>VWXS01000025.1:0-269223 GCA_028584115.1 Stagonosporopsis vannaccii | reverse complement strand
AGGCGAAGCGAGGCGAGGCAGCGGCCGCAGCGCGAGGGTGGGTCGACGACGACGAGTGTTGTCGAGAGGACGGCTGCGGTGCTCGGCGGGTCGACGCTGCAGCCGGACCCGCGCACCGGCGGTCAGCGTGTGAAGGTGCCCCCCGGACGGCCAGGCACCCGCAGCTCGCCGCACCGTCGAATGGCAGCAGCCCGTCCGCGCCGCCGCTCCCACTGCTGCTGGTCGCCGGCCTGCCCCAGACCCCGTGTGTTCCAGTCCACTCCTACATCGGCCATGCAACGCACACGACCACTGCGTGACGCCGTGCTGCACAGCACTGAGCACACGCGGCTCGGCGCCGTCGCCCACCGTGACATGTGCGCTCCAAACGCGACGTGCAGCTGATGCAGCCGGCTTCTGATGCTCATGGCTCGAGGCATCATGTCGTCGGCCCATGAGATTCGGGGCTGGCTCAGCGAGGCAAGTCGTCTGCCGTCGCCGTCCGTGTGGATCCAACGGCTGCTTATCAGCTTGCTGCATGCAGCCAACCTAATCAAGCCAAGCCTTCTGCAGCCTCACCACAGCAATGCCCCTCGATGCTTGCAACAGCGCTTCCAGCACCCCATCCGCACCCCTCAACAATGACATAGGACATGGGGAAAAGCGCACTGTAGTTCTTGGCAACGACGCTGCGAAGCTACTCCCACCTCGCCGCCTATCTGATATGATGGCCAGTCCCAATGAGGTACAGGTCGATCCACTAGGTACAGCCAGGTCAGACCCAATGAGGTACAGGTCGATCCATTAGGTACAGCCAGTCACTCTACACACCAGTGCCAGTACTCCCCTGGCTATCCTGCCGCTTGGGCAAGCTCCCTGCGGCACTCGACTCAGCAATGCTCCCTCTCTTGCCTAGCGTTGACATGCTCCCTTCGCTGCCTTGCCGTCTCCCCGCGATGCCGCTGGTGTTGCTAAACGCCATCTCGCTTATACCTCCTATGCGTTCCGCCGCAGCGCTTCTTGCCATCACACCAGACCCTAGTGACCAGTCTCGGCTGGCAGGGCTGGCTTCACGTATACTGATTGCCGGTGGCAGCCCCAGACTTGGGATGTTGTTGTCGAGCACAGGCATGATGCGAGGAGATGGCGATGGTGCTTGTTTGAATGCTTCGTTGTAGAATTGGCCAAGGAGCGCCGGATCCGAACAAAACGCTTCCAGTTCGTCCTTGACCTGCTCAGGTGTCTGCGTTGTCGACGTCGCGGGTGCTGGCTGCGCTGCCGCGTGTTTCTCCAATGCCGTATGCAATAGACTCGAATCCTGCACAGGTCTCGCTAGAGGACTTGAGAACGGACTTCGATGCGGGTTCGCACGTTCAATAGCCGGTGTAGATGGAATCCTGCTACTTTGACTACCATCCGTCACAACCCTCTTGTGCTCGTGCAGATCCAATGGCCTGATTCGGCTCATATCTTTGGCGCGGTTGTGCGCGAGGCGGTTTGCCAACACCATGAAATGACCCTCTTCTGTTATCTGGGCAAGTAAACCCCCGCTCCTGTGTATGAACTGTGTGTACTTGTAATCGGGATTGCCCCATGAGTAGGACACGTCAATGTCAGGGGGGAATGCGCTCGCAGCCTCCATGTCGAGTACGAAGTTGAGCTTTCGCAGCAACGCTTTGTGATACGCAAACTTGTCGGTTCGCGAATATTGTGGCGAAAAGTGCATCGAATCCCACATTGCCTCTGGTTGGTTTTGCGGAGGTTGGAGTGCAAGCTTGATATGATATGGCGAACGGAAGGGATGGTAGTCGGTGATGTTGGCAAGTTCAGCGATGGGGACTTCGACTAGCTTGAGGCCGTACTTCTCTACGCTCGTCGCCCAAGTGACGATCGCATCCTCAATGAGCTTTGCCGTGACATTCATCCAATCGATACGAATGTGATAGCAGTTGTCCGGATTGTGTACGAGATCATAATGCAGTGAGATAATCTCTGGCCGATACGAACGTTTCCTCGAATCGACATCGTAGCGCATTGCACGCGACAACGTGACCTTTCTTTTGGCTGCGCCTCCTCGAGTAGGTGTTTTCTCCCCTTCTCTCACCGAGTCAGAAGCACTAGACGACGACTCTGCCGTACTTGGCCTGGGCATAGCACCTTTACTTGTGAATGGCGACGTTCTAGGTCCTTCGACCAGTGGTGTTGAGGGGACGGATTTGTCCGTCTTGCGCAAGCTGAACCAACCAGCTCGCGTTTCTGGTCGCGGTGCGCGGTATTCGGGTGCAATTTGGAAGAAAAAATTACCGTCGCGAAATTGATGCCTTCGCTGCACGTGCTGGAACAAGCCCCTCTCCATCAATTGGTTGCCAAAATCGACTGCACCTTCGCGGCTATCTATGTCCTTGAAGTTGTTCAACAACCAATTGGTGAGATCAAAGCCGAGGAAACAGTTGTAATGTAGCTTCCAGTGCCAGCGGCGATCGAGCATCTGTATACCTTTCTCGCCCTGTAGGTCTTCGGCCAGCTTCTTGAGATCAATGTTGGTCGTGGTGTACTTGTCCGCGTCCGGAAATATCGGGCCCGGAAGCTCGCTATCAGAGTTGTTGAAAAGAGTGTTGACAGGACCCGCTGCCACCACAGCTGACGGGTCGCGAGTATGATACTCGATTGCCAAAGGATTGGGGTCCTTCTGTTTTGTGGAGCCTGTACCCTGTGAGAAGCGCTCTTCAGGCGAGAAGTAACGGTATCTCTGCCACAATTGTGTTAGTTTTCTGATGCCCTCCAATCTGACCTCTTCTTCCGAATCTTCAGCAAGCATCGGCAACGGGCGCCGGCTCACGGAGGGTATCTCGACGGGGATCAGAACGAATCTTGCTCTCCAGAACCGTAGTACGTCGGAGAACTCATCTTGGTACCCCGCCAGGAAGGTGTCGATAAAGTTCCAATTGTACTCTTTACGGGGCGGGCGCAGAATCATGTCTCGTGGATCATATGTTGGCTCAAAAGCAGTTCGGATGTAAGGCTTGTAGGGAAACGGCGCATCAACGCCCGCAGAAGACTCCAAGGCTGTTGTCGGCTTTCGGTGGTATCGCTTGATCTCAACCTCACCACCGGCTATGCAGACCAGTTGATGAATGCTGGTGCCGACAGTCATGAAAACGGTGTCTCCATCTGAGGCCAAGTATTCAGGAGACAGTATACTCGCCAGTGACTTCTCCTGTCGGCCACAAAATTCTGCAACTGCGGGCCCAGTGCAGACCTGAAATCCGTGTGACAGACGGAAAGCGACAAGTTCACGAATCAGGGTCTCTCTGCCCCGGGGAGCATCCGTGATTTCATCGTCATCGCTCAGAGTTATCTTGTACGGGCTCTCGTTATATTCAGATGAGAGCTGCTCTGCAGTGGGAAACCATTCGTGTGTCAAAGGCACAGCGGCAGGCGAACACAAAGACCTCCATTTTAAGGTGCCGGTTCGTAATGTTCTGGGAAAAACATGATGCCATCGACGATATTGGTTTATACTGGTCATGACATTTCTCTTTGGGTTGCATGGGTTAACCAGCACAGCCCATGGTGCGATTGCACTTGTGGGCGACAATGTTCTCGGTGCATCTTTCGCTCCGCCGCTTGAAGAGAGGTCCAGATTTGGTTTCGGTTCACCTTTACCGGCAATGAGAAATGTCGATCCGGGGTCTTTCTTCATCGAGCTTGGATGTGATGGCATTGAAGTCCTTCGTGTTCGCAAATCTCGTACAGTCTCAACAGAGCGCCCTGTCTGATCAGGGGAAGGCGAGCCGGTAGACGAGAGGCCAGCACGAGAGGTTGACCGAATCGTAATCGGCTGAGAAGGTTTCTCGGCTGTGGTCAGCCTCGTGCTTGCTAGCCTTTCTGCGATTGCCCCCTTTTGACTCTTCTCGACTGTTAGCATCGCTGGTTTTACCCTGCCTTGTGAGATATCTGTAGTGGCATCGCCGAGCGTTGGTTTAGATGCAGCCGCCTTCCCACCGAAGCTTATCTGTCGTAGAAACCAGTTCGATGGTCGAGGTTTCGGCTGCTCTTTCACTGACATCAAGCCAGTGGCGACAGCGACCGGAGGCAAGCCAGCTCTCCTTTGAGGAGAGTGGCCTCGGCTTGGTGCAGGTGATTGGTTCGGGGTAGTATGAACAGACCTCTTCTTCGAATGCATATCGCCAGAGCGACCTCGGCGATGCATACTAGGACGAGCGCCATCAGTCATGGTATATCCGAATTGCCGCCTTAAGACATCAGCTCGCGGCATGCCACCTGGCTCAAAATCTTGCAAGCGGTCGGAGGTGCTGCGCGGAGATGACTCTCCCCTACCTCTTGCTCTGAGATGTGGAATCTGTTGCGAGGTTGGCTCCGGGGATAATCGCACCTGCTTCCCTGCAGCTGATCGATTGCTCCGATAAGACGTTGACAAAAATGAATCCTTCAGTGGACCTGAGGATGGACCTGACTGCGAATCTGCTTGAAGTTTTCCTTTGCTGCTTTGTGGCCGGATTGAGTGTTCGCTTACAAACGAGAATATTTTGCTGTCATAGTCGTCCATCCACGCCCTAAATGACGTCCTTCTCGAGTCCGAGAAGTCCCGATCACCCTTAGAAGAACATGATCCAATAGCGTTCGTGGCACTGGTATGTGCTGCATAGCTTGTTTGACTCAAGTCCTGGTCCAACCCCTCATCCATCCGCGGGTGATCGTGCTCTTCCTCGAGGTAAGGCAACGAAATATCACCAAGCTCATTCTCAATAACGCCCATCATCTGCAGCTCGTACAGACGACATCGAAGCGCAAAAGTCCGCCGCTTTTTATAAGAGCGTTTGACAATGCGGTCGACAGTTCTTGTCTTATTCAAGTTGAGCATATCGGTCGACTGCCTGGACCAGAATGAAATATCCACCCAATACGGCATTGCGAATTTCCACTCGTTACTCGAGTCCGTGGTTGGGAGCATCACGTCGCTGTTGGTCGGGGGTGACACAGGGTTTGTTGTCGACAGAGGTCCGAAATTGGACTGCCCTTGCTTTGGTGTCTTCTCATCAAGCTCGCTTGTAATCCTTGTTGATTGATAGTTACTTTCCTCTTGAACAGCGAGAGAGCGTGACACAGGTGAAGGGCTCTGGTACTTGAAAAGCGGAACAGAGTGAAGAGGCATGGGCGACAAACAGACCAAATCGATACCTATGCCGGAACCAATCAATGTATCCGTAGTGAGCTTCAGCATGTTGTAATCAACTTCAAACACGCCGGTTCCAGGGGTGATAACGATCACAGAGATGCCAGTCCTGACCAAGTCCCGGTCAATGTGATCTTGCGCGAATTGGGCAGCGGCGAGGTTGATGGCCTCAAGTATGTTTCCCTGGCTTGCTGATGATGGCTTACCGGCAATAATGGTACCGGCTCCTGAATCCTGCGGCCGGTCTTCTTCGCCTGAGGTATCGATCTCCTCTCTAAACGGCCTCGTTATCAGCGAGACTTCTTGAAGAAATGTGCGAAATTCGAGCTTCAACTGATGCAAGATCTTGATCCAATCTCCACTTGCCATATCGCTAACAACCACTCGGTAGTAATCCCTGTAATTTCCAGTGTTCGATTGTGCATCCTTGTGGCTAGTTGCGGCGTCAGGATGATCAATTGAGACTTCTCCATCGTACTGCATGCGTGTGAACATGATGATTGTGACAACGTGTTTCGCGTTGATCTTCAACCACCGCTTGAACAGGTCCGGGAGAAAGCCGCTGACGACTTTATTGAACATGATCTCACCAGCACCCTCGGCATCGAAGTCCCACATCTCCCTAGACATCTGGATGAACAAGACGTAGCGCGCGGATTCACTGCGGAAGATAGGTTTTGTTGTTGGTGAGAAGTATCCGGAATGTACGGACTGCCCATCGATGTAGATCTGCTTCACGGTGGCCTTGATTGTGCCCATGAAAATTACTTTTTGTCCACGATAGACGGTCCGTTTACTGAGTTCTGCTATGGCCATGCGCCACATATCCGCTCGCGCCAGATACTCATCACGGAACACAAGCTCTACATGGTGCGCCTCGTGCCTGGCTTCGTCGGCCTGCCAATGTCAGTCACATTAGCCGCCATGATGCAAAGATCCTCACCTCGCTAATGACAACTTGCATGCGATTGCGAAATCCAAACACTTTGGCAATCTTCTCAGCTATGGATATTTGCAAGGTTGGATGCTTCGCTTTGAGATCTTGCGGGAGCGGCTTTGAGGTGAATATGTACGTCTTCTCTGTGTCAACATCGTGGCCGGCTTGAGCAACAGAGCCGTTCTCTTCGACGGTCTTCGAGAACGACCCTCTGCGACCCTTGCGAGGGTAAGCATCAGCCGCTTCTTTAGGCAGGGTATCCCCTCTAGCTGAACCTGCGTCATGTGTTGGAGCCTTGGGCGTTGATGAAAAGTCTCGCACAGCAGTGCCAGTGTTGACAGCTACAATCTGCAGTAACGACCCAGGCGCATTTGGGAGTTCGGGAAACTTGTCGCCATTGAACACAACATCGTCTCTGGAGAAATTCTCGTCATGAGTCCACAAGGTGCATATCTTTTGCACCCTGGCGGGCTTGGAGCTTGCCATTGACTTAGCCATGTGGGCAGCGCCTACAGACACGCCTTCATATCTCGCTGGGGAATTCCGCGCATGGATGCAAGCATTGCGGGCATAAGCAGCCTGTGCAATGGAAAGGTTGGGAGCGTGAAGGTGGTGGAAAGCCCTCTGGAGAGGCAGGAAGGAGGTCGCTCACAGCAGAGCTCGGGCATGCAGGGGACGGCGGCTTCGCGGCAGGAACGCGCCCCACTGCCACAAGGCTGGGTTGCCCGCGTAACACGTCAGCGTTCGATGAGGACCTTTCGCAGACAGCCTCGAGCATGAGGACAACGTCCAACATGGCCGAGCAGAGGGATCACGTTGTCTTCTTCCACCCAGACCTCGGCATAGGCGGTGCCGAGCGGCTTGTCATTGACGCAGCTGTTGGATTGCAGAACCGAGGACACAAGGTCACCGTTTTCACGTCCTACTGCGATCCTAACCACTGCTTCGATGAGGCGCGCGATGGTAAGTATGCCCTGCTAAGGCGCCTTACTGCCTACGCTCATGTACAAAGAAGGTGACTGAGACTTGACCTCCCTCGCAAAAGGTACCCTCGATGTTCGCGTGCGCGGCGCGTCCCTCGTTCCAGCGACTTTTCTCGGCCGCTTCGCTATCCTCTGCGCCATCTTGCGTCAAGTGCACCTTGTCCTGCAGATCGCCCTTTTCTCCAACGAGCTCGCTCAGCTCACGCCAACGGCCTTTTTCGTCGATCAGCTCAGTGCCAGCATCCCTCTTCTGCGCCTGCTGCAGCCTCGTCCGCGTGTCATATTCTACTGCCATTTCCCTGACAAGCTGCTCGCGAAGAAGGGCAGCCCTTTGAAGTCACTTTATCGTCTGCCGTTTGACTGGCTCGAGAGCTGGAGCACAGGATGCAGCGATACTATTGTTGTCAATAGCAAGTTTACGAAAAGTGTCTTCGCTGAGGCCTTCCCAAGCTTAAGGCGTCGAGAGCCTGGGGTAATCTATCCATGCGTCGATACTAGCGATGGCAGTGGTCCCGGTGAGATTCTGCCGCTGTGGAAAGATAAAAAGGTGCTCCTCAGCATCAATCGCTTTGAGAAGAAGAAGGACGTTGCATTGGCTATAAAGGCATTTGCAGGGCTGTCGCCCTCAGAGCGCCAGGATGTGCGTCTCGTCATCGCAGGCGGCTTTGATCCAAAGGTACCAGAGAATGTCAGCACATACACTGAACTCTGCGATCTGGCCGACTCCTTACAGCTCAGGCACGCAACGGCGAAAACTGCCTCAACAGCGCAGTCTGTGCCTGAGAACGTCTCCGTGCTCTTTCTTCATTCGGTCCCCAACGCGTTAAAGACCACGCTCCTACGATCATCCCGGCTTCTCGTCTACACTCCGCGGCATGAACACTTTGGCATTGTGCCATTAGAGGCAATGCTCGCTGGTACTCCAGTCCTGGCTGCCAATGAAGGTGGACCGACAGAAACAGTCATCAGCGGACAGACAGGCTGGCTTCGAGATGTTAGCAAGAACAGTGAATGGACAGAGGTCATGCGTATTGCTTTAGAGGATGGTGAGGGTGAGACGCGGCTGAAAGAGATGGGCAAATGGGGCAGAGAGCGCGTCATCGCTGAGTTCTCCAAGGAGAAGATGGCTGAACGGCTCGAAGGAGAAATACATCATATGCTGAAGAAACAAAAGCGCCCACCACTAGCAACGTTGGATGCGCTTCTGTTCATGGTAGCTTGTATCGTTGTATCAGTGGTCATAGGTACATCTATGTTGATTAGAACAGGCTAAGTTCATTGTATATCTACGCTTTATAAAGAAGTACGAATGTTCAACAGAACGTGGTGTGGATAATGCCTAGCCTTGCGTTAATAAGCTATTGCCGTTGTTCTATTTGCTGCGAATGCGTTTGCTCGAGAACCTCAAACTCGGCAATAAATTGCCTTAAGACATCTTGAGTAGACTAACACGACCAAAGATTAGCAAAAAGAAAGGTCCATCCCAGATTCGAACAGGGGTTGCCGGAAGATTTGAGATTGAGTCAAAATCCGGAGTGATGACCACTACCTAATTAGACGTTAGACAGAGAAATTCAAAGTTGGAAATGAATGAACGTACACTAATGGACCAGGTTAGCATTTGACGGCTGTGCAAGCAGCGTTTGAAATATGTAATCGATCATGGGTACAGCATTTGGAGCAGGATGTGTATGTTTGTGGCAGTTCGCCAGAGCTTAACTAAAATAGTACGGCTGCATAAAGTTATCACTAGCAGGCACTAGCTAATAGTATCGTTAAGTTGGATTTTACTTCAAGGAAAGAATACAATAGGAATATATTTGTAAGGACTTGGCTTAGTTCCGCCTGAGCCACACCGACCAAAAAGGCACAGTAATCCGATAAATAGAGTGTATAGGAACCAAACAGTATATTGTAACGACGCAGGTAATAGAGAACTCCGTATGTGGTCCGAATCCGCTACGAGGTGTATGGGAGCACTGGGATATGTAGAACCAGGAGAATTTTCTATTCCTATAGGTCTTGTACGAAAGGATACTCAAAAGCTATCTATCTACTATAGGTACCCTGCCTCCTTATATACCTACGGCTGCTTGGCAGCCAGGCTTATCGCCCCACCGCTTAAGGTGCGTGTCGGATAGGAGTCGGATCACAGTCGGTTGTGCGTAGATAAGTAAGAACTTAGGGTACTGTTCTTACATATATATCCATGTTTATAAGCACGTCGACATTCCTCTTTGCTTTTAGTTCTTTTATACTAGCTAGCCTATTAACATACTAGCTTAGTTAGAAGAATTATTAGAGCTTTACTTTTTGATACTAGTGTATTGTAATGAGCAATTTATATGCATTCTTCTCCAGACTAAAAATATGCTGAAGTATAATATTTCTATATTCTAGAAGTGGATATCTATAGAATAATAGTAGTAAACACCGCAAGCACAGTAGCTGTTACATAGTAAACAAGCTGGCCAGAAATTTGGAGAGTATGAACTGCGAAACTGGTACTCTGCTCAGGCAGGGCGCTACTAGATGTGCTACTCGGTCCTTGGGATGAGCCAGTAGGCGAGTTCGAGTTGGCGGAACCCGTGCTGTCAGATGAAGAGCTGGTCTGCGCAATGATCAGCATTGTATCAACAGGAACTTCGTCGGACCGTACCTGTGAAGAGGGAGCACTTGTGCTTACCGAAGTTGAAGAGTTGGACGTGCGGTTTTCAGAGTCACCGAACTGGCGGTACCAGTTTTCTTCTGCATCTCCGAGACACTCTCCCACAGTGACGGCCTTGTAACCAAGCTCAGTAAGTGTAGACAGCATGAACTCAGTAAGGTTGTTGGCTGTCTGATCAAGAATATCGTGCCCAATGGCGAGCGAGGAGTTCTTCTCGGAAGTAGCGCCATCCTTGGTAATGTTACCCTTGAACCAGTCTTTCGAGTTCTGAATTTTGATTGCATCAGGCTGATTGTAATCATCAGTGTTGACATCGAAGTAGATGAGATGGTATCCAAGGTCGCTCATATCCTTTTGACACGCCTCATTGCAAGCCGAATATGGTGGGCGTAAATATGTTGGAATCTTCCCCACGATATTGTTAAGTGCCATCTCGACATTCCAAATCTGGTTCTTACGATCCTCAGATGATATTATGGACAAATTCAGATGCGTCCATGTGTGAGAAGCGATCTGATGACCTTCCGTATCCATGCGCTTGATCGCGCTGATATGCTCGTCTGTCTTGTCAATTTGTCCCTTGTTGATATTGTTTCCAGTGATAAAAAAAGTTGCCTTAGCATTGTAGCTCTTCAGCACGTCGAGGATGTGATCAGTAAAATGCTTCTGTGGGCCATCATCAAAGGTGAGGGCGACCGTGCCTGGGTTCTTGCACTTCCATACACCTGATCCCCCATAGGGGACTGACCCAAACTTCGGACGTGGGATCGACGACGTATTCTTTCCCTCAGGATGCTTGTTCTCTGGGCATGCAGGACCGTACTTCCACTGGCAGTTGGGAGAATAGCAATAGTTGTCGGTGGTGCCACAATCTGCACATGTCAACAGTGGAAACATCTGAGAATAATCCCACTTACAGCCAGAGATGGAGCAACACTTGTCCTGGGGGCAGGATCCAATTCCTTCACCACATTCGCGATCATCTGCGCGTACTTCCAAACCCGGCTGGCTGTGAGCCTGAGTGCTCACCAGGCCGCCAGCTCGAAGACTAGCGATCAAATTCTCTGCTCTTCGATCAACCAGGTCTAGACCCACGATGTTGGGCAGCCCAGTGCTGCCATGGGCACTCGCAAGTGGCGCAAGGGCGGCAGCGAGGGTGGCAGTCTTAGAGAAGAGCATACTGCAGCCTTTTCCGGTTTTTCTTGGTCTATCTCGTCGAGCACCTGGTTTTTATAATGTGGCGAGCGGCTACAGTGAGTGGATGCTTTCTACGCAAACGACAGACTTATGCTGCAACGACCGTTGATCGACGAGGAAGGAAACACTCCAGGGTTGAGAGACGAGACAAAGAGAAGGAAGAAACAGAGCGGGACAGCCATCATGAGCGACAGACGCAAGACATTAAAAAGTCGAGAATAGAGTCAGGAGGATGCAACCCTTGCAAAATCATGCCGGCTCATCGTCGCGCCCCGGTCATGGCGGGAAGTCACAACTGAAAAGTGTAAGGCGCCCTATCGGTGACCTCAGGCTCAGGCTACTGACCCCTGGGTGACAAGACCTCAACTTCGCTTGACGTGCCGCCAAAGGCCCACATCGTGGCCTTGATGACCACTTTTGGCAAACAGTACGTTGGTCGGGAGCGCGGCGTCCACACCAGGCAGTTGCCAAGCTGCAAATCCTGAAGGTGGAGATGCGCTGGCCCACGAATTGTTACAGAATGATCCTGTCAGCGGGTGAAAGCGTTCCTCTGTCTGCACATCTTGGTAATAGCGACTTCATGGGCCGGTGAAATCGCGTATTACCTTTTGCGCGATATCACCGTCCCATGAAGTCGCTGTTACCCTCAAATGGCGTGGTATTGGCGGTTCTCACTTTCCAGACCCTTGACGGGTTCGTTGACGGCGGATCATATTGACAGCCTTCTAGTTGGCGAGCAAGGCTGAATGCAGGTACACTGCTACGGCTGCTAAGCTGATTTTGGCTGCGCCAATCCTGTCGTAAGATCAAAGGCAGGTAAGTGTCTCTTCTCTGACTGGTCAGTTCGATCAGCTCTGGCCCTGCTTAGCCTTTTCGCAAGAGATGTGCCGAGGCAGAAGATCAACTCAAGAATGCTGCATGGAGAAATAGAAACACGTGAGTGCGATGATGCTCGTGCAGTATTTTGAGTAGCTTCAGTGTCCGTCGCAGGAGTCAAGCGCGCTTGAGGAGTCTGCAGATATGCTTGTGTCGATGCAAGGTGCGATGCGCGGTTCAGCCAGTAGCACAAGTGATTTACGGATAGATCGTAACCGCCCTTGGCCACATCACCTAGGGGCACACAAGAATTTGCGCAATAATGACTATCGGGGCATCATTACCTTCGCCACTGCCGAGTCACAACGCGACTGCCATAAAGTCTACTCCTAGCGCCTTGTGTATTGCTTTAATCTTCGCGCACCAGTGTCTTGCGCAGGCCGTTTGCTCAGCAGATTCTGCACGTTGCCACCATTACTGACTCGCTCAGCATCTGCGGTGTCTTTACCAATGACTTGCTCTTGCCAACGTCGATGACTATTGCCAGAGCCGTATTTTCACCGAACCGTGCACCAAGGCGGATCAAGCTTAATCACATCAATGGACGCCTTATACAATCTTAAGGTTACGAGGCGCCTGGCTTGGATCTTCGGCTGTCAGCTACATTCGTTCCGCCCGGTTGCAGCACTGACCCACTATGGTAGTTTTGGCAATCGACCTGGCAGCTCCGCGGGCAGTCCTACGCTTCAGACAAAGCATGCTCTACGGACCTCTGTAACATAAGACTATACATTGGCATCTGCCGTTAAGCATAGTATCATACCACGACGTTCAGTCGTCGTTCAGACTCATCTCTGCGCACCGGTGTATACATCAGGCCTCCCTTCTGTTGGATTGCGACTGCTAATTGTCTTCGGTGTATCTATGAACGCGCCGCGAACAGGATTCACAGCTTTACCCGGTAGAACTCTTTGCCCATTACAGTCCGCTGAGCATCGCGGCATGAGAAGTTCGGCTTAGACTTGAAGCTCAAGTTTCTGAGCACAGTGTACAACGACCAAGATTAACAGCAGTGAATCACGCTGTTGCTCGTTCTTAAGTAACATACACAGAACGCTTTCGCATGAAAACGACCAACTTCCATTACTTTCCAACTTCTGTTCAGGTCCTCCAAAGATACACAATCCAGCCATTTCCATTTGCTGCAGGGCCGAAATGCTAACATATCCGATTCAACGTACTAGAAGTTCGTCCAGACGCTTGTAGCACTCAACTCCCGGATCGAAATACGTTGCACCAGCAAAGCTCTTGCCGGAAATCGAACGCAACCAGCAAACATCATTTTTTCTTGTCATTGTGTCACGCTCAGTGTGTACGGCTCAAAACCGTGCCAATTCTCGAGGTTACCCTCCTGCTCATCGATGTCTTTCTGGACACATGCTGGGCATATCCTCGCCTACTTTCTTGAACGGCGTGGTCATGGACCGATACTGGCCCGCTGATGAGTCGCTCCTTGGCTTCGTCTTTTGACGGTGATTTTTCCTGCTTCCAGTCATGGTGCGGCCATGAGTCGAGCACCGAGTCGGCAAAGTAAATCATACTGATCTGGGAATGGTGATTCGGAAGTTTGCGGCGTCGCGACTGTTGTTCGATTCAAGTCTGCTGACTTCGGTATTGTTCGTGATGTGCTTGAGTCTGGTGGGCGGCGACGGAAGAGGTGTAAGCGAACACAGACAGACAGCGACAGAGAAAACGGCGTGAACAGTGCACTCCACCTTATAAGCCCGTCAGAGGTACCGTTGTGGTCAAGATGCTCCAGTTGTGGCTGCTGCCGACGTCCCGAGCTCTTCGGGCGAGAGAACTTGGCGCGGTGGTTACTCATGAGTTTCACAGATAGCTACACGCCAAGAGTCTAAATCCGAACCATGCTTTTGGCGGATACAGGATCAATGTACAGTTCTTGCAAGGCACTGTATTGTGGTCTCACCACGTGGTTTAGATTGTGTTTCTCTATATTGACTAGTGAGCTTCGGATCATGATTCTGTAAAGTCGCTGACGGAACACTGCCAGGGCTCTAGGTTTGCAGAAGCTTTGACTTCCCAGCTGAATGTCTCATGGAGGTACATTGAGGTACATTTTCATTAAGATCAAAACCATGTCGATCCTGACTAGCTATGGAAGGGCGTCCAGCATCATGCCCAACTCTCCCATTTCAGACGGCAGCCGCGATGTGGCTGTCCAACAGAGCCCCAATATCGCCAACGAATATGCTAAGGATGAAACAAGCTCCTCCAAAGGCAATAGAGATCCAGTATGGCCACCTGTATGCGAGAGAAAATGCTTCCTGAGCACTCGCAACGATCAAGTCATAACTATTCCTGTTCAGGACCAAGGGGCTTGTTGCTAAGATCTCACGAAGCTGGTCAAACTGAGCGTTGGCCACAAGCTCAGTCATATGCTGAATTAGTGCTAATCCCTCAGGCCTGAAGGGATTAACAATGGCGTTTCCAGCGATTGTATTGGTTGCCACCATCTCAGTCGCGTAGCGAGTGACATTATGGTAGAACAGGTTGGAGGCCACTGCAAATGTAATGGCGCCACCGATATAGCGCAGACTGAGTGTGATCGCGGTAACTGTGGCAATAAGCTCATCCGGGCAGGCGATCTGTGCTATGATTGAACACGGGATAATGACGCCGCCAACACCAAGGGACGCCAGCGTGACAAGGCCATACATGGTGCCCAGGTTTTGTGGGGTCGAGATAGACATGGCGCCAGTACCAGCAGTCATAACGGCCGTGAAAAAGAGAAGCAGGAGGCGGATCCGCCCTCTGGTTACAGGTATGAGGATCAGACAAATGGCAGCACCAACAATGATACCAAATCCGATGGGTAGAGATCGAACACCAACTCCGATGGGGTCATCCCCTGGAACAGTTAGTATGGACTCTATGCTGCGAACGTACCTCACGTACCATAGACGTTGTAGATCTGCGTGGGCCAGAAGAGCAGCAGAACGAAGAAGTTGCCACCACTAAGCCAAGTTATCAGAAGTATAACAATCATTGTCTTCTTTGCTTTTTTGAATAACGCCCGAGGAACCATCGGATGCGGCGCGTAGAACTCCCACACGAAAAAGGCAGCGATCATCACGATACCAAGGACAAGAGGCACGATGTTGTGTACGCTTCCCCAAACATACTGCAATGAAGTTAGCAACTATTAACATGTCACACGCAACCCATGGCTTACCTGAGACGCGCCCCACTGAAGACCCATCATGAAGCAAGTGATACCACCGATGCTAAGAAAACCACCAAGGTAGTCGATACGTTTCAGCACATGAGTTGCAGTGTATTCGGCTGTGAGACGGGAGGGATCGTGGTAGCAGAAGATGCAGAGGACCAGGCCAATAAAGTTCCAGATGCCGACCAGAATACCGTTATAGCGCCAATTGCTAGCTTCAGCGATGAGCTGAGCATATAGTACGGAAGGGCAGAACGGCAGGATGGTCAAGACAATGAGACCGACATATTTACCACGATCTTTCACGGGTACAACTTCGGCCGTTCCAGCGAGCGCGATGAGTTCGTTGAGACCAGCACCTACTCCTGAAAAGACATTTCCCGCTACGGTAGTCAGTATTGGTCGGACGAAAAGCCCCAAGTACGTACCAATGGCGATATTCATGGTGTTCGCTGTTGCAGTAATGATAGGACCCACAATGAGACACAACTGTCCGACAATGGCGACCTTCTGACGCCCAAATAGATCTGAGAGCGCACCAACAAACGGACAAAGAGCCGCATTAGGAATCAGATAGCCGATGACAAACCAGACCCATCTGTCGACACCTCCAATATCGTTGTATATGAGGGGCAAGACAGAACCAAACAAGAACAGTGGTATTTGAGAACCAATCCAGAGGAAGGACATGCAAAGCAAAGTCATGAAAAGCTTGCCATTCATCTAGATTTCTTGTTCAGTACAACCCTGTACTTCTGTACGACTGGCTTACCTTTTCATGAACAGTTGGACCTTTGCTTATTGTTGGAGCTAGAGCCAGCTGCTCGCCCTTCTCCATCTCGCTGGGCGGCGTTCTATCCTGCCACTCACGATGTGCGGCATTGTCACCACTCTTTTCGAGATCGCGAATGTCGGTGTCATGAGGATCGTGGCCTGGTGTTTGCATTGCATGGCCCATGGTGTTGGAACTTTCTAGCGACTAGTGAGACGCGAGGAGGTGGTGAAACGTTGCGAAGAAGGTTTGACAGATGCAGCCCCTGATTTACAAGATGGTGCACGCGAAGAGCAGGTCTATATCCTCATGTAGACTTGGTGTTCCCGGACACTAGCGCCACTGGACCATCCTTCAATGCGCAAACAAGCCGAAGCCGCGGTAAGTAGCTGCGAACAGCACGTTCTGCGCGGGGTGGGATTTGACATGCACATCTTGACAAGGAGCGAGGCTGTTTGCTAACCAACTAAGAATGGTTGAAAGAATGCCTGTCGATCCAAAAGTGGAGATTTCGCGGGCGGCGCTTGTTAGGTTGCGGGGTCCCCGCACGAAGGGCTTGCGAACCGTATAGATGGGTGCTAGCCACGACATACGTAGACTAGCGCCTTTATGTCCCATGCCGACATGCGCATGTACTCAACCCCCTCGCGCCTGACATTACATGTTGTCCTTGTCACGACTCGTTCTGATCCGACTTTCCCTTCGTTGGCCAGGGTACACGGTGCGAGACGGTACTATTCGGCATCGTTTGGTACACACTCCAGTTCAGGCAATAAGCTCGATGAGTTGAGTGCTGATGCAGCACCACGAAGCACCGAGGTACCGTAAAGTCGATTATGATTTTCATTGGTTGAGAGCATGGCTCTTCTCATAGCTTAGAGGCTTTTAGTAACGGGTTGTAGAAATGGCCTAGGAGTTCCGCCCGAATTAGGCGCTGGTCTATTGAAGTTAACTAGTTCTACTAGCACGAATTGTGCGCGCCAGCACTGGAGGTAAACTTTTGTGGCCATAGCCGCGAGCTTCAATCGACCTCGGAACACTCACACCGTGAACCATGACGTTGCACCGCTGGGGGGTTACACATTTGCACGTGAAGCATACCACCGTGTGCTCCACCATTATCGCCTTGATCACAACGCCAATGTCAGACAACGGCCAAGTGTACACGTGTATTGCAAACATACCAGTAACGATAAGGCATCGGCTGCGCTTACTTTTATAGCCTGTGAAATAATGTCGAGCACAACTTAGGGAGCAGGACCTCATGAAGTAATCATTCTCCTCCTTGATTGAGCTACCAATCGTGAAAAGTCTCGAGCCACCTAGGTCTTGTCGACTATAAATTAGGTTTCATTCGGAGACTAAAGCCGTATTTAAACCAGGGCCACGTGTCTCTCACGCGAGAGTTTCCAGATAGCACCCAAATCTGGTACTGTCAGTCAGGTGGTGACATAGCCAAACTCTTCCGTAGTTTACAAACGTGTCACAACTTGTTCAACCACCGAAAGTGGCCTTGTTGGCTCAGCAAACAGAATCGAATGTCCTCAACGTCTGCCAAGCGGGCCATTTCAGGATGCGAAAATGAGCCTGTGTTAACCCGTTGATGATCTGTTCGAGTGAAAGTGATAGCAATTGTATCTGCAGCGTATACTGAGTAGCTTTGGATCTTGGAGACGGAACTTCTTCCGTTTGAACACTTAGTAGGCCTTTCTTGTAGCTGTTCGTGTTGTTCCAATCGAACGAAAACAGAATCTACAATCACCATGTCCCGAGGCAGGAATTAGAGTGCGACAGGCCGTTCTTTTCATTCGACAGAATATGTAAAGACACCATAAACTAACAATCAGGTACAATGGAATTGCTAATACGAAACAGTACCTGACAACTTGCGTTCTTCGGTCGGCGACACTGAGTTGTGCTCCTGCCCAAGCACTTTACACCAAATCACCACTTCGAATGTGGACGACGGATCCTCTCGACTTACTCAGAGCTGAAGCACATGCATTAACCTCATCACTTGGTCGACAACTGTAAAATCTCGTTGGGCCTCTGCACTTGTTTGTTGCAGGGCACATCAAACAAGGCGGTCGCGTCGCAATCTTGGAGTATATGTACACGGATTATGCAACACGCGTCGAGCCACTCGAAGCTCAATTTGTGTCTCAGATGAGTTCAAATTCCACTTTTCCCTTGAGAAAACACTGTCTAGTCTAGCTGCCCTGCGTCAGTGTCCTTATTCCACCAACACGTCCTCGCGCGCGTGATGTTAACGATTACAGCACACGATGAGTCAAAATGTTGCTTGCCAAACGGAGTGCCGAGGAAGTCCTTGCCATCGCATATCATGTGCGTCAAGTAGACGTACCTGAATATCAGCGGTGTGTGTATGCGCCTTATCAGAGATGTACCGCGAATGCTTCGTTCTTGTCCACTCGCGTTATATTTTTAGACGCATCGCTTCGTACCATAGTCTTCTTTGACATGTCCAGCCGCTCAAGCGGCGACGTCAGGACCCCATTGAGAATTCCGATTCATTGTTTCTAGAGCTTGCTTTAGTTTCTTGGACTGAACATGTCAGTACAGCTTAATTCGCAAAGCTCATCTTAATAGCCGCCGTAAGTAGACTATAAGACGCATACAGTAGCCGAACAGATGTGCCCGCATTGCGTACATACTTCTTTGCACAGCATAGAGTCACTTCGTCGAGACGCTCATACTAATGAAGTCTGACGATTGAATAAACTAACAAGAGAGCGTACGACCTGGTTCCGACAATGGACCTTCATTGGCGAAACCTTGTGTGACAATCGATGGTGTTACGTTATTCCTGCCTGAGTTGAGGTTCTCCTGGTAATTCCGATCGTGGCCATGCTTCCTAAACTTTCTGAGATCTTTCTGCAGGAGGCGTCAAATGATGCCACCACATTGGCCTGGGAGGCACCAAATCACCTCTTCCCTAAACTTCGTCAACGTGCTGAAGGCGCTGCCATGGGCCATTTGACTCCTTCGACCTAGTTCTTCCTAAGGGCTCACCACAGGCCTTCAAGACTTTCGCCTGTATTCCTTGGCGTCGAGACCTCGAGGATGCGAAGTATATTCCCAACGTACCCGTTGTTCTGGAGCCGGGTTTGAACAGCTGCGGACACCTGATACTCAATTCTGCATGATTGCTTCATATACTGACTGCGATGTGAACTACTGTATTCAACTGATTGACCATATTAACGTTCGTAAGTGGTGTCGATCATTCCTCCCGCGCGAGCGGTCAAGACTCTATATCCATTTGACATTTCAATACAGGAGCAGTGTCGCGATATCGACTTTGCAGACCTGCCTGGCTGGGTGGATTCTGACGAGGAAAACAACGTCGTCGACTTATTTGCTCATCTCAAGAGTCTGAGACTGCTCAACATGTCGGCTGAGACGTGACGCGGATGTGAGAGAGATCTGGATGCGCAACAGTAGGACCGCGCCCCGGAGTGGAAGGAACGCCTATGCCATAGACTGACCCCATGTCTAAAAGTGTTTCAACGCCCTTTAACGGATGTTTCAGGCAGAGTCTTTCATTCGAGAACAACATTGTCAGGCTAACCGTCAGCCTCGGGATAGCCAAAAATATGCTACTATGTTGATACCCAAGCACAATGTATTTTTCCCTTGTGACGATCTCACGACACTGTCGCCTTCGCTTTCGAACTGTGAGTGATTCAAATGGCCGGGCGGAGATGCACCTGCATAGCATGAAAAATTCACTGCGGTGGTATTGTAGCTGAGCAGAAGGGCAGCGAGAGCCATGAACACCGGGCCCAAGTCTGCTAGGTGATCATTGTCACACGAAGGAGATGACTAATCACGTATTGGTAAGACGGAAAACGAGACATTAAATGCTTAATGCTTGTGGCGTGACTATTGATGATATATCGTGCTGCTGGATAGGATTAAGTGTCGTGTGGCCACGGGGACTGATCAGGGCGTGACTGTACATGCACGCCCGGAGATCCAGCCACATAGTTCTTTGGTGGCTATACTAGGCATTGTCATATGATGGTTCGCGTTGACATATCCCAACGATGCTCGTTTGCTCTTGATGTGTTGCAGCAAGTTCGAGATGTTATGTGCCATACTTTCTCCATGCAGTACCGTGGTTCTGCCATTCTAATGTCCGGCCATGGAGCTCGTCTCTCGTCTCATGCAGCCAGTCTCTGCTATCATGCTTCCTTCAGCTTGTCCTCAATATCGTCTAAGTCCTCAGCGCTGTCAATCTCAATGATCTTGTTGACTTCGGCGGTGTTGCGCATCAATTCCTTGGCGCCAGCGTACAGCATCTTGACCTCGCTGTTGCAAGTGATTGGCAGGTAGTACAGCATAACATAGGGTACGGAGAGGCGGCCAGAGTCCTAGTCATGTCAGTCAATTTCCAGAAAGTAGCGTTGGGAGACACACGAGCGTGAGGGGATAGCTAAGCAGCACAAATCTCGGCGCATGGTCTGGCAGCTCGTCTGCGACAGATGCTACGTCCGAATATATCTCATCATCGACAGGCCTAATCTCCAGTGTTTTCTTGTCGATCTCGTCTGGACGGTGCCAGCATCAGCCTTGCTCTGGGTGCGGAAAACGGGGCGCATAGTGGCTAGAAAGGCGGAAGGATCGTACAAATGATAGCCTGGGGGTCTTTGGCGCGCGAGGTGCCTAGCCTGAATTTGCGTAGCTTCGTCTTCGTCTCCGTCGAGAAAGTGTAGAGCCGCGACTCAGAAGCCTGGTGCCGGTGTTAGCGGAGCTGCGACAGGAAGACAGTGGCGCCTGCCATTTTGTTGGATGTCTGGACTGTGACGCCGCCAGGTGAGTAATTTAAATCAGCAGCCAGCTCGTGGCGGTATTCTCCTATGCAGGCGCAGTGGTGGCACGCTGGACAGCGGTTTAGCACCTGTGGTGGGGTGCAGGGATGGCGAGTTGAGCAAATCGCGCTACTGCAATCAACCAGATTCGCTGTCTTGCTTTTGTAGTTCCTACCTTCGAGCACCTCACTTGTCTGCAGGTAATCGGAAGATTTTTTATATCAGAAGGCTCATGTTCAGCCGTCTGCAGCAGGTCGCTCGACACTTATCCCGTCCAGTCCCGAATTTTGCGCATTCGTCCGCGGCGAGGTTGGGAGCTTCATCAATCACGTCATCGACTATGGCAGGTTCAACACCACAGCAGAAGGGGCTCATCCACACCGCTGCGTGTCTGATCATTGGAGACGAAGTGCTTGGAGGCAAGGTACGCTGATCTTGGTTTGCGAGTTTTTGTACTTATCAACGCTAACGTCCAGGTAATAGACAGTAGATACCAATTCAGTACATCTCACCACGCAACACCAGCCAATTTTCAACCAGTAGCTGACTGTTCTAGGCCTACTTCGCCAAATGGTGCTTCTCTCTAGGAATCAATCTTCGTCGTGTCGAAGTTATTGCTGATGATGAAGGCGAGATCGTCGAAGCTGTCAAACGCATGTCGAGCAATTATGATTTCGTTGTCACGAGTGGAGGCATTGGCCCAACGCAAGTAGTCCGAGTGAGCTGGTACGACAGGCGCTAATGCAGTAGGGCAGACACGATGACATTACTTATCAGTCCATAGCTAAAGCATTTGGCTTGCAGCTGAAGCTGCATGAGGTCGCTTATGAGCGTATGAAGCGTCTTTCCAAGCCGCACAAGTCACAGCCAAACTTTGACTGGAATGTGCCTTCAGCCGCATTGACGGCCAAGAAGCGCATGGTGGAGTTGCCCATTGACGACGCGGTTCCCGACCAGGACCAAGTTATCTTTGTCAATGAAACGCTTTGGGTGCCCGTAAGCTGTGTTAATGGCAATGTACACATCTTACCTGGCGTTCCCAGGTTATTTGAAGCCATGATCGATGGGATGAAGCCACGCGTGTTACCACGTTTGACAGATCCGGAGGGCAAAGGCGTGTTGCGCATCTTGATCTCCACGCCTCTGGCCGAGAGTGCTGTTGCTGGATACTTGACAGAACTGGCAGCACAGACGGAACCGAGAGGCGTCAAGGTTGGCAGTTACCCTCGGTGGGGCAAAGATCACAACACCGTCACACTTGTTGGTCGCGATGTTGAGTTCATGGAGAGTCTGGTACCAGAGGTCGAGAAGAACGTGAACGGCAAGCGTGTCGAGGTCGAGGGTCAGGACGATGGTAACACATCAGACAAAGACACATAGTTAGCCAGGCTGAGAGGAAGTGCGGTACATATTGACAGATGAGAATCACATATGTAAGTGTGACATGTCACATTGATTTCACGATTGTGTGAACGCGTTGGGTTGCAGCGAAGAAAAGGTCCGCACAGTCCCAATCTCAGGGGTCAGGCTCCGCAGCGGTGCTCGCCCTTTTTTCGTCGAACGGCCATGGAAGCTGCACAGAAGGTGAGCCGCGCTCCACTCTGCTAGGCTAGTGCCGAGGCCAATGAGCCACAACCTCTGATAACACCAACTTGATTGTGCGATGGAAATGGTATGATGTGTGAAGAGATTGCTGATCTAATTTCCAGTTGTATTGGCCAGTCACCGCCAGATGCAATGACAGGCAACGTGGTGACAGTGGTTGACGTCGTGCGTTAAAGCGTGATGCTGTACCACAATATGCGTGTTCAAGAGTCGGCTGTGGCTCTCGTACGCGCCGTATGGGACAGGGTTTGTCGATGGCGCCTTGGAGCTTTGAGAACCTCCCGAGGTCGCGCAGGGCAGCGTGTCTGCGATCCATAACTGCCCGTGCCGCACTGGAGAAAGCATAGATCGCAGAAGAAACGTTCCCCACAGCGACAGCTTCACGCGGCAAGCGGACGCTGCAGTGCTCCCAGAGTCACCCAGCAAGCGCAGCGATGGGCTGCACGCTCGCTAGGCGCGATGCAGGCCGAATATCAGATGCGTCTCTGTGATCGCGACTGGACACGCCGGCGGCACGGCTTGCAGCACCTGCATTCGCCTGACTGGTGTGGAGAGTTCGATGGTTGCGCCAAGTGGGCCCCCGTCCCGAGGCAGTCTAGCGTCATTTGCCAGTGAAAGCCGAACGACGAACTCTCCCATCTCCTCCTACACTGCGACCGCGTCCCCTGGCTACTGTAATCGACCGCTGTCTCTCTACCCGGACACCCATCTCGAGCTCGCCCGTTGCCGTCACAGTCGCGCTCATTAGCTTGCGCGTGCCTCTGCCTCCCTTGGTGCTAGGGCCGACTTCCCGCCTCCTCTTTACCCTCCCAACCTCAACATCAACACCATATCAGCGCGATGGCCTCAAAATTCCTGCGAGAGTACAAGCTCGTCGTTGTCGGTGGCGGTGGCGTCGGAAAGTCGTGTTTGACCATACAGCTCATCCAGAGCCATTTCGTTGACGAGTACGATCCGACGATTGAAGGTAAGTCTGTCGGTGGACTGCGCAATAGTCCGCGAAGCGAGTTACTTCAAGTACTGGCTGACACGAAACAGATTCGTACCGCAAGCAGTGCGTCATCGACGATGAGGTTGCTCTTCTCGATGTTCTCGACACAGCTGGCCAGGAGGAGTACTCTGCGATGCGCGAGCAGTACATGAGGACTGGAGAAGGCTTCTTACTTGTCTACTCTATCACCGACAGGCAGAGCTTCGAGGAGATCATGACTTTCCAACAGCAGATCCTACGCGTCAAGGATAAGGACTACTTCCCCATGATTGTTGTCGGAAACAAGTGCGATCTGGACGGCGAGAGGCAGGTATCGACACAAGGTAGGACATATATGGTATACATTCCGGAGCAGTCAGCTAATCTCTTTTTCAGAGGGCCAGAATCTGGCACGACAGTTTGGTTGCAAATTCATTGAGACTTCTGCGAAATCACGCATCAACGTCGACAACGCTTTCTACGACATCGTACGGGAAATCCGCAGATACAACAAAGAAATGTCCTCATACACAGGCGCACCGTCTGGTACACAGAACCAGAATGGCATCGCCAAGATGGGCGTCGAAGACGACACAGAGAAGAAGGGCGGCTGTTGCGGCTGCACAGTAATGTAAGAGCGAGGAACGATATTGTTGTTGCACACGATATGAAGAGAGTTGAAAGATACCTGCCTCCCGTTCGGCACCTTCACCATGCCACAGAGCCGGTGCCGTCGAGGCTTCGAGAGGGGAAACGCGATACCATTAGCACGTACTGCCATTTAAACTCCACGGTCAAGCCACGCGCTCGAACCGTGCTTCTTTTCGACACTTTCTTTTCGGGTTCGCTTTTAGGACCGGTGTTGAACGACGGTCTGATGCTAGCGCTCAAGCTTTGGGTACGGCAGCACCTGCGCCATTTAGACTCATTATTTCCTTACGGCATATCAGTACATTTTGTACATCTGTATTTCCTAAATCAGCTATTCGGAGATGCCATGTTAGGGTAGGACACGGCATGCATCTTGGAACGACTTGCAAAAGATTATATTTCCTTGCTTCATTATTCTCGCTCTACTTACAAGCACCTTAACTTCTATGGACATAATTCAGCTCTATCATAAAAGTCCGCTTCGTTTGGTTCCGATGCGTGCCTTTTGCACAGTAGGCTCTGACAGCATGAGTCTCTGCTGCAGCACGAGACTGCAACTGCCATTCTTTTCTTCGCGTTAGCATTCAGTTATCGACCCGGGCAGCCGTGGCGATCGTAACCGCCATGAACATCCTGAGTCGCTCGTCTCGAACACGCGAAGCTTGCCCATGAGCTGCTATTGGAGGAAAGGTCCGGGCTACACGCACGGTCGTTTCAAGGACAATCTCCGGTTGAAGTCGAAAAGAGGGGTCTGAAGAGACATGACCTGACAAGGACTGCAGTCGTAGATGCAGTTCCATACCTCTCATAGTGTGACGAACCGCGCGAACAGCGCTGTGAGACCTGGCGTGCAGCAGAGCTGCGTTTGGAAGTATGGGGATTGGGCTCGGACACGGCAAGAGCACACGGCTGGCTACTGCCGAACCTTGCACCTTCGTGATGACCGACACGTGGGAGCTGCAACACGGCACATTAACACTGCTTCTGGAAGGCACCGTTATCTGCTGTCCTCTGACACTTGAGAACCCTGCACTGCATCTCGATCAGGTTGCTTTTTACAGCTCACGCCAACGCTCTCGCTTTCAGAACCTCTGCGCCTAGCTTGAAAGCCGTCCGCGTGTGCAGCTGCCACACCACTACGATGCTCACGGGACAGCTCGCGTGTGTATTATCAACAGCCCATAGCACACCCCTGGAGTCTATCCTTTACCGAGGTATCTCACCCAAATGCGTGACGTCTTGTACAACCTAAGATGCCTTAATTTGCAGCCTCAAAGCAGCATATGCTACCATCATCATGGACACTAGTATCGGCACACGAGAAGACAAGATACATTTCGCAACCCAATGAGTTCCTGTGGTGGTGTTTCAGGACACGAGATGCACATGCCGAACCCCGTCCGTGCGCTTTCCGCGACCCTCATGAGGTGGAGCGTTTGATCGACCGAACCGCACATCGTCGACGATGCTTGACCCTTGCCTATGATGTGCGTCACTGTGAACATCTGGAAGGCAGTTTCTGGGCTTGTTTTAGCCATGTTCAGAAAGTAAGCATGCCCACCCGCGGTTGTCATGAACATGTGAGTGGGAAGAACACATAACACGACGAAGGGTCGTCACTTGTTTTGGTGTTTCGAACTGCTTTGTAGCTGAAGTCGTAGACCTTACTTGCTCATACTTGAGATATATCTTATGGAAAGGTAAGGAGATATGGTTGTTCACGGAGACAAGGGTCTGCAAATAGCGAAGGGTATACATACGACACATCCTTTAGCAGAATTGTTTTTGGCTCAGAGTGTGATCGCATTACTTGCACTATGGGTTGGCTGACGGTATTGGAGCCCATGCACATTCATTGACAGCGTCGTAAATGGCCTAACCAGCTAGCTGGATCTACTTAGTCAAGAATTTGAACTCGTCCGCATGTAACCCGCCACAGACCAGAATTGGGAGGCGAATATGGCAGAGCTCTAGCTCGCCCTTCTTCAATCTGATAGAGAATGCATGCTCCAGCCACTATTGAGATCACAGGAATCTGGCACTGCAAACACAAATCAACAGCAATACCAGTGCGAACATGTCCTATGAGATTGAGTGTGAGCCAGCATCCGATCGCTTATCACGAGTTCTGTTGTCCCAAGAACATATATACAGTGGTATCGATTCCCTGTGTGTAAGCGGACGCGTCCCTGGTGAAGCCAAGAGTCTCGGACACCAAAGAGACCAACAAGCAGCATTACTTTTGCAGTTGGTGTTGTGTTGCTATCTCGCTGTTCACCTATGTCAGGGGCGTGCATGAGTACTCCCTCTAGATTTCATTTTGTAAGGAGAACATAAGAACTCAAGCTAGGCCATAGAGCGGTCGAATTCCTACTTGCAGATTACCACAGAATCGATAACTTTAGTTCTTCAGTGCAAGCTAGAGCTCAATTCTGCCAATCACAACATCATCTCGAGTCTCGATTGATAATCTGACCAATAGCTTTGTGGCAAAGAGGGCGATCAAGGAGCAAATGCCTATGATCTAAGCAGTTGCTCGTCAAGATTGATGTTGCTGAGGAAAGTCACTTACAAAGTAGGTGGACCTTGGAAAGGTGGGGTAAAGCACGTGCTCGGCTATCACATTCGTATCATATCCAACGCTAGCGTATCCTCTACCTTCACCAGCACGCTTCGCAAGCCGAGGATGCCCGCTGCCATGCGATGCAACCCACCTCAGCTGAAGAGACTCCTCTGACATCGACGCGCTCAGTTCCTTGTCGTGCATTGCCAATGTGATGGGGGCCATTGAGCCGTGCCTTACCTCCGTCTTGTTGTCTTGTCGAAGCCTTCAGCATGCTTGATGAGGAAGGTGTAAACTCTCACAAGGCAAGACATTGTTGGATCAACGCTATGGATGGGTTGTCTTGAGCAAATTTTAAGGCCTTGTGCCACGGCCAAATCTAGCCCAGTTATTAGATGTGTGTTCCGTTCTCTGCTTGGCCCACCACGGCATACTTGGCAACGCATGTAACAGTAAGGCGGGATTGCTGGTATCACTCGGCGCCAATGCTATGTCTGTATGGTTCACCTCTCTTGTTTGTTATCCATGGTGTGGTATGACAAGGCTTACTGTTAATGTTAGTGATGTACGCTGATCTCTCGCATCCCTCGATATCTTCCCATTGGCGCCCAGACCTGACGACCTACACAATTATCACTGTCGAATCATCTTTTGGCTCAATAAGGCAGCTGGAAAGCATGCGCTCTACCACCAAATGCATAAATACCAGCTTTCCTACAAACGCCCACCTCGCGCGGTTGTTGAACGGATCCCAGCCTCGCAATGTCTTCAGGCGCAGCTCTCGACACTGTGGACGCCGCAACAGCGGAATCTTCAGCTATAGCAAAAGGCTCCATTGACCTGACCGCCACTGAGAAGCGAGATACGCATACTTCAACCTCTGAAAAGCTAGTTGGACCCGATGGCGAACAATACCCCACAGACGAGGACTGGGCCAGCTTGCGACGCGTCTACGGGAAAGTCAATTGGATGATCTATGTCATCGGAATCGTCGAGATGTGCGAAAGATTTGCCTATTATGGAACCACAGCTGTTTGTACGTATCCTCTCGACGACCCAATCAATGGAAACAAGTTCTGACTCAAAAAGTTGTCAACTTTATCCAACAGGAGCTTCCTACAACGGGTCCCTTTCCCTCTGCTGGCGCAGCTGGTACAGACGGCCAGGCTGGTGCCCTAGGCATGGGTCAGCAAGCTTCCACGGGGCTTGTTCAGTTCAATCAATTTTTCTCATATGTCATGCCAATGGTTGGTGAGTACAGCTGCCTTCCAATTCCAGACAGTTCTTTAACAATTTTAGGCGGTTGGCTTGCCGACGAATACTGGGGGAAGTTCAAAACTATCTACGTGGCTATCGTTTTAGCTACCGCAGGCCACATCCTCATCATCATTGCTGCCATTCCCCAGGTCATTGCTAACCCGAACGGTTCTCTTGCAGCATTCATCCTGGGACTGATACTTTTTGGAAGTGGAGTCGGTTTCTTCAAGTGTTGTATCTCTCCCCTCGTGGCTGAGCAGTATGAACACAGCCATCCGAAAGCCTTCATTCGTACCGAACCGAGCGGCGAACGAGTGATCGTCGACCCAGGTATCACCATCTCGCGTGTTTACATGCGATACTATCTTCTCATCAACATTGGTGCTCTGACCGGTCAGATTTCTATGGTGTATGCTGAGAAATACGTTGGCTTCTGGCTGTCCTACCTCCTACCAACGATCCTCTTCATCTTCTGCCCCGTCCTAATGGTAGGTTTGAGCAAGCATTACGTCAAAAAGCCCCCACAGGGAGATGTGCTTGTCAAGGCGGTGAAGTTGTACGGCTTCGCAATGCGTGGAAGGTGGTCATTGAACCCCGTTCGTACCTGGAAGAACCTATCCTCTCCTAATCTGTGGGATGGTGCCAAACCAAGTAACCTTGCTGCTAAGCCCAACTGGATGACCTTTGACGATGCTTGGGTTGACGAAGTACGACGAGGAATCAAAGCCTGTCAAGTGTTTCTTTGGCTGCCAATCTTTTGGCTTCCATATGGACAGGTATGCCATGGCGTGCACGTACGCAGGGCTCGCAGCTGACGCATGTGCGCAGATGACAACCAATCTGGTCTCCCAAGCAGCTACTATGGAGTTGAACGGTATCCCGAACGATGTTGTGCACAACTTGAACCCATTCACGCTCATTATGTAAGTCCACCTTAAGGCGGTCGACGAATGTAACGTAACTGACAATGTAATACTTTTAGCTTCATTCCAATTTTTGACAAGTTTTTCTATCCACAGCTCGCACGTATGGGCATCAATTTCACCCCGCTAAAAAAGATTCAGGCAGGTTTTGTCTGCGCGATGCTGAGCATGGTCGTTGCAGCGTTGATTCAGCACTTCATTTACGAGAAGTCCCCCTGCGGCAAAAACGCAAGCTCCTGCGATGAACTTGGGCCGCCAGATCTCACTGTGTGGGTGCAAACACCAGCTTACCTGCTCATTGCCTTTTCGGAGATTTTCGCATCCATCACAGGTCTTGAGTACGCTTACACCAAGGCGCCCAAGAACATGCGTTCACTCGTCACTGGTGTATTTTGGTTCACACACGCATTCTCGTCTGCAATCGCTCAAGCGTTTGTTCCTCTAGCTACAGACCCTTTGCTGGTGTGGTTATATGTCACTATTGCGATCTTGACCTTCTTTGGATGGATCGCATTTTGGTGGACTTTCAGGTCCCTTGACAAGGAGAATGATGCTCTTGATAAGCTTCCTGAGGGTGACTATCTTTCGAATTCAGAAGCGCTCGCAGCGAAGACAGAGTCGGCTGAGAGAGCGTAAGTTTGAGCCACGACAATTTGCGAACCATCAATGTAGGTGTCAACGTCGAACATGGTTGGTTGTTGGGGTCTCTATTCCACCAAGCCATGCGATCTGGGTGAACGCCAGTTATTGTGTACCCATGGGCTTGGAGTGGCGCACGATAAATGAGACATAACTTGTCTCTACAGCATCTACGAAGTGATATGTAGCAAGCAGAGGCGCACGGAATCAACGGCAACCGCGTTGTTTCAGCACGTATTAGCGTATTCCCCACATATATAAACGCCACTCCCCCAGCCTCTCCGTTTAGCCACAACTACATGTCTGCCAAACTCACCAGTTTCAACTTTTCGCGACTGTACGCATTTTTCAATCATTTAGAGCTGACAACACAGGGTACTGCCGCCTGTCGTTCTGTTCCAAGCTTCGACATAATGGCGCAGCAACTCTGATCCGTTGCGTCGACATCTCTAGCGGGGATTTGCTTCAAAGCAGACATCAGTTGCAGCAGACATCGTACGGGAGCTATGTATTGAGGGGTCCGCAAGCTTTTCTGTCTTGTGCACGGACAAGAAGCCAACCGTCCTTGGCACCATGCTATGGTCGTATCGCTTGGGGCACGAGGGTCAAATCTTCCAAGCTCGCTTGTGCTTCACAAGAACGTCACGAGTTGTGCGTCTATCCTCGCGAGCCACTTACTCAGGCTTGCCTACCCTCGCACCTGGTCTCACGAGAGGTTAGTACGCTTGTTGTCGTAATGAAACATGCCCAGCAACGTTTACGATGCCCCTTTTCATCTGCGCTGCTGTAAGCGCTGATTTTCTCCCGCCACGGCGAGTTCTGTCGGCAACGATTCCTGGATCAAGATTACACCGAGGAGGGTTGGTCCCTTGTGCATCCTTCAGCAGAATGCGCCCAATCCTGGAGCTGGATAACGTTCGCTTCGTCAAGGACGTGGAGACCATCTCAACCGGAACACATGGCGAAACCTCGGAAAATTCGGTATTATGTGTAACTGTCCAGCAGCGGCTTACGGTTGTTTTTCGACACTCATCAAAGTCCACCAGCATTGGTGGATCTCATGAATCAGCCACCTGAAACGCCAAGTTGGCGGGTAAACATTGCCAAGTAAGACCTTCCGCCGGGTCCACTATGCACACAGCCTCGTAGCTGGGGATGATCTTGCTACACTCACTCCGCTCAGCGGTGGAAAATGCTGGCCCGCAACCTTGGCATGTCGGTTTCTGGAAGTGTGGAGCAGATCTTTGATTATGTTTCATGCCCAAATGGCTAGCTATTCCTTCTGCGCATATGCAGGTGCTCACTTAACCCCTGCGCAATTTTGCGTTCCTATCGTGTATGCATTTGGGCGGCACGGTCTGCGGATGTGACATGTCGATTGTAGAATTATTTGTATATAAAGGATGGGTAAATATCCACCTATTACCAGCTCAAATTCATTCACTCTTTCTTCATTTCAATTGCTCATTTCACGACGATCCAGGAGATCTAGTTGTCACTCGTTCATTGAGCAATCTGCCATACTACTGGTTTACCTTCCCATCGTCCTATCCGTCAAGCAAATATGAAGTTCTCTCAAGTTCAACTTGCGGCACTAGTTGCCAGCATTGCCTCCGCGCAGACCCTCAACATCCCCACTCGTGTCGGCGAGATCACGTCGCTTCCTTCGCCCAGCGTTATTACTGGAAGTGAGGATTACGGCAACAAGGAATTCGACCGCGGTATTCCTTGCGACTCTGACGAGGACACTGGCAGCGACAGCGCTGTCTTCATCCTCGAGGACGGTGCTAGCCTTTCCAACGTCATCATCGGTGCCGATGCCCTCGAGGGTGTTCACTGCCTTGGTAAGCTATCACGATTATCGGCCATGAGATATACATACCTAACTAGCCTACAGGCTCTTGCACACTGACCAATGTTTGGTTCCGCGATGTCTGCGAGGACGCAGTTTCCGTTCTCGGTACCGGTGATGCCACCATCATTGGTGGTGGAGCCCAGGAGGCCAAAGACAAGGTCATTCAGCACAACGGTATTGGAACCGTCACCATCAAAGACTATACCATCGTCAATGCTGGTAAGCTGTACCGTAGCTGTGGTGACTGCACTGCCAACGAGTCCAAATCTCCCCGTAAGGTCATCGTTGAGAACGTCCGCGCCTTCGGCATGACCTCCGATCTCGTCGGCATCAACTCCAACTTCGGCGATGAGGCTACAATCAGCGGATCTTGCGGTGAGACTAAGACAGTCTGCCAGGAGTACAAGGGAATTAACAAGGGTGATGGCAAGGGCGGCAAGGTCGACACCAAGGGCAGCTGCAAGGGCGCGCAGGGTCTGCTTGAGAAGCTGCCTGCTTGCGGTGCTGGCGAGGAGGTTCCTACTCCTGAGCCCGAGGTTCCCTCTGCGACCGTCTCTGAGACCGTCCCTTCGGCTACCGCCACCGTCAGCGCTACACCCACTGAGACCGCTGAGGAGGAGGTCCCCGAGGAGACGAGCGCTCCCAGCCCTACTGAGTCTGCTCCCGCTCCTGAGGAGACAGAAGTTGAGGAGGAGGAGGCACCCATCAGCACCGCCGCCCCTGCTCCTTCGACTCTTCTTACCCTCACCAAGACCGCTGAGGAGTCCGAGCCCACTAAAGATTCTTCCAGTGGTACCGTTGCCCGTTGGGGACGCTGCGGTGGCATTGGCTACACTGGCCCCACCGAGTGCGCTGCCGGCACATGTATAGTTCAGAACGATTACTACCACCAGTGCCTTTAAGCGCACCTTGTCTGGTCAAAAGAGACGATGCTTCGATTCTTGTATAACCGTTGGAAGTGTATATAGTTTGGCAGAAAGAAACTAGTGTCTTAATTCAGACTGATCGGAGTGTCTCGCACAAGCGATAAGAGGTGACCAACCAACAAATGTTAGTCGCTTCATCTACGACATGCCCTTATTGACTACAAGCTCCAAGTTTCTCACAACAACTCTGTATGCTAAGACGTGCCGAATTCAAGCGGTCAGTGGACAAATACCATATATGCTGGGTTTGTACAGATCGCCTGGACACACGCATGTGATCGAGATTCCAGCTGCACTATCGCTTTGTACAAAATTATCAGAGTTACTTAAAATCAGATTCTCTTCTTGAAACTTGTGTCCGTGGCGAAGTCTTCTAAACACGTTGCAACTATGTGCATTCGTTACTCGACTGTCAAGAACTGGCGGCGGGCTGATCTGTTAGCCCTGAGATAGCGCGACGATATGCTGTATGTCTCCAATCCTTCATATACTCTTCACGCAGTTCTGAGTGAGAGAAAGCTGCAGCCAGCCACTAATCATATGCAGACATTTAGCGCTTCCCCAGGCCAATCTTGCTGAAGTGAAGTTAGCTGTCCATGTGACCGTGGCTGGCATGAGATGAGATCGTTGAGCGTTGCGGACCTTCATTCGTCTCTTCTTTGACTTCAGTCGATCTTCGCCTTGCTCGCTCTTCTCGACTTCACTTCCGCCTCCACACCTCCCTCTTCTTTGGTCTCTGTCATCCGGGTCTTCATCTGTGCCTTATCCCATTCTTTTTGCTCTTTCACAAACTTTTCTTTCTTCGTCTGATAGCCACTGTGGCTTTTGGCCTTCTCCCACACTTCCCTGAAGACGAGACTCGCTTCCAGTTTCTCGTCCTTCCCTTCAAAGTCTTCGCCCTTGGCCAGTTCTTTGCCTGTTTCTCTGTCGTACTTCCTCCCTCCCTTGTGATTCGCGTACCGCTTTGCGCGCGTCATGCCCATCTGAAGGAACTTCCGCGACATGTCCATGCCAATGAAGTCATCGGCGTCGTTGTAAGCGAGAAACTTCGCATAAATCTCTGCTGAAGATTTGCGTGCTATGGCAGGCGTCTTGAATTTCCATGCGGGCAGGATCTCGGATTTGTAGGGCTCGAATGTCAGCACGCCCATTTCACCGCGAGCGATGCGATAAGACATACGTTGGGCCTTGGTCAGCGGCTGAGCGGGCATTGCAGAGGTCTTTGTAACGATTCAGATCCCCAGGAGGATGTAGTAAATGTAATTGAGAAAGCGCAGGGCCTTCATATTGCAGCCGACGTGGTGCAGACCAGAGTTCCTAGCTGATCAATGACGCACACACTGCACCGGGCCGAGGCACGCGTCACGACGCGTTGTTAGGACTCCGCGTGGCATCGACACTGAGCATTCGATCTAATATTGCAAATTTTTCAATGCAGTGGTCGCAGCTGGACTAGTATCACAAAGCGGGCGAAAGGGAAGGGGACTGAGGCCGTGGCCTTGATAATCGCAGCCGGATGTTGGCAGTTACTCCCAACACTCTCGAGGCAGATTCGCTGGGCGCAAATATGTCACCTATACGGCCAAGCAAAGCAGCCGGCACCTCAGTAATGCCTTGTAACACAAACCAGTTCGCTCTGCCGCAGAAGAAACGCACGCACTGCTGCTCCGAGATGTCCTTTTGAGCTTATTGCGCACCTGGACTTCCACTCACTCCTTCGCTGCACATGGGCATCAGTCTTTTCTCACTGGCGCAAAGCCCAACGGGTCCTTTTTCTGGAAGCAGGCAGCAGACCCTACGATGGACTCAAGGCCGCAGAAGAGCACGATATCAGCAAACGGGTGGCGGACAAGGCGGACAAACAGCTTCAATTGCTATCTGAGTAGCACTAGATGCACATTAAACGATCATCTTGATATCGCTACTCAGGGTTGCGGATGATCGTCTAAGCAACCCACCTCTTTTGTAGACCCCTCCTGCTCCATTGGTGGCTACCCTTCGAGTCACCCTCTCTGTGCTTCTCCTCGTAGATCTTCTTCGTCAACTGCCTGTATAGGTACTTTCCGCCGTTATTGTAAACAATGCTGTGGTCGCTGTCCGTGAAGAAAGTATTCTGCATCTTCTCAGGAGTAACGCGAGCGCCCATCAAAAGGTCGACAAGCGCAGCCGAGTTCTGGAAGTGTACGTTGTCGTCACCAGTGCCGTGCTGGATCACAACACCACCAGCAATATTCTTGAAGCCAGTGGCGTCGTGCACACGGGACCTGTTGTAGCCCTCAACGTTGTCCTCGGGCAGCTTCATATAACGCTCGGTGTAGATGGAGTCGTAGAAGCGCCAGTCGCTCACGGGAGCGGTAATAAGTGCGAACGAAATGATGTCATCACCAACTTCAACAACTTTAGAAGAGAGGTAACCACCGTACGACCAACCGAAGATACCGATGTGCTCACTGTCGACCCAGGAGTTTTTGGCAAGCTCCTTGGCAGCCCAGATCTGGTCCTGAGCCTCAAGGTCTCCAAGGTTCTTGGTGACAGTGGAACGGAACTCGCGGCCCTTGCGTCCGGTACCGCGGTTGTCGACAGTCAGGGTGATGTATTCCAGCTCAGGGTCGGAAGCAATGTAGGCCTTCCAATTAAGAGGGCTGAACTGCTTGTGCACCTCTTTCGCGTTAGGTCCGCCGTAGGGGATGAGAATGAGAGGGTACTTCTTGCTGGAGTCAAAATTGGGTGGCAGGCGCAGCATAGCATCGAGCGTGAAGCCGTCGGGGTGCTCAAGATCTAGATAAGTGATGTTGGGCAGGTTGTAGGTTGTGAGGTTGCCGTAGAGAGCCTTGTTGTCGACGATAGTGCGAACTGGCTCAGTCGAGTTGATGGAATAGAGCTCCTGATATGGCACATCGGGTCCAGCGTAACGGAGAACGTAGTATGAGCCGCCAGAGGAGAAAGATGCGGTCCAGAAAGCGGAAACACTGTCGTCAACAAGTGCCTTCTTCTCACCGGTTTTGAAGTTAACAGAGTAAACGTGCGACTCAGTGCTGTGGTGTTCAGTAGAGGTGAAGTAGACGAGTCCACGCTTGGCGTCAATCTTCAGAACTGAAAGAACCTCGAACTCGCCAGAGGTCAATGCAATGGGCTCGCCACCGTTGACGGGGAAGAGGTAAATGTGGTTCCAGCCGCTCTCATCAGAAAGATCAAGGTAGTACTCAGTGCCGTTGCCGTAGGTAGCGTTGGCGGTCTGAACAGCACCAAGGTAGCGGGTCGCAATGAGATTTTCAAGCCACCCATCGGTGCCATCGCGCTGACGGATAACAGAAGATGTACCTGCCTCGACATCTACTACAACGTACTTTTCAAGGTCTTGCACACGGTTGAAAGCGCGGTAAACGACTTTGCTGTGAGCATCGGTGAGCCAGTTGACCTCACCGATAACAAGGTCGTCCTCCGGGAAAGCGTCGATTGCAACAGTCTCGACTTTGCCAGAGGCCACATCGAGCAGATTGAAGCCAACAGTGGGATTCTTTGTGCCAACCTTGGGGTAGCGCAGCTCCAGTTCGCGGGCGTAGACAGGAGCAACGTCAGAGTCATCCATGTAGTAAGGGATGCGGAATGAGCCAACACCGGTCTCGTTGAAGCTCAAGAAGGCGATCTTCTCGCCATCGGGGCTGTACCACAAGGCATAGCGGTCTCCGAAGATCTCCTCCTCGTATACCCAGTCAGGGACAGCGTTGAACCAGTCGGGTCCACCGTTCTCTGTGATCTGAGTGATGTTGCCGTCATTCCAGATGAATAGGTTGTTGCCCTTTACAAAGGCAATCTGAGACGATGAGACAGGGCTCCACTCGGCGTACTGAATGGTGCCGTTTGACTCAGGGTCCAATGAGATAGTCTCTCCAGTCTCGACATTCTGAATAAGGTAGTCCGCATAGTAAGAGTGCCTAGAGATGGTCAATACTAGTATTTTTGATGTCTGTCTGGACCAGTCCTACCTGTATTCCTTTGTATAGTTCACAGCCCACAGAACATGGCTGGCATCACCGGAGATGAAGAAATCCCAGTAATCGGCCGGGACTTTTTCGGCGGACAAGAACGTCGAAGACTCGCCGGTCGCAACGTTTTCGAAGAGGAACGAACCATCAGCGCCAGTGTAGATGTAGTCACCATCTGCGCCAGTGCTGACCCAGCTAAAAGCCCTGGTGGATGCAGCCAACCGACCAGGTGCGTCGGTGGTGATGTTGTAATTGAGACGCAGGGTTGAGTTGCTGCTGCCGAGTGGCTGGTGAGGCTGCCTCGGGGGCTCAATGGCCTGAATCAGCGGCAGAGCCGCAGCAATGACCGCGAACGAACGCATCGTGAGAAACAACACGACTTGCAAGACAAGAGAGACGTTCCAGCACGCAACTCCCCGCTGCGATGCAGGGATTTATGTACTTCTGGTCGTACATGTCCGACTAATGAGCACCCGATATGCAGCTGCCGTAAGAGGCAGTTGTCAAGACATTGGGTCGTCGTTGCCAAGAAGCCCAAGCGACCCGGCGCCCGGCTCAGGAAGGCTTTCAACTGGTTTTCTCGTGTTTGCCACAAGATTGCGGGAAAGCTGCATCATCAGAGAGGAAGGTGCCTGTGACCCGAGCAAGATCGCGTGCGTTGCACGGCTGTGCACGCAAACGCCGTGCTGGTGGTGACGCGATGGCGGATGGCGCTTGCTTGATCGCGCAAAGACTGGCAGGCACGGATGGCGCTAAAACGTCGAAGCTTGTCTTATCGGCTCCTTCGTTCCCTCCTCTCGTCGCGACTCTCTGTCGGAGTCAGTACGATCATGCTTGGTCACATTATACTCCCATGACATTTCGAGGACGAATGCATCGACGAGGACGATGCTGTACGTCTTTCCCTGTGCAAGTGTAACGGCATACAAGGGAGAGTCCCATGACACAGCATTAACAAGGAGGGTTTAGCCGTCCCGATCATCTCAATGTCTCAATAAAGACTTATTACGACAGTCGACCAGAAGTCAATTGCAAGGCAAAATCGCAACTGGAAGCACCATGTGACGTGTTGTTAACCAACCTCTTTCGTTGATTCGTCAAGAACCAGAGTCCTGTAAGGATTCGGTGAATAACAGTGCTATTGCCCAACGATCTAAGTACCACTCCCGCAAAACCAAGTGCTTAGATTCTCCTCTGTAGAACCATTAAATCACAACAACATAGGCAGCGCGCTATTGCACAACATTGTCCGCTCGTCGGCTTTCTTCGTCCTAATTCTCAGTTGTTCTTACCCCCCCCCCCCTTTCTTTTTGGGCATCCGCTTTTCAGATGAGCGGTGAACATGATATTTTTTACCTCTCCCTGACAATGACGACACGTCTTCATGGGGGAATTCAAACATGATACCAGATGCGCTTTAATATCCGGAACGGTCTTTTGGCAACGATCACACACTTTGACGGCTTGCTTTTGGTTGCAATTGCGAGAGTGGTTTTCGAAATCATTCCGAGGGGTCTGCTTTTTGCAGGACTGACAAGTGAGCGGCCACTCCTGGCATGTCTTCTTGTGTTCTTGGAAATTTGACGAGTATTGGTTGCAGTGGGTGCACTTCTTGCAAATCTTGTTGTGCTTCCGGTAGTTTGATGTATATTGCCTACATTGAGAGCACTTCTTGCAAGTCCTTCCATGCCTCCGGTATTCTACATGCTGGCCACAGTTGTTGCACATTTGGCAAAACTCTTTGTGCTTTTCGACATCGTCGGTAAGTTGGCCGCATGCCTGGCATTTCCTGTTAGAATTGGGTGGAGAGGTGGGTGGTTCTTGATGCTTTTGCTGAGCCCCTTTGCTTCTTTACTTGCTCACTATTGGTTCTGTTCTTGTTTGCTTCATCGGCTCTTGCTTCATCGGCTGTTGCCGCACTCGGTTGTGATTCCGACGCTTCGACGATTGGCTCTAGCAGGTTCCCGCCTCGAATGTTTCCTCATTCATCCCTTCAATTGCCTCATGGGAGTTTTGGACATCATCTGTGTTCGTTTTGCTGTTGATCAGAGGTGAAGTAGCGCCAAAACCTGGCTCTTTGGCGTTGAATGCTTCCCTACTCTCAGAATTGGCAACTTTCGCCGCCGACGTGTCGCAGGCATTCTCAACTGTTATCTCACCTTCAGTATGATGAGAACCGACTTTTGACACTGCCAGAACAGACTCGTTAGCTGATAGAATCTGGGTCGTATGCTGTTTTTTTCGGGTCTTCAAAGATATCCTCGTCTTGGGCTGCCGTATGCTTGGTCGCCGTCTCGACTTGTTCATCGCTGCTCATTTCACAACCCAAGACGCAAGTCGATTTTCTTTTTACCAGGTTATCGTCCTTGTTTCGGGTTTCTTGAGGGTTCCCCTCCAGAACTCTTTTCTGGAACAGAAGATCTGTATTAAGAACGTTTGTCAGGTCTGAAATCGTATTGACGCCAACGTCTGTGGACAAACTTCCCGCTTTCTGAGCACGGCACCCTCGATCGCAATGTGCTGATCATCTTTCGGTCTTTGCTTCCGGTCTTTCGAGCTTTGCTTTTGGTCTTCCGAATTTTGCTCCTGGTTCGATGGCGGTACGTTATCGTTCTCCTGGGATGCATGGCTTTCTTGGAATGCAGAGTCTATGTCCTGACCATTGCTGTGAAGCAGACATTGACCTGACAGGCAACCACAGGTACCCGATTCCTTCGTCATTTGCATGAGAGTAGCAAGGAATAAGGGTTTACAGCAACCATTGGCATTCATGAATGCTGTTGCTGACGGATGTTCTTGCAGAAGGGCCTTCGCATCTCGGAGTAGTAGTTCAAGTGTACGTAAACCCTCACTATACCTGTGGTATTCCTTGCATTTTTGCAACCATTGCAAGCGGCATGCGATGAGCTGCACAACAAATGCAAGGAGAATAGTTTGTATGACGAACGGTGCCCATTTCGAGGTAGGCCCATGTCCAAGCACCTGGTCCATATTGACAAGGCGGGAGCCTGAAAGTGTAGCTGATACAATGGGCTGTGGGTAAAATTCTGTGTCAATATTCTGTAATGGAATGACGCTGGTAGCAGGGTAGCTCGGTAGAAGATAAAAGGTAGTCCGTGACGGTGTTTGCGCAAAATAGCCCAGATGTATAGATTCTCCATAGTTAGAAACTCTGACTGAATGATTTTAAAAAAAACAGTCGCAAGGTTGTCATAGGGTTCAAATATCGCAGTTGAAAGAGTCATTCATAGCTATTGTCTCAAAGCTCATTGTCGCCTACGCAAGCCACAACGGTCCTCATTTCTTGGTGAACAAAGAACACAGGTGAGTCGTTTGCTTCCACTCAATATGGTCGTCTTTGTCTGACCTGAAGCATAATTAACGCGCCATTGTCGAGTTAAACAGGAATTTCAGTCTGATAAAGAGCGAAAGTACACTGAAGCTGCTGTAGACAGCACTTGTATCTCGTATAGACCCATATGAAGTCGCTTTCGGATCAAGCGATCTTACCAGCAAAGCAGAGATTGTGCGGCGGTATTGCTCAGGCGTTCTTTGCTCCTTCTTTATAGGTCATTGCGCACATACCTTGCCATAGACATTCCAGAAATCCATTCCTCAGACAATACTCTACCACTTCGACTCTGATGTTATATTGCGATGAGGGTCACCGATCTTTCAAACTCGAGGCCCAAGAACGTGACGTCCGCGTGTCTTACGACAAAATCACAAAACAGGGTATACATTACGAAGATGTGAATAGCGCTGTCATGCGAGACCAGCAGAAGTTTCCCCCCAAAGTGCTAGAGAAGAGGTGCAGAACAAGATCCATATGGTGACTACTACGCGGAACTCAAAAAAGACTACATAAACAATGGCCTACCCCAAATATCGTTCAACAGTTCTACGAACTTGTTTGCCAACTTCTTCCCTCCTTCCTCACTAGGTTCAACCCTTGCAGTGTAATCGTCTACCGTCTTTCCATCCAAGACTTCGTGCAATGCGCAGGGTATGACCTCCGTGCCTTCAATCCTGATATTGCATGTTGCTACCCTGAACAACGTACCGATTGCTGTCTGAAGTTGACCAGGCCAGGTGTTATATCCCAGAGCTTTGAGCTGCGTGTCTGCCCAGCTCTGTTGCCCACGTCCAGACTCCAGCGGGTAGTAGATCATGCAGATTATGATAGCCTGTGGTCTTATCTTTGCAGTCATGCGGTCAACATATTCCTGTACTTGAGTACCAAACATGTGTTTGAAATACTTCAGAGAAGATGCGGTCCCTTTTTCGATCGAGGACCGAGGAGTCGCCCACGCAAGTTGCAACATATGTCGAATAGTGCATGGCAATGGCCGGAGGGCGATGTCGTTAGCTCCTACGCTGACTATCAGCACATCTTGGGGCCTAATGTTGTCGCGGATAAATCGATCGTGTGCAAGCAAGTCCTGATTTCGTTGCCGAAGCATAGATTCCTCAACAGCAGCGTTGATGCAGGTTGCTTGGTCGCCAATTAAATAGTTCATCCAGAACGCAACATCATGTTTCGGGGTCGGTTTGTCTAGGGTACGCTGGTAGATATCGGGTACTTCGACTAGAGGGTCGTTGGAGTTCACCCAGTGCTTATTGTCGAGTGAGGAATCGCCCGCAAGGTATATAATAGGAGTGTCCAACCTCTGCGCCGTTGTAATAGTATGGAAGGTTGTGAGGTCCTGTATCTGATGTCCTTTCCATTCGAAGTAGAATCTCGAGCGGTTGATCTTGCTCAAATATACCGCCATAAGGAACGGTCAAGGTGACGAAGAGTAGGTTAGGCGTCCAAAGGAAGTGTATACGCTGCCAGTGTAGAACTTCATCAGCAGTAGGTTCACCATCACTTGAGCGTGTGATGAGCATTTTGTGTTACCAATACGTTGCACTAATGCTATTTCTTGCGCGGAGGTCAAAGGCACCAGCGGATTGAGATCCGGCAATCATGACGTCACCCGCCGGCTGACCATGCACCATATCCTTTTTTCTAGTTGTGTGTGCAGTTCGAATATCTGATGGCTCCTCTTACTTGTCATGACTATAGGCAATGATTGCCACCTTTCAAGTGCCATCGTTCACAAATCGTGGGGCTTATCTTAGCCGTTCCCGCCCCCACTCCTGACGGATACGACGCTGCCATCTCATACACAATGACTGCTACTTCACCAGCGTCCAGAGTGTACGTGCAGCCATTCTGACTAGGTTTATTGTACAAGTCTCTTTCGAAGGTGTACCAAAAACCCATTCTCATTACGTTACTAGCCAATTCAAGGTCAGCAGTCCCTCTGCGCTTGTTTTCCTTTCTTGCTAAAATTCAAACGATCTGTGAGCGTGAACAGAGTGCTGGTAGAGATGAAGCTGATCACTTGTAGTTATTGGGGGCAGCAATCTCGCCAAGTGCTACCGGCAGGCGTTCTCAATCTGGAAAAAAGTAGATATAAGCTCTGCGCGAGAGATCGGAAGATTTCCGCACAATTTCACGATGATTGTTCAACTGTTTGCTTGGTTCGTAGCCTGTGCTATTGCAGTACCCATCAAGCATTACAAAGGTGGACATAGACCGAAGACCATTATCATCGACACGGATTTGCTCGATTTCGTAAGTCTTTGATGCCTCACGACACCATTTAGAAGTAAACGCTTGCGCTGATGGTTGCCTGAGGTGGATGACCCGCTTGCCATTGGACTTGCAAACATCTTTCAGAAGCGGCACGAAGCAGTGATTGTTGGCATTGCCTCCAGTAAGTTGTAGATTGTTCGTCTGGCAGCGATGAACTGTGACCTCATTTCGACAGGTGTGTTTAGCCGCTATGTACCGCCCGCAATAGATGCCATTAATACCTACTACGGTCATGGTGACATTCCGATTGCGATACAAAAGCCAGTAGACAATACTGTAAGCAACATCATTTGCATCACTCCCGTCAGGAATGGTGCTGACTTCATTCCCATAGACTAGAAATCCTACCTTCCCTCAAGAAAATGAGTACCTCACTGGTCTCACCTTCAACTTTCCGCAAGACATAGAAGACGGTAGTAACACCACGTATCCAGTAATACTCTACCGTAAGCTGCTGGCCTCGAGCCCAGACCACAGCGTGACGGTCGCGAACATTGGCTTCCACGACAATCTCTACAACCTACTCCGCTCCCCTCCCGACGACATATCCCCACTCTCGGGAAGAGATCTTGTGAGGAGAAAAGTTGTTGAGCATGTCGTACAGGGCAATCCGAATGGAACCTCATTCAATTTCGAGGGCAACGACCCAAAGTTTGCGCAATTTGTGTTGACCCACTGGCCCGGTCTTGTTACTTACGTGCCAGACGCAATTGGTAGCACGGTGTTATTTGGCTCAAGGCTTACGACGGAGCTCAACACTACGAAGAATCCAGTGGCCTATGCTGCTGCAAAGAGTATTGGAGTCGGTAAAGTGCACGAGAGTTGGGACTGTAAGTCAGACAGAACTGTATAAGATCTGAACCTTGGCTGATCACTCGTATAAATATAGCTACTGCCATATACTACGCTGTTCGTGGGCTAGAAAGCGTTTATCGTTTTGAAAGGGACCGAGGCGAAATCCGCTTTCACGAGAATGGGACTGCGATCTGGGACTATGGTTCTCGGTCGAGGCTCCAACGATCGATCGAGTTAAGAGTCAGTAATACCACATTTGCGGCAAAATTGGAAAGGCTGCTATTATCTGAGCCTTGAGTTTAGATGGTTTGCCATTGCACCTGGTAAAGTAAGGTGAGTCTTTGGTAGGCGATGGCTAGGACTTTGTACACATCTCGGCCCTTGCCTCCCCACGTGTTGTACTTGTGAACTAGAGCAGGAGATGGAAGCACTTGTTCACATGGAGTCCTATACATCAAGCCGTCGTGATGCAGCGTGTCCTTAGATTCCTCTTACGTCCGCGCTTCAGCACTTAGTCCCTTTGGCAAACCACTCCGTCGAATACAACTTCCTTCCGCACAGTGACAACCTCTAGGTGGTCGTCTTTGTCGTATTCGGTATCATAGTCACCCTGATACTTTTGGCAAGCCTTCCCACATTTACTCCTGTCGCCATAGTGACAAGCAATATCACGAGGGCAGATGTATGTCTTGCGGACCTTTGGAAAATAGTGCCAGTCTTCGCTCATACTATCAGTCATTCAGAATGATCCGATTTCTTTCAGCTCACGCGTACGTGGCTGACATTTGTAGGTGTTGATGGCACTGAGGTACTTTCTGGCTTCGATCCATTGGAACAGAGCGTGGTCTGAAAGTACTCAGCCTCGGCTTGTAGGCGCTGGTACAGGTCGTAGTCGAAGCCATGGTCTTTAGACCAGAAGAGCAGAAATACAGATGGCCGATGCATAAATCGAAGCAGGTGCTCGAACAGTTTAGGATCTGCGTCGAGGGAGTAAGTACCATTCGCGCTGCGGCGTCCAGTTGAAACGAGCAGACAGCCGGCGCCGGAGCAGTCCCGATTCCGCGGTGAGGGTGTCAGCGGAGACCTTGAAGAAGCTACCAGCGACGTCAAGTGTGACCATACTCGGACGTAATATGTCAGGATCGCTAGTTCCGTTACTTCGGGGTGGCGAAGCTGGCAAGGTTCGCGCTGCCGGGGGGCTTGATGAGAGAAGGCGCTGGAGCTTAAGCCCGAGAGCATTAGGAAGGCCGTCCTTGTGATTGTTCATTTTCACCGCGTCTCACCGCCGGGATGGAAGGGTTTGGGGGGGGGGGGGGTGTATGGACTAACTGGTGTAAATTTTATGATTAACAGCAACAAACAACACACGACCGTCTTCGCACTCCTCACAATTTGCAACCACGACAAGCAACGTCTGGCCAAGATCGGCATTCTCGCCTTCCTCGATTTACCGCCCTGTACTCCCCTCTACGGTAGCTGTGCAGCGCACAAGTGCGTTCAAAACAAATGAAGGCCTCAAATTCATAGTCTCCACTTCATCGTCTGCGTCTCACGACCGCACTTATACGCAGCTTCATTATCGTCATACACGAAGAAGCCAAGCATGACATCATCGAATCGTGGAGGCCAAACGCTGCATCCCACAGCTAAATAATTATGCTTGATCGGCGCTTGCACGGGTGGATGGAGATGGACAGATGATGAATGCCTCGTTGTCGTTGCCATATCATGTATCGGCCAAGTGTCTTGTACAAGCTATGTGAAAGGGCCATTGCAGTGATTGTGATTTTAGTCGACGTGCACAAGATTGCGAGTTTAAGGCAAGTCCAGATATAGTTCTTGCGGAGCAGTACAGGACTTGGGCACTAGACTGGATGCCTGGTCTTGTAGGCAGTACATTTTTCGACCGAAAAAGTTGATGTAGGGGCACTATTAATCACATCTGCAGTCTGTCCCTCACGTTTATCTTATATGCGAGTGCGTAGCTCTGCTATTGTCTCAATAGCACAAAAGAGATGGGTAAATGGTAATAAAGACGACACGAAAACCACCCACAATGCCACGCAACTGCACGAATAAATTTAACACTGTGCAATAGCCATGCTGTATTTCTGCTTCTCTACATTCACCTAATGTAGGTTACTACGACTCAGCCTCGGCCATGATCTGCTCCCCCTCGTCAAGCATCTCCACCACTCTCTTCAAATTATCAACCATCTCCTTAGCCTGTCCTACAAGCAACAACTTCTCTGCATTGGCCGGAAGTCCTAGGTACGTAGGCGGCTCGCGCTCAGGCAAGTCGTTAACCCACTGCATGAAATCCTTCCAGCTTGTTGAGCTGGGCAAAGCCAGACCCTCGCTGTGCTCGGTCTCTTTGACGATCTTGAAACCCTCTTCAAACGCAATAGGTGTCATACACTCTTTCACTATGGATGCGAGTGTTTGCCAGTCGGCTTCGTCATCAATTTTCCCGCCGTACATCTCGGTAATGAGAGTGGTGATCATTTCCCATGGAATCTTGGCGGGGGCAATGTTGGAGCGGCCTTGGGCAACAGTGTCGATCCAGGTATCGACAATCAAGCTACAGCATTCGTACTATCGTCGGTCAGTATACGCTCAAGTCACAAAGAGAGTGTAAACTTACATCGCTGTCATTGAACTCCCAGAAGCCCTTCCACCCAAGCGTCGGTGCGTAGCGAAGACGCTCTTGAACAACAGCGTGCAAGAAAGACAGGATTAGATAAACGCGAGCCTTCTCAACAGGGGATTTAATGGCCTTCTCTGCAAGAGAGGATAGGGAGTCCTTCATATTAGCGCGAATACCAGCTGGTTGCTCGTAGGAGAGGACGCGGGATGCTCGAAGTAGATTGACGGGAATCTTCGGGCTAGATTCCATCGACAAGAAGAGACGAAAGTCAGGGTTGGGTTTGAGTGCTTCGAGCCTCTTCTCTAGTGATTGCAGCCATTGAGGAGCCAAGTGAACGTTCTTGACCAGCACCCAGTTGCCGGTCGTAGCAGCATTGGCAATCGCCTTGTCTGCCGTGGAGGCGCCTTCATTGGAACCCATGGCAATGTTGGCGCACGATACGCGTTCCCTCTCGACGAGATTGTCGACCTTGTAACTGGCATCGAATCCGGGGCTAGAGCTGAGTGCGACAGGTGTGATTGCATTGACTTGCTTGACAATGTCGCTAAGATCACCGCTGGCGTCGAGAATGCCCTTGCCAAAAACTTCCGTAACGAATCGCTCAACTGCAGGCACGAAGCGATCGACGCGGAAGAGCTTGACAAGTATGAGGGCTCGCAATTGCTTGTCGAATTTATTGAGATCCGCGGGCCAAGCCTGTGGTACATGCCGCTCGGCAAGCTCTTCCTTCAAGAAAGCGTCCCAAGCATCGTCTTCGATCTTGTCAACCTCGTCTCGGAAGATGGACAATTTGGATGCACGTTGCAGTGCTTCTTCCTTGCGCTCTGGTTCAGTGGATACATCGACTGGTTCGACGTCGATGTCAAGGATCTTGTCGATGAGTGTCTTATCCATCTTGTACGGTGCAGCCTGTACGAGCAGCATCGCGAAGGTGACGCGGTCCTTCTGTAATAATGAGAGCGAAGTGCGGCGATAGGCATCAACGAAAAGCTCTGTAATGATCTGATCGATGCGAGCAGCATGGCTCGTAATCGAGCCATTTCTGACCTTTCGAAGGACGGCCTCGAAGATTTGTGTGAAATATTGCAAGGAGAATTGGTAGAAATGGTTGAGGTGGTGCAGTTGCTCCAAAACAGCAAAGATTGCCGAACACGAACGAGCAACCACAGTGTACTCTTTGGTGATGTTATCGACTTCTGTCATCACACCTGCAGTCTCGGAAACCTTGTCCGATATCTCCTTTGCCTCCTTCTTGAGCGTCTCCAGGGTCTCAATGACATTATCGTCATCAAGAATATTACCGCGAGATTCGTTAAGTGCTTGCAGAAGACGCTTCTCCAGCTGGCGAAGGTGGACAGCGAACTCGCCTTGCATTTTGATGAGATTAGAACGGCGCTCATCAACATCAGGCCTCTCGGACTTAAGGACCTCGTTGAGTGTCTGTGTTTGCAAGCTGCTCTGCGTAACCGTGAAATTGACAAACGTGGTACGGCTGCAGATGTCGGGCGCGAAATTGGCCGAAGGGTCGCGTGTTGAAAGGTAAAGGCGGAAAGCCGGCGAGAAATCAATCTCCTGTTTGCCAAGTTGAATGAGCACACGACCACCAGTCTTCTGGTACTCTTTGTTGAGAACATGGTTCAGGACTGGGTCGAGGTACTCAGCATCCTGAATCAGGATGGGATTGCCGAAGCGCAGTGCACTCTCAAGCTGTTTTACGAAAGAGTCGTCCAGGAAACTTGTAACCGTGAGACGGCTTCCCTTACACTCATTCTGCAGGATCTCGGTGGTTCTACCTGAAGGATCGATGATGAGTGGATAACGATTGAAGCGCTGGAGTACGATAGCGTTCTCAGTGCAAAGATCGTCAACAGGCAGACTATTACGCTGCCATGTCAGCCGATCATCAGCGGTCGAAAGATACTCTGTGATCGGGTTGGGCGTCTTGAAGGAGATGCCAGAGTTCCTGAGCTGATCGTACCAATCATCTGTTAGAGCCTTTCTGTACTGCTGATCATAGTAGCCAGCGTAGGCGATGAAGGCCGCAGCCACGAGAACGTCGCCAACTATTGTGTCAATCTGCGAGTCGAACGACCTGCTGCTCTCTCCCCATCGAGTCTGCTCGGACGAGAGACTGTCAAGTAGACGTACGCTGCGGTCAACCTTGAATTGAACCGTTGACATTTCAGTTTTGATCAATTGCGTCTCGCTGATCAAGATGGCGTAGTCTTCCTCGTAGCGTTTGATGTTCTGATCGAGCTTCTGGATCAGATCCTGTGTCTCGAGTGCTCCCTGTTTAGTCTCTTTCAGCTTTTCTTCGAGCTCAAAAACTTCCTTGCGAAGTGGTTCGACTCTGTTAAGAATTTCGGAGTACATGACTTGGGCCTCGACCCACTGCACAAGGGGTCCGCAAGCTTTCGACGCGCGATTGACCTTTTCGAAGGTAAAATCCTCTTTACTCAGATAATCATTGTTCATCTTGCGACGCAGTTGAGCAGTCATCATATTTTCATTGTCGAACGTGACAATCCTGCCAATAAAGTCGTCACGTCTAACGATACCTTGGATCGTCTTCCAGCTGTCGGGTTTTTCGCCTAGAAGCGTGCATACAGCTTCGAGGGCAAGCTTGACACCGTTTGGTGGATTGCCCATGGATCGGACCTCGGTCAGATGCTGGCGTTTAATATTCTGTACGCTCTTCTGTGCCTCGAGGACAGCTGGCTCCGCCTTCTCCAAGTCGCGGTTGGCCTCAGCTTTTCGCACTTCGATTGCTGTTTGTTCTTGTTCGAGCTGAGCCTCTAGAACTGTTGCGCCTGTCTTCTTCTCCTCAGCTTGGCGCTGGTCTGCAACCATCTGCTGCAGCTTCTGGTTCGCTTCTGCTGATTTCTGTTCAAGTTGCTTCTTCTTTTGGGCAAGACTCGCTCGCAAGTCTCTAACCTTGTCGAACGTGTCTCTCAGCTTTTCCAAACCGACGTTCAGATGGCGTTGCTGCTCTTCAAGGTCCTCACGCTTTTCGTTGTAGAGCTTGACATATTGTGCAACGAAATCCAAGAAGTGGCGGGGGGTCAGATACATCTTACGGTTCTGCGTCTTTTGCAGTTTGTCATTCTTGCTTCGTAGGGAGTGGTGAACAGCGACCATAGCATTGACCACACTCTCGCGATGAGATGGCGGAAGACTGAGTCCGCTGTAAGCAATTGGAATGCTGTCCGGCGCCACATAGTTCGATCGATCCAGGTCCACGGAGTGGGTCAGTTCAGACCCAACCTGGAACAACGCCTGGTCTGACCAGTCGCCAAACCAATTGAGTACGCAACGGTTGAAGAGAGCAGGACTGGTAGCTGCCTTTGAGGACAGACCCTCCTCAGGTGGATTCATTGTGAACACAACATGAAGGTTCTTGACAATTTGCTCCGTAAACCATTTGTATAGTTCCTCCTGAGAGTCCAAGATGATACCCTGTCGCTGAGCACCTTCCTTAATAGATGTCATAAGGGTAGCGTACTCATCGCCTTCGAAGAGACCGGGAACCTCGGCGTTGGCAAGTAGCGTGTTCATGCGTTCCAAGAAACCAGAGTCAAGAACGTTTGCTTCGTCGAGAATGAAGCAGATCTTTTCACCCTTGCAACCGCAGCGCCGAAGTACATTACGTAGATCATCGTCGAAGTCATCGCCTGTATATTTCCCGTGAACTTTGATCTGGTACACGCTCAGGCCATTCATCCAGGCTACAAAGCGTGACAGCGTAGTCTTTCCGGAACCACTAACACCGATTAAGATGAGATGGCCCTGAGGCTGTCGGAACACACGATCAATGCGGAGGACGTGCTCCAGAACGTCGTTGAAGAGGATCAGTGGTACGTCAACTTCCTCTTCGCAGAAGGTCGTGAGACGAGCTTTGACGAAATCTCGAAGCTGCTCACGCTCCACAGGAACGTAATTCTTAGAGAGCCAGTTCGAGAACAAGATGGGGCCACCGAGAGCCTTCTCCTCGTCGATGGTGGGGAAATGTTCCAATGCAATACGATGCACGCTCTCCTCGGTCCATGCTCGCTCGTCCTCAGCTATGAGGCGATCCTGGAACAATCGCAAAGCTTCGTGTGCCCAGATCCTAATAAGGCCTTCGACCGGCAATGTCTCAAGAGGGCGCAGTGCTTCATAGATGCCACGAACCCAACGAGTAAGCTCACGGGGCGAGTAAACGTAGTGAGGTTGGATGTCCGGTGTGAACCTCTTCTGTGATTCGGAGTACAACTGCACCATAGCCTTGGTCAAAGCATCTGAGTAGCCGCGCAGTGTCGGAATGATTTTCAGCACAGCGCTCGTGAACGTTCCGTAAATCTGCAATAGAGACTGCTCGCCGGGATAGTCAACCATGACCAACGGCGCGTGGCGCAAGAACCGCAGACCCATTGGCGTACGACCAGCGTCTGTAGGAGGATTACAAGCCCCAACGAATTGGATACGATCTAGGGTAACCCACGTCTTGTCAGAGGTTCTCCAGAATCCGTTATGCTCCACAAGCTGGCGCAAGAAGGAAATGGCACGCTGAGTGCCATATTTGTCGGGTGCGGGCAAGTTGATCTCGTCGCAGAAAATGATGAGCCAACGACCAATTTGTGTCGGGCTAAGCTGGACACCGTTTACAGTCTTCTTGTACTCACAGTACTGCTCGAAAGTCTTGATCAGCAGGTCGGGAGTTGTTGCACTGGAAAAGTTGAGGCCAACAGTCTGCATATGAGGCAGCTTGCGGAGAGCGCTGAAAAGAGTCATAGTCTTTCCGGAACCTGGCGGTCCGCACAGCAGCAGTGGTTTATGTTCAGCGAGCCATGAATAGAGAACATCCTCGTGACGGACAGTGTCGAGGGTGGGGATCACGACATCAGTTTGGACGATAGAGTGAGTATTGACCTCAACGTTGGGCACTTGGTTCTGCCACATATCCCAGTCCGGCTTCTCGGGTCTAGCATCGTAGTCGATCAGGGAGGTAGATTCGTTCAGAGGCGGAAGTGGAACGTCAGTCATACCAGCCACAAGATCACCGAACGTCTTGCGGTCTGACAGCGGGCAGTCACCGACAAGCGCCCAAACAATAGCAACAAGCAGCTTCTTCGACAAGTATGCCTCCATCATGTCGTCTTCTAGTGGAAAATCTTGATGCTGAACATTGTACTCGATGACGTTCCGGCAGGCCTTGTTGAGGAGTGAGAATAGGGTGTTCAGAGCTCGAATATCAGTGAACTCCATGATATGGTTGAACTTGCGAGCCATGCTCAATGCCTTTTCGATGAAGCGATCCTGGGTAAGCTTAATCTTTAGGAAGTCGGCAATCAGATTCTGAACCGCAAGCGTTTGTTGTGCCATCTGTCCAGGGGCAACGGTATCATCCTCGATATCTTCGAAAGGAGTGTTTTTGAGGTTCTGGATGTAGTTGTCGATCATCATATCTACGTTGACAGTGTCATCGCTGAACCACACCATACCGCAACGAGACACTGTAGCGAGCGTAGCATACCTGAGTGTCTCGACTTCGAACATGATGCGAACGTTGGACGGCAGACTGAGACGCTCGCCATTGGGCAGGGTGAGAAGCTTGTTGTCGTCGAGGACAGAGTTCAAGTTTTCCACCCACTCAGGATCGACATCACCGTCGAACACAATCCAGTGGCGCTTACTGTCCTCGCCGCGAAGGTTGTCCACGATCTTGCGAAGGATACCGGTGAAGAGGCCATCAGTCCATTCGCGGGTCGTGTTGTCCAAGCTGCCATAGAGCTGCTCCTTGGACATGACCTTGGGATCGATCACATGGCAGACGCCCTCCACGCCATCGGCTTTCTGTAATGCACTCAAGAGCGTTCTCCATGCTGCTGATTTGCCCGAACCAGAGGAACCAACCATCATAACACCGTGATGCAGATTTTGAATCTGATAAAGCTGAATGATCTTGGTCATCCAAGCATCGCTGACCACTAACTTCGACTTCGCGGCTTCTTCGCGAATAGCCTTGGTGAGCTTCTCAAGGGATGCTGGGATGTATTGGACACCTGGGAAGGCTTCATCTTCAATGCTCCGCATAATGTCGACATCAGAACGGATGAGTTTAGGTGCAATGGTCTCTCTCAAACTCTGAAGGATGATTTGAGGTTCCATAATAGTCTCGTCGGCCTCTTCAGAGTCTGTGGCGGCGATACGAGCTCGCTTCAATCCACCAGAACTGACGAGCACGCTTTTCAGGGCTCGTAGACCAAAGTCGTAGTGGGCTTGCTTGGAGAGACTGGAAGCACAGCTGTCAAAGAAGGGGACGACCTGCTTCGAAAGATCTTTGGCCTGAGAGAAACCTTGCGAGTAGAGCATAACTTCAGCAATTAGCTCCTTGTCGGGCTTAGACATGGCAATGCTTCGGAACAATTTCTTCAGGTTATCGGGCAGATTGGATCTGCCTGCATATCCGGGATTCATGGTAATGAAAACACCCGTGTTGCCATTGACCTTCAGCTGCCGACCGATAAGCTCGATCTGAGCCTTGTCGTCTTCAGCACCCCTCTTCAGACCAAGCTGGATGTTCTGGATTTGTTGGGAGACAGCAGAAAGGATACGTTCCTCAAGACGGTTGAATTCGTCGAAACAACCCCATGCGCCGACCTGGCAGAGACCAAGGAAGATGCGACCCATAGCCTGGAAATCGAAGGTGTCGTCGCAGCAAAAGACGAGCGTGAAACGGCCGAGTTGGACACCCAGAGCTTTAACTGATTCGGTCTTTCCGGTTCCAGCAGGGCCATATGGCGACCCACCAAGGCGTTGGCACATCGCTTGGGTGAGAGTGAGGAAACAGCGATCAGTCAGTGGTGTCCTTACAAGCCGGTCTGCAACACCGAGATACTCGAAACCGTAGCCCAGAACAGCATTGGCCATCTTTATCCTGAGTCGCTGCAACAGATCGTTCTCAGGTTCGTACACGTAACGCATGGAGAGTAACCACATGTGATGCGTCGGTGAGCGCGCGCCGACCTTTTGCAGCTTGTGAATCACATCGCGCTGGTGAACAAACTCGGTGATAAGGTCCTCGCATTTCCTCCGCCTGATAGGCTCGAGATCGCCAAGGACTGCAGCGGCTAAAAGCTTGAGAACACTGACCTGCTTCTCATACAGCTCAGGCAGAGAAGTACCTTCAGCAGTCAGAGATGCTTCGATTGCCTGAGTCCAAGCAATCTGAGTTCCAAGTACGACAACCTGGGTGGGATACTTCCCAATGTAGTCGCTGAATGCAGATGGGTCCATTGTATCGGCTGCCATGAGCTGAGCAAATTCCTCGAAAGCTTCAAAGGTCAGCTCGGCGAGAGTCGTCTTCATGTTCTTCTCGAGCGCGCCGAGCCACTCGTTGACTCGCGGCGTCTGAATCAAGGAGATCTTTTGACGCAGCTCGACCTCTTCGCCCTCCTTCGAAGTGAAACCGATGATGACGCCGTCTTCATCGGTGGCCAGACCGGAAATACCGGCAAACATCTTTCTGAGATGTTTAGCAATGCGAAGCACATCGTTACTGTTTCCGATGATTTCCAGGAGATCTTCGTCACCAACAAAGTAGAAACGTGGGAAAGCTATACGCTCCCGCTCGAGATACTCTCCCAAGGCCTTCTGGATCTTGGCGAGCATGTCCGCAAGCCTATCGAGTGATTGTTGTACACCCGTAATGCTGAGAGCTTCCATAACGTGGTTATGACGCTGAACTTTCTTCATGACTGTGAGAAACTCTGTATTAATGTTGGCGAAACGCGATGTTTCCATCGGCAGCAGGTGTTTGATGTCTGCATTGCCCGTGAACACTCCTTCGAGATAAACCCACTGACGCTGGACGTCGATCCAGACATCAAAAAGCACATGGACACGGTTGAGTCTGTCTTCCCAGGCAGAGGCTTCTTCTTCGAACTCTTTGTAGTAAGGAGAGTGTCGCATGGCCTGCAAATTGTTCAAATGTTCGCTACACTGAGCGAAAAGTTCGTCCCAGCCCTTAATAAGGCGGCACTTGTTCTGGTAGTTGATTGTCTCCAACTCGTAGTTCGTCCAAATCTCGCGGACCTGCTTGATAAACTCTTCTAGTGCATACTCGCCTCCCGCTTGATTGAGAACGTCTCGAATAATCTTCTCGCTGGGTCCAAGCTTGAGATCCCATACATCACCCAGCGTCATAGAAATGGGCGAATATCTCTTCTGAGGCCTCAGTTGCTTGAAGATCTTAACCCAGTGGCGTTCGCGTATTGATTCAGCTTTCAGGTCATTGACAATAGTGTTCTCCTTCAAAAGCTGTTTCAGCGTATTCTGCACATGCTCAAAAGCTTGATATTGTCGGAGCTTCGCTGGCATGGCCCTCAAATCTGACGACCGATCCTGGAGAATTTTCCTTAATTTGTTTGGCACGATACTAGTCCAAAGCTCTTCGCGCAAATCGCTGAGGGATTTCCAGATAGTGCCAATATTTGCCCAGACCTGTTTGAAGTCGTTGACTTCGTCGTAGAGATCGTTGAGAACGTTGAAGGACGATGGTGGCAACCCCAGAGCTTCCTTCGCCTTGGCAAGGTTATTGGACTCGGAAGTCAATTGTTCAATTCTCTTGTCGAACTTTTGAAGGATGGCAGAAGCGTCTTCAGGACCAAGGTCTCCGGCAACGGGCTTCTCTGTAGTCCATTCACTGATCACGTCCGAGATCTTTTGTGTAACGATCTTGTCTTCGGCGGTGATCTTTGCCCGAAGGGCATCAGCTTGATCGTCAGCAATCTTGGTCTTCCTGGCCAGAACTTCGATCAAGGTCTGCCACTCATGGTCAATTTGTTCCATTGGAAGCCAGTTCGGAGGGGTTGAGAAGCGCTGACGGTGCAGAGTAGCTGTTCCTTGCCGGAAAGTCGCGATTTCAGGCTCCCATTCCATGACCTGACGCTTGCATTGCTGCACAGTAGTGATGAACGAAACGGCTTGGGCTGTCGAAGATGCTTCGAGGGTTTGCATCTCAAGATCCTTTCGTGCTTTTGCGACATCTACGAAGACCTCGTTCATACGTTGACCGAGCCTGTTTGCAAATTTGGCAAGGATCTCTTGTTGCCACTGGTCGTACTTGGCATTAACCTTGACCTGCACTTGCTCGTAGTCGACAGTAACATAGCCGAAGCGTCTACTAACATCAGAGGTGTCAAAGGTGGAACGGTTCTTACGAATCTCTTGCAGAAGCTGCAACCATCGTGAAAGGTCTTCGCCCAGCGCGTCATACACGAGTTCCGATTGTAGATCCCACAAACTCTGGAACTGAAGCCACTCATCAACATATGCTGAGACGTCGCCTAGCTTGCCCTCAACTGCGCCATACACTGCGACGAGGGAGTCAGTACACTTGCTGGGTAGTTCCAAAAATTGGTTAGCGGAAACATCCTTTGTTGACTCGATGCGGATCTCGTAGCGCGAAGCTTTAATCTTTTGAAGAGTACAAACAACTGAAAGCCAGTGCTGCAGCTGCTCAAGCCAGCTAGCGCGGGCGTACTCCACGGGTGGACTCAGATAGATGACTTGATTTCTCATAGTGATCTCCAGTGTCAACTCAGAAAGCGTCGGTCTAATCTCGTTGATTTCTCCAGCAGGGGCCTCGCTAGTAGGACGACGCTCTTCGTCTTCTCCGCCGTCGTTGAAGACATCAATCCACTGTGATATGGCGTATTTCAGGCGCCCGAGAAGGATGCATTCGATGCGCGCGTTCACGTCCAGGACCCATGCCGTGAGGTTGGCGTAGTTTTCCAGATTCAGCTGATCGACAGACTTTTGAATGATCTCCAGGTTGTGCTGGAACGTTTCTTTGGTGTAAGGACATGTTTCCAATTCTTTCAGCGCCTTCTCGACTACGGTGCTGATGCTCACAAGAGTAGCAACCTTAGTTTGAAGGAGGGAGGTTGCAGCTTGGAAATCTCGTACAAATTGCACATGCTTGCTCTCACTCCGAACACTTCCAGCTCCTGCTGGGAACCCAGGTTGACGAACATGTAGATCGTAGGCATGAACAAAAGATTCCCACTTCAACGGCACACCCTTCTGGATGAGGGTTTGGGCATCGTTGGCATAGTTGTTGAGCAAAAGAGCAATCCCAGCCATTTGAGATATCGAGCGAACAGTCTGAGTATACGTCCGTACACTCTCCATCAGGCTTACGGCGTAGGGATAGACCCGCTTTGCTTCTTTTGAGATGTTATTAATACCATGCGGAATTTGGTAGCCACGCCATGTCAAGTTGCGCACTTCCTTGAAAAGAGCAATGACCTGACCATCAAAATTTACGTTAAGCTCCAAGACATTGCCTGCAGCACGATTCCTGCTGACAACGAAAAGACGGCCAGAGATGGACAGCTTGTTTCGCGCGACTGCCTGCAGCCACGTCTCGAAGATGGGTCGTGTGTCCAGCTTCTTCTTGAACATGTTGCTCTCCGCTTGAAGCTTCTGTCCTTCTGCGTGCAGGACCCAGTCTTTTCCAAGGATGTCTTCGACCTTTCTCATGTACTTCTCAAGCTGAATCTCGATCTGTCGCGCCCAAATGACAGCACCCGATACAGGGGGGAAATCTCGGAGTTGTGCCATCGCGTGCGCCTCAGAATTTGCGTACTGGCGCTTGAAGCGTTCGTGCAGAGCCTGGATATCCTGCTTGACACTTTCAATGAGTTGCGTCTGATATTCGGAGATGGCACCTCGAATCTTAGGTCGTACAAAGAGAGGATTGAACTTGGAGAAGACACGGAACATCTCGCTCGCCGTCTTAGCAGTGCCCAAACGGTCTCGGAGTCGAGCGATGATTGAATTTTCGACTCGCGAGGTACGTTCGTTGTACTTTTCTTCGGCCTGTTCAAATAATCGTGTGCCCTCTGGCGAAACATCGAGTACATCGACATCTTTCAGAACATCGTAAGCTTCTTTGACCTCCTTCACGGCATCAACATCGCCAATCTCCACAATAATCACTTCCCTCGCCTGTGAGTCATCAGATGACGATCGAGTACCCAGAACGTTCACAATAGTACGCTGCAGCTGCTCGTGGTTTTTTCGGAACGTAGCGACATAGCGGATGCGGTCCTCAGTCTTGCGGTGGCGCGGTCTGACCTTGATGGGAATGAACTTCTCGTTCCTTCGCCTCGTTACTTCACGGGCGACGTTCGTGAACTCTTTCACGTCCTCTTCCCACGTACGCCAGATCGTCTCTGCAACATCCATGGTTGCTTGGAATTCAGGGTAGTCCATATGCATCAATGTACGGCCTGAGAGCTTCTTGTGCAGCTCAAAATCCAGATCAGCTGAGATAGCTTCGACAAGAGGTAAAGCTCGAACAATGGGATACGGACAGATGCGCAGCTTCTTGTTGAGATGATTGAAAATCTGATTGATGGCTTCATTTACGGCGGCAAGCGATGTCGAGGTGTGCAATTGGTCAAGCGGGAATTCCCTCATCAGCGAGTTGTACTTCTGCACCAAATCGGTGGTTTCCTTCAGACCAGTATCTGCGCTGAAACTGACTGTGGCTTGAAAACGCTTCGCATTCTTCAGTACGTCCAAAGTCAGCCTGACGCCAGCGCCACTGAGCTGGGTTTCGATGTCGTGAAGCCTAGCCTCCATAGAAATCCAAAAATTTATCTCTTGTTGTGCTGATCCAGTTGCAACATCGCGAGTCGTCTTGGTAATGTTTTGTATCGACTTGATCCAGCCGTTAACTGTTCCTTGTAACTGGTTGAGAAAGGCGCTGTCCTGCACTGTGATGGCGGGGATCAGATCGGGAGAGGGTTTAACACCCCGAGCTTCTGCCTCCTGTAGTGCCAAAGAGATTTGTGGGTGTGGTGTCAAGAGTAAGTCGGGAATATCAGCATTGTCCGAGAGATGCTGCATCGCCAGGGCCAGCTCGGCCATCTTCTTCTTCGCCGCAGATATGCCTGTTCTTGAGTCGCCATCCCCCTTGCTACTGTAAAGCTCCTTCGGATTACGTTGGCTCTTCGTTTTATTGTAGCTTTCAAAGTACGGTTCGACGGCGGTCTGAATGAGAGAGTGGATGAATTCGAAGGGTGCGCCATCTTGCGAAGACGTGCTATTAGAAAGTATAAAGCCGGGAAGGGTCGAAATCGTAACTTGCTCGCTGAGTGGTATCGTGGAATCTATGGGTATCGGGCGCTTCTGAAGGACAACAAATGCTGCGCAATGAGGAGATGCAATCAGTTCGGTCGAGACAGTGTATGTGTAGTGTTGCGAAACGCCTGTTCAGTGTGTCAGCTCAAGTTTGTGGTGTATGGCTCAGGCATGTTCACCGTTGAGTCCGTCCAGCCCGTCTATTGCAGCCTCTGCGTTTCGTTCCTTGACGACGTAAAGCACCAACTGATTCTCTTTAGAAAACTGCGCGCATCTCTGCAGGGTGTCGGTGCGCTTGTCTTCGGAAAGGAAGCTGCCAGGCGCGCGGAGATCTCGCTCTGCGGCGCCAACGTTTACTTCGAGGACCTTTTCCAGGTAGTCGACAATAATCTGAGGATCGATAGTGGGTGGTGTGGGGCTGGGCGCTCGCGAAGTGCCAATGCTAGCCCCTGGGGAGAGCGGTCCCTCCATTGTGAGCTGCGGTGTGTCTACTGGTGGGAAGGCATATGAAGTGTCGTTGCCGGCGAGGTGGGAGGAAATACCAGGTATGGATAGCGTCGACGGTAGTGGGTGAGAGGTTAAGAGAAGCTGTGTTCGCGGCGGTGATAGTGAGTGTTGTTCTCCACAATTAACAAAGTACGCGACCCGTGCGCGTCTCCCGCACTTAGACTACCGCGGGATGCGGAGAGATTGCATTTTGATTGGTGCTCAGGTTCACAAAGATGCAGCTGAATAGAGGCGTGGATCATGCTTGAAACACGTAGGGTGCATTCCGTGCTGATTGTGGCTCTGACGCATGTTTACATTTCCTTGTTTGTAGGTAATGTTTGCCCCACCTCTATGTCGTGAGCGGCACTGAGTGCAGCGTACACATGCAAGCCTCGCATTGTGGTCGTTGCTTATTGGGAACAGCTACCTCGACTATATGTAGCGTTGGGACAAGTACAGACCCGTAAAACGCTTTCTCGACTCACTGAACAGGCTCCCAAACCTCAATCTCGGTGCGCCAGTGCGGCTTCAGGGTAAGACCTTGAATAATTTCCTCTGTCTTCTCCCACGGCACGCCGAACTTGCCGCTGTTGATCTTGCACATACGGATCTCACTGACCTCGTCATCGACTTGACTGACCAACTCCAGCAGCATCTGCATCGACTTGCCCGTGTTTCGAATGATCGTACCAGGCTTGTCTTTGCCCCTGCCATACTTGGCGCTTGTAAAGACGCATCCAATCCAGTGCTGCGTGTCATCATCGCAAGGTGCCAGGAGCTGTGCAGTGCCTGTTAAAACTGAATGCGTTTTGCTGTGGTCCTTCGCGCAGAACTTGTGGTGAGCTGAGTACGCCTTGGGGTACTGCTGCTTGAATGCTTTCGCGATACCAGCGCCCCAGTGACCTTGCGTGTTGCATGCATGAATCAGCACACACCCTTTTGGTGCTTCGGCAAACATGTCGCCCTTGTGGTAAGTGAGTCGCAGTGCTTGTGGCGCGTCGCCGTGTCTGTCAGGCACATCGAGCCAGCTAGACGGGACGTGCGTGTAGTCCAGGTGCTGATGCTCATTTTTTGTGGTGGACTTGTGCTTCTTGCTCAGAGGATATTCGCTTGAAGCCTTCCTTTTCAGTGTGTTATCACTAAGCTTTGAGCTGTTGGGGGCGCTGCGTTGAGCTGACATTGTTACTAGTCTTTGTCTGAAGTGGAGTGGAGAAGCTGCAGGAAGGAGTCAAGTGGAATGGAGTTTGCGGAGCACGCGCAGAGTCCTGCTACAAAGCATCTCAGGGTTGGGAGAAAAGCGAGAACGATGACCCGGCGTGCCTGCTTCAGCTCTGCAAGTGGTAGGCAGCATGGGCCGCGAGCGCCACTCTCATGTTTTCTGCAGTGTGGGAGCGCCCTTTAAACCGTACTAGGGGTCAAGACCGCTTTGACACGACAGCAGCGCAAGCAGCAGCACGCTGTGAGATTAGTCTAGATAGACAGCACCGTGTTGATCGTGTCAGCTCGTGCGGTGGTGTTGACGTTGGCCCGGCTTGCGGCGAAGGGACAGCGCCGCCAATCAACAGCCGCCATTTCTGATGATGCTAGCTAAACCGTGCTACTCGTGCTGCCAGCCAATTCTTTCAACCTCGCCTCGACGACTCCCATCCCATCAACCGCCCTCCGCGCCCACGATGCCCGCCCTCGCCAACAGCGCCCGTGCCGTCGCACGATCATGGACAGCCCACCAGATGCCCGTCGCGCGGGCTGGCTGCACCGCCATGCAGACCCGTAACGCTTCGGCGTCGTCGTTCGACAGCCCCTTCAAGGGCAGCGCCGACAGCACCAAGATCCCCTCATTCGCCGCCTACAGGAACAAGAATGGCGAGCAGAGCACCAAGGTCTTCCAGTACTTCATGGTTGGCACTATGGGTGCTCTGTCCGCACTCGGCGCGAAGGCGACCGTCCAGGGTAAGCCCTCCCGCCCGCTGCACCCGCACACAGCACGACAGAGCTCCGGAAAGCGATGGAAATAGAAGATGGAGTGTGGGGGCAGATTATGGAGAGCAATTGGCTGTTTTGCGGATGATCTGGGGCTGCAATTCGATGGAGAGCACACAGGCTAACGTGCTGCGCGACAGACTTCCTCGTCAACATGTCCGCCTCCGCCGATGTTTTGGCCCAGGCCAAGGTTGAGATCGATCTCGCCGCCATTCCCGAGGGCAAGAACGTGCGTCTCCCGATGGGTCTAGGATGAAATCAAGCAGCAGCTAAGACAGCGCAGGTCATCATCAAGTGGCGAGGCAAGCCCGTCTTTATCCGCCACCGCACCGAGAGCGAGATCAAGGAGGCCGAGGACACCAAGTGGGAGTCTCTGCGCGACCCTCAGGCCGATAGCGAGCGTGTTCAGAAGCCCGAGTGGTTGATCATGTTGGGTATGGACACTGTACCATATCATACAACAACTTGGCATACTGACAACAGCAGGTGTCTGCACTCATCTTGGTTGTGTGCCCATCGGCGAGGCTGGCGACTTTGGCGGCTGGTTCTGCCCCTGCCACGGATCTCACTACGACATCTCTGGTCGCATAAGAAAGGGACCCGCCCCGCTCAACCTTGAGGTTCCCGCTTACGATTTCCCCGAGGAGGGCAAGGTCGTCATTGGTTAAGTTTGCGCATTGTGTAAAGTAGCGAGATGAGTCGGGGGCTGGCTGTGTCAATAGGAGCAAGCATTACCATTTCTTTTGGTTTCTTACTTAGATTCGGCTTGTGTGCGTAGGAATGTAACACCAGTTAGAGTCACGTCACGTCATGAGTACCGTCTATTGTGTTGGTTGGTTCCTTCGATTTCATGTCTATTGCCCGTTCAGGAACGACTTTATGGCGTCCACAGCGCCCGCGAACTTGCTCGCCTCAATCAGCGTCAAATGGCCCTGCGGCTTTACGCCCATCTCTTGAAACGCCCTCTTGCTGTCGCTCGCGCCCTCGTCCGCCGGGGTATCATAGTCAAACGTCGTGTGGCTGGCAGCATGCTGGTGCAGTATCTCGTCCTCAGGGTGGAAGTAAAATGTCTCCTCCTCGGCCTTGCCAGCCTTCTTCTTCTTGCTGGGCGGCTGACCCACAGCAGGCAGACTCGATGCCACCTCAGAGTACGCTTTCGAGAGCACAAGGTAGTGTGTAAATGCATACGGCTCCTTCTCTTCCACCGCCCACTGGATCTCCTCCATCAGCATGGTGTACATGGGCGGCACAATCTCGTGGGGCATATTGATGAAGCGCTCGGTCAGGATCAGGCCGATTTGGGCAGGCGCGGCGGGGAGGAGCTCGGGCGCCTTTCTGCTGAGGTATGCGTGCAAGTCACGGATCACCTTCTTGTCCTGCATGGTGTCAGTCTAACGACACAAGGTACACAACGCACCAATCCTACCTTGTGTGTCTCCAGGTTCAGCACGGTCAGGAACGCATACGGGTCTGTCTCGGCACCGTCGACTTTGACGGTACTGCCCAGCAGTGGCTGCGATAAGATCAGATCGGCGAGCTCAGAGAGATCGAACAGCTGATTGTCAATATCGAGCAACTGTCGTAGCAGCGTCTTCAAGCCGTGGAAGTCCACCTCTGGGTTTGGATCAAACCACTCGAAGTCTACGTTCACCATGTCCATGTCCTAGCAATGTATGAGCTCTACGCCGCTGTATAGCCTTGGGATGCGCCAAACCTCGTCGCTATCGGACTCGTCATCTTGCTTCTTGCCCTTGCCCTTGCTCTCGGGCGCATCAGGCAGCTCTTCTGGGTCTTGTTTCCGCTTGGCCATTGTGTCCGTGTGGTGGTTGCAATAGCGCCGCCAAAAACTGTATTGCGTCGCCCTAGACATGCGAGCTTATCGATAAGTAAATTTGGAAAGAAAACCCCGCTGGGCTCTACGTTCCTGTCACACCTCTCGATTTTCCTTCGTACACCTTTCTCTTCTTCTCTTTTTCCCTCTACTTCAATTTCCTCGGCCAAAATGACGACCGACATCAAGGACCCCGTTCCCCCGCACAAGACCTTCGACACCATATTGGTGCTCGATTTCGGGTCGCAGTACACGCACCTGATTACTCGACGCCTGCGCGAATTCAATGTCTACTCGGAGATGCTGCCATGCACCACCAAGCTGGCCGACCTCGACTTCACACCCAAGGGCATCATCCTTTCTGGTGGCCCTTACTCCGTCTACGAGGACGGCGCACCCCACGTTGACCACGCCGTTTTCGATCTCGGCGTGCCCATTCTCGGCATCTGCTATGGCCTGCAGGAGATGGCCTGGCACTTCGGCAAAAACGCCGGTGTTGCAGCAGGCGAGAAGAGGGAGTACGGGCACGCACACTTGAACCTCCAGCAGCACGGCGGCCATGTCGACGAGCTGTTCAAGGGCCTTGAGAACGACATTGAGGTCTGGATGAGCCACGGCGACAAGCTGAGTCACATGCCGGAAAACTTCGTCACAGTTGCAACAACACCCAACTCGCCCTACGCCGGTATTGCGCACAGCTCCAAGAAGATGTACGGTATTCAGTTCCACCCAGAGGTCACCCATACTCCCCAGGGCAAGGTCCTCCTCAAGAACTTTGCTGTAGGCATCTGCCAGTCTAAGACCGACTGGACCATGGGCAAGTTCGTCGATCAGGAGATCCTGCGCATCAGGAAGCTGGTCGGAGAGAAGGGCCAGGTCATTGGCGCCGTCAGCGGTGGTGTCGATTCGACTGTTGCTGCTAAGCTGATGAAGGAGGCCATCGGTGATCGCTTCCACGCTGTCATGGTTGATAACGGTGTGCTCCGACTGAACGAGGCCAAGCAGGTCAAGGAGACCCTCGAGAAGGGCTTGGGCATCAACCTGACCGTCGTCGACGCCTCCGACCTCTTCCTCGACCGCCTTAAGGGCGTTACCGACGACCCTGAGAAGAAGCGCAAGATCATTGGCAACACCTTTATCGAAATCTTCCAGCAGAAGGCTAAGGAGATTGCCGAGGCCGCACACAACACCCCCAGCGCCGGCGAGATCGAGTGGCTGCTTCAGGGCACCCTCTACCCAGACGTCATCGAGTCGCTCTCTTTCAAGGGTCCCTCGCAGACCATCAAGACTCATCACAACGTCGGTGGTCTTCCTGCGAACATGAATCTCAAGCTCATCGAGCCCCTGCGCGAGTTGTTCAAGGACGAGGTCCGCGCTCTGGGTGTCGAGCTCGGCATCAACGAGGAGCTTGTCTGGCGCCACCCTTTCCCTGGCCCAGGTATCGCTATTCGCATTTTGGGCGAGGTCACGCGCGAGCAGGTCCGCATTGCGCGCGAGGCAGACAACATCTTCATTGAGGAGATCAAGAAGGCTGGTCTCTACAGGAACATCAGCCAGGCATTTGCAGCTCTATTGCCAGTCAAGGCGGTCGGTGTCATGGGTGACAAGAGGGTACACGATCAGGTCATCGCGCTCAGGGCGGTGGAGACAACGGACTTCATGACTGCGGATTGGTATCCCTTTGATGGCGAGTTCTTGAAACGCGTGTCGAGGCGTATTGTAAACGAGGTCAACGGTGTGTGCCGTGTCGTCTACGACAGTAAGCTTCATCCCTCTTCACGGACCGAGGCTGGATCGCTAACATAATTACAGTCACCAGCAAGCCCCCTGGCACTATCGAGATGGAGTAAGCGTTGACGTGGTTATCTTGCAACGATGATAGACGCAATAGCTAGGCCTCTCTGGAAGGAGTACACGGACACGGAAAAGCATATGAATAGATGATAGACACATGATGATACCCTGCGAACGCCGCGATAGACGAGATCAATAAGATATGGTTCTACTACCGAAGTGCTGCCAAAAGTACGGAGACACGCACGTAGCAAGTGAGCCGAGGGTGTGTCATGGCTGTGGAGCGACGTTGATGAAAACCGGTCCTCCATCGTCCGTTCCACGCGGTTTCTCAGTATTCAACTTCTGTCGTAGTGGTGTTGTTGTTGTTTTTTGTCTTTTTTTTCGAGCTTAGAAGGCAGTCCTGGTCGAATGAATTGAGTATGACCGCAACCTCACACAAAACAGTGTTCAGCACGCCATAGTATTGGGACACAGGTTGGAGATGACACGCTAAATCCATCTTGGACCGACCATCTGAACTCCGTTCCTCCTTGACTACCATGATCTGCAATCACATGTGAGCAGCCCTGCGCACGTACCTCACCTCCGCGTCCTCCGCAACAGCACCAAGATAGCTCCACTGTGCAACCACCCCCGATCAAACGTCCCGCAACGCGCCACGTTTCCTCCCAAACCACCCCAACACTGCACGCAATGCGATGAACCGGCCCTCAGTATCGCGCTCACGCTCGCGCCCCTCCCTCCCCCAATCCCGCACCGCCTCCTTCGCACCCTCGCTGCGCCGGCGCAACACCTCCCAATCCATCCAAAGCCATGACTACGGCGACCCGGAAGCCGCGTCGGCCGCGCAAGCAGACGCAGCCATCGCGAGCGAAATCGCAGAGATAAAGCGCTACGAGGACTTCACCACCATCGACTGGGTGCAGGATGCCGCGCGCGAGTCGCTGCGGCGCAAGGCGCGGCGCAAAGCCCGACTTGCGCAGCCGTCGACATACACGGGACGAGTATTCCTCGGACGAGGGAGGGGGAAGTGGCGCCGCAAGATTGCCGAGGCGTACGATGCGGGCCAGGCGTGGATTGTGGTGACGCTGGTTGGAGCGGCGATTGGGCTGAATGCTGCCTTTCTCAATATCGTGACCGAGTGGCTGTCGGACATCAAGCTGGGGCATTGTTCCACGGCGTTCTATCTCAATGAGAGCTTCTGCTGCTGGGGTGCGGAGGGCGGTTGCCCGGAGTGGAAGCGCTGGAGCGGCGTGTGGCCCGTCAACTACGTGCTGTATATGCTGTTCGCAGCGCTGTTTGCACTCACGGCCGCCACGCTGGTCAAGAGCTTTGCGCCGTATGCGGCGGGCTCGGGTATCAGCGAGATGAAGTGTATCATTGCTGGTTTTGTGATGAAGGGCTTCTTGGGCGCTACGACGCTGTTCATCAAGAGCATCGGGCTGCCGTTGGCGATTGCGAGTGGTCTCAGTGTTGGCAAAGAGGGACCTAGTGTGCACTATGCAGTGTGCACGGGGAACGTCATCAGTCGGTTCTTCGACAAGTATCGACGCAACGCGGCGAAGACACGGGAAATTTTGAGCGCGAGCGCGGCTGCGGGCGTGGGTGTGGCGTTCGGAAGTCCCATCGGCGGTGTGCTATTCAGTCTCGAGGAGATGTGCAATCACTTTCCGCTCAAGACCATGTGGAGGAGCTACTTCTGTGCCCTGGTGGCTACCGCTGTGCTGGCTGTGCGTCTCTCATCCCTCGCAATTGACCACACATTGATTGACATCACTTACAGGCAATGAACCCTTTCCGCACCGGCCAGCTCGTCATGTTTCAAGTCAAGTATGACCGCTCGTGGCACTTCTTCGAAATCCTCTTCTACCTCGTCATCGGCGTCTTTGGCGGCCTCTATGGGGCGTTCGTCATAAAGTGGAATCTGAAGATGCAGGTCTTCCGTAAGAAGTACCTTTCTGCGTACCCAATCACTGAGGCAGTGGTCCTTGCGGTCGTGACAGCGGTCATCTGTTACCCGAATATGTTTCTGCGGATCGACATGACGGAGAGCATGGAAATACTGTTCCAGGAGTGCGAAGGCGATCATGACTACGATCAGCTGTGCGAGTAAGCCACCCACCATTCGCTTCTCATCACTTAACGAGGTACTAATAAGCCCAGCCGTGACCAGCGCTGGCACATGATCCTCTCCCTTTTCCTTGCCTTCACCCTCCGTACCCTCCTCGTCATCATCTCCTTCGGCTGCAAAGTGCCCGCCGGCATCTTCGTCCCCAGTATGGCCATTGGCGCCGCTTTTGGCCGTATGATTGGCATTCTCGTCGAAGCCCTGCACGAGTCCTTCCCGACCTCCACTTTCTTTAGCGCCTGCCTCCCCGATGAACCCTGCATCACACCAGGCACATACGCCTTCCTGGGCGCCGCCGCCGCCCTATCCGGAATAATGCACATCACTGTCTCCGTCGTGGTCATCATGTTTGAAATCACTGGCGCCCTAACCTACATCCTCCCCACCATGATCGTCGTCGGCGTCACAAAAGCCGTCTCCGAGCGATTCGGTCACGGCGGCATCGCAGACCGCATGATTTACCTCAACGGCTACCCCTTCCTGGACAACAAGGAAGAACACTCATTCGGCGTCCCCGTCTCCGCGGTAATGAGCACGCACACGGCGTGTCTCCCCGCGCACGGCCTGTCGCTCCGCGACCTCGAAGCCACAATATCCAACAACAAATACCAAGGCTACCCCATCGTGACGGACCTCAGCACCAAAACCCTCACCGGCTACATCGGCGCCACAGAACTGCGCTACGCGCTCGACAAAGCGCGCGCCGACGCCCGTGTGCCACCCAGCACTCCCATCTCCTTTGCTACCCCGACTACAGACGGCGCTCTCGATCTCAGTCGCTTCGTCGACCCCACTCCGCTCACTGTCCATCCTCGTCTCCCCCTCGAGACCGTCATGGAAGTCTTCAAGAAAATGGGCCCGCGCGCTATTCTAATCGAATACCGCGGCCGTCTAACGGGATTGGTCACTGTCAAGGACTGTTTGAAATACCAGTTTAAGGTTGAGGCTGCCGGGGGGCAGCATGGGGGCCATGGTGCAGGTGCGGCGGATGATGAGGGGATGGAGAAGGTGTTTGGGTGGTTGAGGTGGGTTGCTGGAGGTGTGGACGGGGTGTGGAGGAAGGTGCTTGGGAGGATGGGGTTGCAGGGGGATGTTGGGGCGGTGAGATTGGGGAGTCCGGTGGTGTCAAGGGGCGGGGAGCGGATTCGGGATGAGGGGGAGGAGCTGGAGGATAGAGGGAGACCGGGGAGTAGGTAGATGTATGTTTTGCGTATTGAAACCCGCTTGGTCTGTTTGGGTCCTTGGTGTGATGAGCCTGAAGGTGATGGTGTATGAAAAGCCACTAACGCCGATATGCAATGCAACCAACCATCCAACCGACGTTCCTCTGTCTTGCTTGCCAACCTTTCACCGTCCGTTGATAGCAGTAAAGCCTCCCGTGCTCATCCTCGGCGGCGGCGGCGGCGGCGGCAGCGGCGGCGCAGCACTCTCATCCTTCTCGTTGCCCTTTCCATTCTGGCGCGGCGGCCCGCGCATTTCCATCTCAATCTGCATGGCGGCGGGATCCTCCTCGCCCTCGCCCTCACTATCAGCGACTCTCTCCTCCACACCGCCATCAACATCCATAGCCTCCGTCTCCGGCACGGGCGGGACAAGCTCCTTCCTCGCGAGCGGATCGAGCTGCGTGCCGTTTTGCGGCGCCGCTGTCGGTGCTGTAGAGCCCTCACTCGCCCTAGCTGACACCTCATGCGCCGCCGCCGCCTGCACCGGCACAGCAGCCAGCGTTGTCTGTGCGCCGTTCCTACCCTTCTCCTCCGCCCTGGCCTTCCCCTTGTCCTCGCTCTTCTCGCCATCCCTTGCCTTCTCCCTCTCCTCATCCTCTGCCGCCTTTCTCTTGCGATACGCCCCATACTGCGTCGTCTTGGGCACCACATCAACCAGGAACTCCAGGTTATCCGTCTTGCTGACCGCGCCGCTCACGTCGCGGTACTGGATGTTGCGGCGGGGTTTGCGCTCAGCTTTGACAACGTTGTGGGTTGTGACGGCGAGGTGCTGGATCATCATTTCGGTTGCAAGGGCGATGGCGAAGGAAGCGTTTTTTGTCACGGTTAGGCGCTCAGGATCGGCCTGGATGATTTTCTGGACGCGGGCGACTGGCGGTGTTAGTGCGCGGGCAAGGGTGGAAGAACTTGAGGGAGGCTTACGCGGGAGGGAAACATGGCCGGTCACCTCTTTTGAGGGAGCGATTGGAGTGTTGTTGTATGGCATTGCGGATTGTGTGGAGGGGAGCTGCGGGCGTCGCTGTGAGGTGTGGGCAGCACGTCGCGGTCGTTGCTAAGGTGTGGGCGTCTGCAGTGTCCAAAAAGCAGTGCTATGTCCAATGACGCGTCTGTCTCGCGGAATGAGGTCTGTTGTGGGCGAACGGCGCGTGTGAGGTGGGCTGGTGAGGGTGAAAGATGCTGGTCGCGGAGCTAGAGGCAACGCCGCAGGGAAGGTCGTGCCGAGATGCTGCAGGTACCTAGATGTCAGCAACTGACGTCGTGACTGCCTGAGATACCTTCACCACACAAGCACCTCTTGATTACTGCGACCAATTGCATAGAATCAGTCTTCTAGCAGCGCGGTTCTGTGCAAGATTTAACATGAAGTTCCTGTCCTTGCTGCTCGCGGCTGGAGCTGCTGTAGCCGAGCTGTCTCAAGTGCCCTTCCAAGACACACCAGAAGTTGAAGGCTTCCAGACTTTCCAAAGCCAGTTCTCCGAGCACCATTCTATCCGCATCAAACAACAGCAGAACGATACGCTCTGCAATGCACACTCCAAGCAATACACTGGCTGGCTGGATGTCGGTGCCAAACACATCTTCTTCTGGTATTTTGAGTCGCAGGACTCACCGGCCGAAGACCCGCTGCTGCTGTGGCTCACAGGAGGTCCTGGCGGATCCGGCATGATTGGTATGCTTCAAGAGAATGGACCATGTTTGATTAATGTGTATGGGAATGGCACTGTGTACAATGAGTATGGTTGGAGCAAGAATGCCAACGTCATTTACGTTGACCAGCCAGCGGGCGTTGGCTTCAGCTATGTCGATGAGGGTGCACCAATCCCTGGCACAAGCTTTACTGCAGCCGAAGATATGCATCACTTTCTGCAATTGTTTACGAGTGACGTGTTCCCAAAGCTGAAGGGCAAGGAGTTCCACATCACTGGAGAAAGCTACGCTGTAAGTTCAGTAAACACTTTTAATTAGTATCGTCTAATGGTAGCAGGGTCATTATGTCCCTATACTGGGGGCCCAGATTGTGTCACAGAATCAGCTCTACCCAAAGCGACCTCAGGTGAACCTGCAATCGATCTTCGTTGGCAATGCCTACATCAGCCCTCTCGACACAGCCTTCGGCTACTGGGAAACGCTGTGCACCACAAACCCTGGCGTCAAGGAACCCATCTTCAACCGAACGCGCTGCGACATAATGGCAACACATCTACCTCGATGTCTAGACCTAGCACGCGTCTGTTACAACCACCCTGACCCGGCTTTGTGCCAAGCTGGCGAGTCAGTCTGTTGGAACGGGGTCATCGTGCATTACGATGGTGAGTCTGGCCCGGGCGGCCGCAATCGCTTCGACATCACGCATCCATGTGAGACAGGAGATGATCTTTGCTACCCGGAGATTCCAAGAATTGGCGACTATCTCAATCTACCATGGGTTTACGAAGCGTTACACGTTCCGAAAGCAGCTGGAAACTACAGCATCTTTTCAGAAGAAGTAGCGATCGCCTTCTCCTTGACAAATGACATGGGTATTAGCACCCAGCCGCAGGTTCTGTACCTGTTGGAGAACAGCATCGACGTGCTCTTCTACCAGGGCAACCTTGATCTTGCGTGCAACACAGCTGGCAACCTGCAGTGGGCCAACTCAATGCCGTGGAAGGGCCAGCCCTCGTTCGTTGCCCAAAGCAAGCGGACATGGAAGGATGGAAAGCATGAGATCGGATGGTTCAAAGAGGTCAAGGTCGTGACTTCAGGTGGCAGGGAGACGACCTTTGCGCTCAGCACGGTCGATGGAGCAGGACACCTTGTGCCATTCGACAAGCCAAAAGAGGCGTTGGCCCTGGTGAACAGATGGTTGAATAAGCGCACTTTCGCATGATTGTACATTTCAAGCGATGATGTAAATACCATAGAAAACAAAGCATGATACATAATGGGGCTCAGGTTGAAGAAGTTGTGTAAGTCGCCGCTAGTGCGCGTCGCCAACCTGTTCACAGCAGAGCCGCATATCGTCACAAAATCGAAAGATCGTGACATGGCAGCGCAGATCGGCCAGGAACACATTGCAGCCCACTTCGTCCCGCAGCTGGGCATCATCGTCCCGCATTGTCTTTCTGTTTCGATAATGTGGATGCTGAAGAATTGGTAGTGCGTTTCCCCACCAGATGAGATCATAATAGAAATGCGCGACCAATACGTCATCGTTGTATGGCCGCGCACACGACCTTTATAAAGGGTCTGCACGCGTTGAAGCACCGACATATTCATTCATCATTCATCTCAATTGCTTCAAACTACACTCATCTACCTCAATATCCCTGAACAAACCTCACTACAAATCACAATGTCTGGAACTTCCAACGTCGGTAACTCTCAGGTCTACGAGGCCGGAGACCAGCGCACCGTCTCCGACGCCGAAATTGAACAGCAAAAGAGGGAGAACCGCTTCCACGAGGGCAAGGAGAACTCTCACAAGGCTCTCGACTCTAGTAAGTCACCAAAAGTGCCTCTGGTAGCGTTGTCGACAAGGCTTTAAGCCCATACTATCGACTATGTTCCCAACCACTATTAGCATACTAACCGCAGCACAGAGGATGAGCGATCCATCGCCAACAAGCTCGAGCGCGAGGAAAAGCGTGAGAAGGAGGACGAGAACCTCACCGAGGAGGACCGTCTGCGCAAGGTCGACGCTACCCTGCCCGCGAAGGCCCACGGCAACGAGCCCAGCAAGGGCGCCAAGCTCGACCAGGAGCTGAGGGAAGAGGAGCAGGCTGAGCTCGAGCGCAAGGGCAAGGCCTAAATGCATCGTACCGGTAAAATGTGGTGCTGAGATACCCTGTAATACGATGACCAGCCACTGCGGCGGCATCACTGAAATGAAGTAACGATCATGACCAAAAATATCTGTGTGATGTGACGAAGCACCGCGGTTGTGTAGTTCAGCAATCCCACAACCTTACCTCTATCGTCTGCGGTATCGCAGGACTGGCGACAATGACGATCATCCCTCCACACAATTCGCGATTACCCCTCCAACGAAACACCGTCAAAGCTCCCCACTAGCCTACGGACTTAATAACCCCGACTCTACACCATGAATAGCCGCAGCTCCGCCTATCACCACCAGCTTCCTTCATAAGCACACAATTGCCCCGTCTTGACACTCCGTACCTTACATGATTTCTCTCGGCACAGGAAACCTTATCCGCCGCACCCACACCCTCTGCCGGAGCTTCTTTGCCCATAAACCCCGCGCCTTGAGCTCCCAATTGTCCTTGACACAGCAGTTGAACCTCCCCACAGCCTTCAGCAGAATGAGCTCTTCGCAAGCAAAGCGCCTCGCCGGCAAAACTATCCTCGTGACCGGCGCCAGCTCCGGGATCGGAAAGAGCACCGCATTGGAATTCGCGCGCACCCAGCCAGATGATTTGAAGCTTATCCTCACAGCGCGTCGTGAGGATACGCTAAAGGAGGTCAAGAAGGAAATTGAGGGCATTGCAAAGGGCGTCAAGGTCCATGTTGTGAAGCTCGATGTCAGCAGTGTCGATGAGATCAATCAGTTCGTCGGCAACCTGCCAGCAGAGTTCAAGGAGATCGATGTGCTTGTCAACAACGCGTACGTTACTTTCTATTCTACCTTCACCCACCCCCAATGCAGCTCCCATAACTCTTACAACCAAAGTGTATCCACTGACGTCTCCACAGCGGCCTCGTCAAGGGCGTAGACAAGGCCCCCGAGATCAACCAAGCCGACATCAACATCATGTTCCAAACCAACGTCACAGGCCTAATCGCTATGACCCAAGCCATCCTGCCCATCTTCCTCGGCCGCCCTGACGGCGGCCGCGGTGACATCATCAACATCGGCTCAATCGCGGGTCGCGAGCCGTATCAGGGTGGGAGCATCTACTGCGCGACCAAAGCGGCTGTGCGCAGTTTCACCGATGCGCTGCGCAGGGAGCTGATCGCGAGTCGTGTCCGCGTCATTGAGATTGACCCCGGGCAGGTCGAGACGGAATTTAGCGTTGTTAGGTTTGGGGGCGATAAGGATAAGGCAAAGAAGGTTTATGAGGGCGTGGAGCCGCTGACGGGTGATGATATTGCAGAGGTCGTGGTTTTCACGGCGGCGAGGAGGGAGAATGTGGTTATTGCTGACACGCTGGTTTTTCCTAACCATCAGGTATGTTTCTGGACCATCTCGCCGACAAATTACAAACTGACATGTGATAGGCGGCTGCCACGGTCATGCACAGAAAGTCGACATAGAAGTATTTTGGTTGAGAAGCAGCGTCCAAATATCATAAAAATCATAGATGCGTTACATCTCCACTTCGATTTCATGCCCCTGTGATAGCTTCCCCCTTCGTCGCCATGAATTTCATCCTTAAGCAACTGCAGAATCTCGTACAGATGATGACAGATCGGAAGACAGCATTGGCAAGAGCAACCAACTATTTTCGCGAACAGCAGAAGCCCAGCAATCTCAACTCTCACATGCCGCCTCGTCATTGTTTTAAGAACCTGGCTTTTTTTTTGCGTTGGAACCTCAGCCATCTGGTCATCGGTGAGGGTCTGTACATGTCCCGCATAGCTATTTGCCGGAGGCAACAGGCAGCATGTAGACCGTGAGCAGTGAACAAGCTTGGGGCGTCGTAAGGACGTTGCACAATAACTTTGAGAACTAGAAGATACTCTCTTGATGTCTATGTGTCTGAAAACACAGAACGCAAGGAATGGCCAGAGTCCGCGAGCGCAAGCTTCGTGTTATGATCAGCAACTAGCATACCATCACTCTGAGCATTCCAGTGGGGCAGCAATTGCATGATTCCATGATACCAAGACAGTCTGGTCAGTGGAATATTGTAGCCACCCAGCCGCCAACACAACGTCGTCTGAAACGCCACAAGGACTCGTGGAGTGCTTCAAAGGTTGCTGCAATCGACATAAAGGGGGAGTTGCTCAATTGGGAAGGTTAAGGTGCCTGAACTGGGTCGTGGGGTCAAGGTGAAGGCAAAGAGTTCTACTGTTCGCACTGGCGCTTATGCCTGACGACGTTGGCTGTGAGGGGCTTGCATCACGACGAATACATACGTGGAGTACTGACGGATGGCTTGCGGAAGAGGAAGATGAGCTTGTTACTCAGCCCGGCATGGGCTTGAGGGTGACGCTGCGCCTGCAGCTGCCACCGATTCGAGCTGCGTTGCGTCTTTGTTGTCACTTGAACGCTTTTTCTGATAGCAACGCAGCGCACTAGCCCAGCTGTGCGCTCCAAGCAGACACTGGGATTGAATGCTCGATCCTTCGTGGTGGCCTTCATTTGTGATGCACCAACCCCGTAGGGGCTGCGTCGACATTTAACCACACGCACGAAGAGGTCTGCTACGACGCGATTGATCACTTTTTTAGTTTTTTTTCTTTCTTTGATACTCACAACGTCTTTTGTGCTCGCTTTGAGGGATTAGGACTTCGTACACGATGTACTTTCGTTGTATCTTTCATTGTTATATCAGGCATCTTAATGATATCATTTGATAAGTCAATTTCCTGATAATACAGGCTATGCTCGAGTGCCGTGGATTTGCTGCTGGAATCCTCCAAGCACCAGTTCAAGTGAAGACTGCCAGTGACTCTGAGCTGAAATGACAGAACCACGAAATCATTGTTTCTGCTATAATCTGCACCTCCTCATAAACACTAGTCCAAACTGTCATTTATACTCATACGGTACACAATGTACATTGAACTAGAAACCTCGTAAGCCTGGTCGACCCTACAACCAGCATCAACAACCCTTTTCACCTTGTTTCCAACAGTGTATCCCATAGTGAAGCAACATATGAAAGATTTGTGACATCAATTACTGGCCGCGAGCCCCACTTTCCCAGCCGTTGCCCATGATCATGGGATGCCAAGCCTACCTGCACCGTGACCACAGCCCGCTGTTGAATACACTTTCTATCGCGGCGCACTGGATTCGAACATTTCAACCAGCTTGAAACTAACTATAGAGAAACCACCACAATTCAACCGCGACAACGCATTCATACAGCTTTACTCTTTTCTAATTCCATTTCCAATAGTCACTGCGTGCAGGATGGCTACCTACATGTACACTTCTGCAAATGGTCGCAATTGGGTCGACGAAGACGATACAGACTTTGACTTTGAAGCATATACAGTAGCCGCGAAGTTGTCGGAGGCGCCTTCCATCCACGGCAAGGCAGAATTCTGTAAAGCTGACCGTTGCACGTCGCCACTTCCAATCGTACGTTCTATTGACAGCAGCACCGAGCTTTCCAAGGTCCCCACGTACATTTACATATCCCCTACTGGGAGTAAGTGGGACGAGTACGAAGACGACGAAGTCTTCGATCTAACAGCTTTCACAAAGTCAGCAACGGCTGTCAGCGACAACCCTACTACATTGCAGCATACACCTACGACGAAAGAGGAGGCCGAGGTCGAGTTCGAAACTGATCACTTATCGTCTCGGAAACCAACCAGTTCCAGCTTAGACTCCATCATTGACCAAGACTTCTGTCCCACTTACGCCCAGAAGATGACCGAGACATGGTTTTATCAGGACTCACGCCCTGCCTACCCGGAACTAAGCCACGACGACGATGATTCATATCCCGATATGCGCGTGAATTACACCGCCAACTGGACAGCGACCAAGCTGCGGATGGGCGCTGACCTGAAGCACTCCATGATGATGAGACCGTCTCCTCTGCAACTATCGAAGACGTGGGTACAGGATAACACTGGGGAATTTTTAGAGGAGCATGGATTTCTGTTACCTTCGGTGCCGGCTCTCGGGCTGCGATATGATAGCTCCTCGGATGAGGAGCGGGACGAGGCGCGCACGCCGCCTAGGTCGCCACCAGTCGAGCAGAGCAAGCAAAGCGAGGTCGAGAACGAAGAGTTATGTGAATGTCTTGACATGTATGGTCGTTTCTATTGACTTTATCAAGATCAATCCGACAACTGGGGCCATAGATTTGCCCCCGCACCACACGGACGCTGTCGAGATTGACCTCTTGCGCGGCTTTGATGACTTTGGCACCACTGCTGAGGAAATAAACATCGTAGACGTCGTGGATGATGTTTCGAGCGACGTCGAGCATGTTTGTATTGGCGAGCTCGACAACGCGACACCATCTGCTGTTTTTGCTGAGCTTGCAGTCATGACGAACCTTGCCGGGGAACAGGTGGGCAGCAATCAGTCCGGTAAGCACATATGGTCAATCCTCATCAAGCCTTTGCCTAACCGAATTTAGTTTCTGTCAAGTCCTACACTCCACCAGGCTTGTCTGCTTGCAATAACTTCATTGGGGAGGAAAACTGTGAGGCACCTCACTGCCGAATTGAATGCTCTAAGAAAGCAGAACCTACCGTCAAGCTTGCCACAACTCATATCGAAGCCACCCACATCACTGTGCCTCTCTCAGGGCTTTTGACCATGAGCTCGTCTGCAAACTCCGACCACGCCGAGCGGCACGCCAAGCACAACACAAACTCACCTGGGGGCTACACACCGTCAATCAGGAGCGCCCGGCCATCGCCAGATCTCAAATATTTGATCAATCCAACCAACACATCGCTAGCCTGGAACATAGTTGCTGCTGGGTTCTCTGCGCTCTCATCAGTGCCTTGGGGTCGTGTTGCACTTGCAACGGCTGCATCACTGACTGATTTGGTCACCTACGTTGCTCGTCGATAGGACTGATGACACTTCGCTTTTGGCTACACAAGTTCCATGACCTGGTGTTATATACCCAATGCATCTGCATGCATTGAAATGCTACTTCGGTACAATGCCAGCGGATCCAATAGCATTTCCACAGCGCGGTACACCGACAGGTCACTTCAACAACGGAATTGCTGCGTTTAGCGTTTGGCATATTCATGAGGAAAGTTCCTTCACCAACAATGGTTGATCCTGCATTTTACCAGAGCTATGCTCGCCTACGGGCTGAGTCAGTTCTGAAGTTCGTGCTACTGTCTATAGCAAGCCCTTGGTTGATCTCGCTTCCGGGTTTGAGAACGACTTCGTGGCTTGACTTCGACAGATGGCTCGGATTTTGAGTGCCTTCGCAATCGTCTTACTGTATAACAATTAAGCAATCATACCCCAAAACCATTCCAAAAAATCTCCAGTGCTTGTGTTACACTGTACAAGCAAGCAATGACTAGCATTTGGCATGGAGGTGGAAGGCACTCGTTACATCGCAGCGGATAGCAACATTTCTGCTCTTCTGCGTATTTCTAAGGCACAGAATATTCGATAGAGTATTCTGAAGATCGAGGTAAATGTACAGCGAAAGAGAATCGATGTTTTGGTACGGTTCAGTGCCGTAGCTGGTTCCCTGAACCAAAGCACGACTACACAATGGGCGACCGAACCATCAATAACGACCTCTGTTAGCTGGAATGAAATGCTTTTGCATCAAGGATAGACCATAGAAACTGTTCCTTTGGCTCGAAATACGTACACTTTCTCAAATAATCTGCCAAAGCGAACCATTAATCAAACCACTTCCGTTCCTCCCTCCCTGGTATACAGCTGTCAACTTTGGTACACAACCATTTCAAACCTCCCAGCCCTCTCCATTTACATTAGAATGCTCTCTATTGTTCCCATCTTCCCTTCTCATCACACGTCCCGAAGCCCCAGACTCCAACCCCAAAGCATTATTGCTACAAACCCACTTTGCGCCTCGCAACACCCCGCTTCAAAGTTCAAGCACACCGTACCCCAACACATCGATTTTTCCTTCAGGGAGTTTACTCTGGAAAGCATCCTTTAGAGAGAAGAATCCGAGAGCAACCCTCCCACACGTCCAAAGATGTCCCGCCGCCGTTCCAACCGCAGCCGTGGGCCTCCCAAGCGCCACACGCATCCAGCGATTTATCTGCTGAAAATGATTTTGCTGCAGATTGTTGCTTGTATATCGCATTAGGGCAGTAAGTAACTTATTCTATTACTGACTAGTGAAAGGAAGCGCTAACAATGTCTTGTAGGAAGTTTGCGCGCTTGATAGAGTGCATTGACTGCCTCCAGCCCAGCTGTGTGAGTTCTGCTTCAACACGGGTTCTAGCTTCTTTGGAATGTGGTATGTTGGTTCCATTATAGTGATTTGTACAAGAGGAGTTTAAAGGTATGCCTGATCTTCTTGAAAGTGCATTATTTAGCGTACGTCATGGGATGTTCAGTATTTGTGTGAACAATATGAATACAAGGTCCTTCAGTTTCCACTACAGCTACGAAAAAGTATTCTATATGGCTCCCTACTTTGTTTCACACCTATCTGCTCCTGCAAATCAAAGCTTTTGTAACCTTTAACTCGTGGCTGAAAGTGCTTCTTAACTTCGATCATTTAGCTTGCCTAGATCTGAGGTACACCAGATACTAGAGGGGTTTTGCACATCATAGTACGTAGATCAGCGCTTGAACCCGTGCTACCATTCGTCTCCTTTAAGTCCCGCAGGTATTGCAGGCTCATTGTCAATGGAGGCGCGTGCACTTCTCCAGACTCTGCAGCGTTTGATCTTCCACGCTCGATTTTTGGCTTCTGGTCGGCTTTGGAGGCTTCTTCTGGATGAACTTTCTCCTTGGATGCCAGGTCAGCCGAAAGTCTGGCTTTCTCATCGTTAAACTTCTGTAAGTTAATGCTGCAAATCTGAATTTGCTGCTAGCGGATGTCGTGAGGCTCTGAACATTCGACTCTGCGCTCCCAATCACGCTGAAATCAATACGGCTGCGTCCATTGTGATTTCGTGGGCCTAACTAGCCTATTATGGCTCTCTAGACACTTACAACACCGCCGGGCGCTTTGACCTCGCGCATCCTGCCGGACTCAATCGCGCTGTTCACTGATTTGCCGAATGTGACTCAGTCCGGCGAGCAGTATGCGCGGGGTGGTGTTCTTGAGAAATGACAGCGGGCGAATCGCTTGGTCGAAATGCCGCACTCGACCTGGCCGATCCGGTAACAGAGTCATAGAATTTTCCTTGGGAAGGAGATATAAGAGAATTAGTTAGAGGCTCGAAAGCTGGCGGTAATCTCTCTTCGTCCTGCCTCTTTCGTTTGCGTCGTTGTATTGCTCCCTTTGAGCTAGGTGGGACAAGATTGTTGACGTCTTCATCTGCAGCCCCAAAAAGCACTCCAGAGCGACGAATGAAATCTGGTTCCTTGTCGCGCATAAAGGCAAGCATGCTCGTAACCTCCTCAATATTTCTGTCCGTAAATGCGCCCCATGATAAGTACCCTTTTGCAGCGAACACGTACTTGCAAAACAACCTCACACGGTCACCGCCGTCTTGATGTCCGCCGGGCAGAACATCCCAGCATATAGCTTGACTGAAAGGTCGGCGTAGGGCCTTTTGCACACGTTTGGGTATCGAAATCTCAACTCTCTTGAACTCTTCGCCTTCTCGATCTTGGAAACAGATGTCGACCTCAGGATTGCGCTGATTGGTTGTCAAGCATGCGAAGACACCCTTCTGCAGTCCTTTGTCTTCCATGCGGATGACCAATGGCACGTAGTCCTTGTGGGCATACTTAGCCATTGTGATGCTCTTAACGACGTCTTTACTGTATCTGAGCAAGCCTTCCTCTTTCACTGTTTGCTCCAGTATGGACTGTGCAAGTCTATGATCGATGACGATGGAGGTAGAACTTGCGGTCATATCGGTTGCCAACTTGTACGCAGATGATATGTCAATCCCGCCATACTTAGAAGGTCTAGAGTCTCGCAGAGAGGTTGCTCTGATTGTTGGTATTAGGTGAGGTACATCTTCATTGCAAGAATAGTCTGTCGTCTTGGCTGACCTCGAGTTCCAAGGAGAAGTTGCTATGACTGTCGGTGTTGGTGTCGGCGTTGGCGTCGGCATTATCTGAGGAACAGATTTGTCGGGAAAACCGTGCAGTACCTTGAGAGGCTCAGGAATTGGAACCGACGTTCTTGTAGTTGCTGGTATTGCTTGAGAGTCCAAGTCGACGGCAGAAATGTCTTGTGCCTTCGCAGCAACGATCTGAGCCAGCTCGAGGCTATTGCTACGAAGCCTATCGGCTGCGCATTGTAGAACAGTGCGCGAACGGTGTTTAATTGACTCTTCGTCGATTGCTCCTTGCTCGATTGGATGTTCCACACCTTTCTGCACGACCAAGTCTCGAGTAGCTTCTGATGGGGATCCAGATAAGTCCTGAACCACCGAAGAAAGCTCGTCAATGTCCCCATCGCTCGACCGCTGGTGATTGAAGGATGCGTCGAGGGCACTCGACGCTGCAGCACCCGGACGCCGGATGTCGTGGCTCGAACGTGAGCTGCTCTGCTTGCCAGCCTCCTCGAAAGACAGGGCTGATGAGCGAGCAATCGTACGCGCACGCGATCGCCTATCCGTCCGATTCGGCGTTCCGAGAATAGAGATGGCTTTTGTCGTCGCTTTGAGTTGGAGCGCAAATGCTTTGCTATCGCCGTTGGTGACGTCCGCCAATCCACGGCACATGTAATACCATTGAACGAGGACGAAAAGATTTCGCTCTGCATTGATAGGATCCCTGACGGCGTCGTCTATCGGTCTTTGTAATTGTCCTCCGTCGTCTTGATATTGAACGATCTCGGCTACTGTCAACTCCCTTCTGGACGTTTCTTCATCAATGTATGCGCCCCTCCCTGATGGGATTCTCGTAACTTTGACTAGCATGTAAGTAACCTTGAACGGTGTGTCCAGGGACAGTTCTGCCAGTATATAATCCCTGCTTTGGATGATACGCGGAGTGAGCTGCAATACAACTCCATGGTTGTACTGACTGCTCCGTCTCCAAGTGAATACACCATCTGTCGGTATCGTAAGTCTGAACCTTTCTCTGAAGGTTGAGCCGAGTGCTTTCACAACTTCGTTCTTTTTCTTGGTTACCTCCAGCTTGTTCGGCGGCGTTAACGTTGTAGACGCATATGACATCGTGGCCGTTTGTGCAGTAGATGCATCAGTATCCTGAGTGAATGCTGGGTATAGCGGTGGTGTACCAGTCACGAGGCGCTTTAGGTCTGCGACACAGTAGCGAAAGCCAACAAAAATAGCACGCTCGCGGATATCCGAGGGGTGAATTCCCTATGAAGCACGGGTGAGAAAGACTCGGGACGTAGTGCGAGGGATGTTGATGAACATGCGAGGTTGCTGGAATACGCAGTGATGATTCCCATGGTACCATCACTGACCATGAAAGAATCGCCCTGTCGCACGCTGACCGTTGTGCAGTACCACACGAAATATCCGCAGCGCGGAAAATTGTTGACCCAAAAGGCGCACACACTGAAAGAAATCAACGGCCTTAGCTTGCGCGTTACAACTGCTTGTGCAGTTATTCATAGCAGGTTCAAAGACACTGAACTGATTTGATTGTTTATTCTTCTCGGATGTGTCGTCCTCTCGTTGCGCGTATATTGAGGAATGGCAGCTGGACCCACATCCGCGTGATCGAACTCGCTATCGGCTCGCCTCGCCCGGCGATTAGTGCGCGTTGCCAAGCGGAAGAGGCACGACGCGCTGGGTGGATATGCATAGTGCCAGACAGGTGGAACATGCCAAATTATTGATCGCAAGAGCTTTGATGTGCTGCTCTCTGGCTCGACTTCGTGCGTCTGCTGCACGTTCTTCGGGCCATGAATACGAGCCAATGCCCCACCTGGAATGCGCTCTAATGACGGGTTAGGCGCTCCGGAGGCTGCCACCATCCCTGAGCTGCTCCTGAGGGCTTCTCGATGGTTCAAGGCCGCAAGACAGCTCAGCGACTGATCCTGAAAACTAGGCACTCCGTCGCATTCAAGCAGATGATCCACGTCCACTGCTAGCGACAATGCTCGCAAATAAAAAGCACCTCCTGCCACGCCCAGCGCGTCTTGTCCTCTTTCTTGCGCTTGTGTACGCTTTCTGCTGGATTAAGGGCTGGCCTGTGACTTACGACGACGAAGAGTTGCCTCCAAGCCAGCGGCCGAAATCGACAACAGCTCTTGGTGAGCACCGCGTTGGCGTCGACCGCCTCATTGTTACCGTCACTACCTCCGCGACCGATGCGTTCACGAAGCTTGCGCCCGCGCTGCTTTACCTCGATGGCGCATACCACAAGGACCTGTTGCTCATGGGAGACATGATGATGGACATCGGGCCATTCCCCGTCTTCGACGTTCTGGCAAGGTACCCCACGAAATATGTGGCCAAGACGGATGAGCTGGAGAGGTACAAGCGTCAGCGAGAGCATGCACGGAAGGGCATACCACTTAGCAATTTGCAGGAGAAGGATCCAGAGAAAGAGCAGGCAGTTCTGAGAGCTCTGGCCAAGTACAAGGTGTTTAGAGCGATGGAGAGTACTTGGGAGTACCGTCCCAAGCGGGATTGGTACGTCTTCACCGACGAAGAGACCTTCATTGACCGTGGAAACCTGCTCGACTGGCTGAGCCAGCATGACCCGAAGTTGAAACACTTCTTCGGCAACCCGCCCATTGCCGATGTGCCAGATCCTTCTGCAGCTGGCGGGAGTTCCTTCATCGTGTCCGGCGAGACGATGCGACTTTTGTTTGATGACCGGAAGACCATGATGAAAAATTTCAACAACTGGGACCCCAGAATTCCAGACTACCCCTCGGTAATACACTTCGTCGAAAGCCTACTGAAGACAGAATTCAGTCTGGAGATGAAGAGCTTCTGGCCCGGCGTGTCTGGCTTCAACCCAGTCACCGCCACATACTCCCCAGGACTTTGGTGCGAGCCAGTCCTTATGATGCACCACGTATCCGCCGGTATTGGGAATCGAATGTTCAGATTCGAGCACGAGCGGGTTGAAGAACACAAGATCGACAACGCCTTGCGTTACGCAGATTTATGGTACTATTTTATCGGCTCGGAGGATCTAAATCAAACTCGCAACGACTGGGACAATCTGTCTTCGGAGTCTGCAAACAACAGATGGAACATATTGTTCGAAAATGACGGCGAGCCGGATGCCAGCCGTGCGAAGAGAGGGGAGGATTCCTGGGAGTCGTGTAAAGAGTCTTGTGACAACAGCAAGCATTGCGTACAATGGTCGTATTCATCAATTGCGGCGCCGAATTGGAATGAGAACGGGCTGACAAAGTGTCATTTGAGCAGTAGTATGCGCCTCGGCGCTCATACTGGTCCGGAAGAAGTCGAGGTCAATGGAGAAACCAGGGCCCGGACATGGACCAGTGGCTGGAGAAAAGATCACTTCAAGCGCTGGGCGAACCAGCAGCGGTGCAAGAAACAGCAGCATTAATGAGAGCTTGATACCTGACATTCTCGTCTGAGCCGTGCATTTGCCCATGCGAAACGCTGTTGCGTGCTGCTCGATCCGAATGACCACTAACGTGTCAGCGCGAAACGCAATTGCGGATATCATTCGCCGTAGGCGTGATACATGTCTGCCATGAGCACGAATTGTGACAAGTCTGCCGTCCTTCTCGTAGCCTTTGTGGTATCCTGGTCATTAACGGCAGCAAACTCCATGTGACTGGCCTGTCAGCTGCATGGAAATCGCAGTCCTGGAACGCAATGCGCATAGCTGGAGCATTCAACCTTATCCCTCAATTGCTGGCCCTGGTGTGGTGAGGTATGGCTCGTTCGTGGATCAAGAAGCGAGTGACCGCCATTGTTGTGCGTGATGCCTCGCACTTTCTGTTTATGGCAGGACCGCCAATCACGCACTTTGCAGTCTCGTTCAGACCAAGGCATTGGAGCACATAGCGTATAGCACATTGTCGACTTGTGTTTGACTGTCTCAGAAACCATTCTGGGAGTAAAGGAATGAAGTAAAGAGAGGCCTCATCTATTTTAATTCACATTCGCCTGCAGCAAGCTCTCCAGAATGCACGACATCAATCATAGTGATATAATACACGCATCACCCCATTCTCGCCACCCTAGCCATGCGACATGCAGGACGCTAATCGTCTACCGTATTGCAATCGACCCACTTCATCCTCCCCTTCTTAATTCAAACATAATGCTGCCCTCCAACACGAAACTGGTTCCACCAACGACTCGAACATCTCGCCCAGCCATTGCCCAGCCACTCACTAGGAAGTCCACTTCATGGTCGCCACTGTCTCAAAGACACTAACCCATCAAGCCTCACCACCCACACCAACCCCAAGAAAAGCCACCAATCTATTTCAAACCAGAACTTGCTACTCCCTCCATGATGGGCCCCGCAGCGAGGTCGCCCCAGGTCGAACTTCGATCCCGATCGAAAAGCAACGATGACTAAGACCCAGTGACGGCACTTATGGAGACTACAGCGAGCAGTCTAAGCAGATTAATCAGGATTTAGAGAGGGGGCCGCTCGCTGTGGTACTTAGTAGGACGAATGTGCAGTGCGGATGTGAGGTGGAAGGTTGATGCGGGGGCGTAACGAGCAAATGCAGATTGCACACTCTTGTTGAACTATCGGGTTGGACAAGACTTACAAGTGATAGGGATATCAAAAGGGAAAGGAAGTTAAGGGCGCATTGTTGGGTGGCACCAGATTTGCTTGCGCTGTTGGTGACGAGCTGTTGCAGTGAAGGCAAGGATGCAGACAGCGGAGAGAGCAAGAATCGAAGCAGCGTTGTAGATTGCCAAGGGCGTGTCGTCTCCTCTCGCTGTCATTTGCTCCCATCAACTGCTGCGCTTTTGTTTGTTGTTCTGCAGGTACCCGTCCGGTTCGATTGGATTCGCCTTGTAGCGCGGCGACAAGCCATCTGCTTCATCTCACCACGACAGCGAGCTAGTCCACTCAACACCCCACAGCTTTAATCTCCCTGGCTCTCGTGGTGCCTCTTAACTTCCTTCGTCTCCATGAAAGTGCACGCCGGAGGTGACTAGACAAGTTTGTACATAACCAAATTCATTAAGGTGGCATATTCACTGGACCTTCCACAAGCACAACAGCAGCGAGACCATGTGCGACATCTCGCACGAAGAGATCATCCCTCACGATGGCATCGTCCCGGACGACGACCCGCCACTCTTCGTCTATCGTCTCGACTACCCCAAGCACCGCAGCCAAACCTTGAACACCTTTCACCCGCCCCTCGCCACTAAACTCCCAAACGCACCTCCAGACGCCTTCCAAACACCCAAACCCTACTGGCAGGTCGTTGCGGCAAAGATTCATGACCTACACGCTCGCTTCGCCGCTCACAACGCCATAATCGGAAATCCGCGCTGCAGTGGCCCCGACCGACGCGCCGTGCTCTTGCTATATCGGGAGGCACTAGCGAAACTCGAACACACTACACCTCTTATCGCACGTAAGATTCACCTCGAGGCTGTGACAAAAGTAAGCACGATCCTAGACCTGCGCGTCGCGGAGCCAGACGACGGGGTCTTCTACGCCAAAGACGCATTCTTGAGCCCGCTGGAACCGCAGTACGCGGCGCCCAGACTGGAATTCTACGATAGAGAGAATGGAGAGGGGGACGATGGGTACTTCTGGACAGGGTATGGGAGGCTGTGGGAGTGGAGGAGGGAAGGCTGGCCGAGGGTTGTGCCGTGGAAGGCGATTGAGCGGGAGAGAAGGGCGAGAGAGAAGAGGAGAAGGAAGGGGTGGGACATGCTAAGGGAGCCGGTCAGTGAGGGGATGATGAAAGCTTATGAGACAGATGCGATGGATTGGGGTAATGAGGTGGATGCTGATCCTGGGAGGCCCTGGGCGTGAAGTCTTTGCACGCGTGGCTGAGCGCTGGTGACGGGCTTTTAGTATGAATTGATGCAGAGGGGCTTCCTGTCACCCAGGTTTCGCACTTGCGAAAGTCAGCTTGACATGTGATGAAGACGATGATACCCTAATTCTGTCCGTCGATTTTCCTCTTCCAGTAATATAACGCACAAGTGCTGCCTTTGGTCTGACCTGTGGCAAGAGCCCAGGTCTGTCAGGTTAGCCGGGATGTGACGACCGCTTCAAAGACGTGACCCGGATGCCGAACGAAACGAGAAGTCTGTCCATGCCGCAAACAAGCCATGATGGAGGACGTGCGCATTTAGGAGGTAGTGAAAGCGACTTGGCTTGCCTAGACTGTATTGGGCCATGAACCATATAATCGATCAAGAATGCATGTTCGTGGCACGCGATACGGTGCGACATTGAGAAAGACTTGGTGCGTTGCTGTGTAGAAGGGAGATGCTCCAGCTTCGCTACCAAAGTAGAGCACCCCACTCGTGGCGGGGCATCCGTTATCGCGCCGCTACTATCACAGCAAATCGCCCCTTCGGCGATGCAGCTGACAGTGACCCACGTCCCGCGAATTCACTGCTTTCCTTGCACTAACAAGACAGCCCTCAAAATGGCATCCGCTTCGCCTTACTCAAAGGCACTTGCAGCGATTGATGCGGCGCATGCGCTCGACCCCAACAAAGCCACCATCAACGGCGGAGGTATACCCTACGAACTGCACTACGCGCAGAAATGCACCGCCTACCTCGAGAAGCGCGCCCCAGACGCTCCAGAGCATCTCCGCCTCGCAATCCGCGCGCAGCACTTCCGCCGCTGGGAGATCCCGCGCTCCTCCTATCCCATGACGCGTGTGGGCTACCACTCATGGCGCACCTTCCTCAAGAAGAGGCAGGCTGAGCTTGTCGAGGCCATCTGCAAGGACGCTGGGTATCCAGATGAGACGACACAGCGCGTGGGCGCGCTGATACGCAAAGAGGACCTGAAGGTGGACGAGGAGACACAGGTGCTGGAGGATGTTGCATGCCTAGTGTTCTTGGACGACCAGTTCGAGGCGTTTGAGAAAGAGCATGACGAAGAGAAGATTATCAAGATCCTGCAGAAAACTTGGGGCAAGATGACAGAGAAAGGGCATGAGCTGGCGCTACAAATCCCCATGGGCGAGAGGCCGAAGGAGGTTATCGCCAAGGCTTTGGCTGGGTAGGGACTCTCGCTCTGAGCATACTGCTCTGACCGCGGTTACTGGACTCTCTCTTGGAATGTTGCCTGCAACGCGACGGCCGTTCGACCTGATGCCACGCCACGCCACCAATCACGTACTGCAGAAGGTTCCAGCCACTTGCACCGCCACAGCATGACGTAGCAGTTTGTGCTCATTTCGGAGGCTATAAGACCTGTAGATCTTTGAGTGTTGCCTACAACTTCGTACTCAGAACGGCAACACCATCTTATCCTTTCACTCTTCCTTCTGTCACCAGGCACATCTCTTAGCCTCCAACGTGCAATAGTCTTGCAATGCCTTCCACGTCATCAACAACATCTGTTAGCTCAGCGACCGCGCAGACAGCGCACGATGTATCACGCCCAGACACGCAAAGCGTAGCCAGCGCCAATACTCAGCAGAACGATCAAGAGAGGGAGAAGGAGAGGGAAGCCGAGAGACTGTATGAGGAGAGGATCGAGGAGGAATATGCCAAGCGTGAGGGTGGTGCATAAGCCGTTGAATATGTAATATCTACGACCATTCGGCATACCACAAATACAAAGGCACAAGCTTCACAAATCACGTATCCTTTGAGGGGCTAATCCGGTAAAGCGGCAATGCTGTGCGCGACATCCAGTCCCTGCTATAATAGATCCAAGTATTACAACTGCAATCAACATATCTTGCACGGCTGTAACTTCCACTATACAATGTACACGCATATGACTCGCGCATACCAGAGCCCCCCTTCAAGTCGCTGCCTTCGCCGAAAATGCACAACATTCGGGCTTTCAGCGAGATCGACCTTGCACTTTACCACGTGAACATCCATCAGTCCAGCCTCGCCAATGCTCCGCTGCCCGGCACTTATATCGCCGTAGCGGCGTCCTAACTCCAACGAGTGTGGGGGGACAGGGATCGGCACATATATCCCCTGCAAGAGGCATGTTGTTTCGAACTTAGGCGCCAAGGCAATCTAAAACAAACTCCGGAAACTCCTGCGATTAATCGCAATGCTGCTTCGCGGGATATGTGGGCTCGTTTACGTCTGCTGATCAAACGCATTGTACGGATGTACTGCTGCTTGTGGAAGTCGAGTCGTCCTGCAATATGTTTGGTATGGCAACGATAGACTGATAGGAGACCAAGACCTGCATGGAGGGTGCGCAGATGAAGCTCTTCTATAAAACCTACTCTATCGCAAGATGTTCGTTGATCAAGTGCAGCCTGCTCACCACAGCTGACCCACCAGCCACCGCCTGAGCCTGCTCACTCACATCCCTCACACACCCCACCATGAAGCTCTCCCTCCTCCTCCCCGTCCTGGCATGCGCCTCCAGCGTGCAAGGCGCCATAACCTGGACTCTATCCAAAGCCGCCAACCCCACCGCCGATCAGGCCGACGCCTACGCCAAAATCGAGTCCGCCATGCGCCTCGCTGTTGCACGCCATAGCCGCCTCTCCTCCGCCTCAAAGACCCTCCGCGTCGCCTACGCTCCCGGCGTGCCCACTGCCGAAGCAAACTTCAACGGCGACGTGCGCTTCGGGTCGAACCGCGCTTACATGAATGAGCGCACTGCGCTGCACGAGATCAGCCACACGCTGGGGATTGGGCAGACGGCGGCGTTTGACAGGAAGTGCGCGGCGGGGGATTGGCGGACGGCGTTGCCGCTGTTGAGGAGTTGGGATGGGTCCAGCGCTGTTATCAATTGTGGGGGGAGCCACATTTGGCCGTATGGGTTGAATTATGACACCGAGTGGAGTGAGACGAATGCCGATAGGCATGTGAGGCTTATTGACGCAATGATTAAGGATGGGCTGCAAGGGTAGGGAGGTGATGGAAAGAGATGGTAGAGGTACTGCTTGAGTCTGGTTGTTTTATGCAAAATGCAAATTCTGCACTTTTGGCAATGAATTTCGCAGCTCGTTCTTCAAGCTTCATCTCGTGGGTGTAACACCGCTCTCGAAGACTGCGTGACGCTAATCGAAGTCTTCGTTGTCAAAGAGATCTTTAGCCGAATGCCTTTCTTCTGGAAACCAGCGCAGGATCTTCCGCATGAGGCGAAGGAGTAGCTCCTTATCCTTCGTCTTTAGTCGTGTTTCTCTTGTTTCGAGGGACTGATGCGGAATCGGCGTCGATGCTACTCAACTCCGGCATTCCAGTACTGACGGCTCTTCTCGTTCCATTCTTCTAATTCCATTGGTGGAGGTCCTCAATCTGGAATTCTCTGACAACCAAATAGAGGTCCTCGTTACCAGGATGCTCGGCATCGATGGATTTCAGGTACTGGGAAATGGGCATTCGCAGTTGCCTGCATTGTACAGACCTTCAGCGTCGGAAGGGCGTTTGTTTTGTGGCTGTCAGCGATGAATACACAATCATCAGGCCAGAGACGGGAAAACGTTCGAGAGCACGTACACAAGATCATGATACAGCCGAAAAGTTGAGGTCGTGCTAAATTTCAAGCTTAGCGCTGTTATCGAGACCTGAATATCTCACCTAGCTGCACTGGATAGAATTTGTCTGTTTTGAAGCTGGAGATGCGCTCTTCCTCAACATCCTCCTGTACGAAAAGCTTCTTGAAGCCTCCAGCTGGATACATACGAGCGGAACCATATCTCGCTGGGATTGTGTTGTACAACGCAGCAGCAGAGGACCAGGATGCCATAGACTCCTGGTATAGCATGTGTTGTGTGGGAATTTCGTGTTTTGATGATCGATCGAAGCGGCAGCCTTGCCCTTCTCATAATTGTTCGTAGTGAAGCTAGGAAGTCTGTTTCGTGCAATCCATCCTTGATCCACTAGTCTGCTTACCAGCAGTTTGGTCAGCCAATCAACGAACGCTCTGTTGACACTACGCTTGGATTACTGGTGGCTCGCAGGAGAAGGATAATTGATTCTCCAGTACAGTGTGAAGGGGGTAGGTCCTGATCAGTCCTTGCGAATGCTTCAAGGAACGTGGCATTATATCGTGTTCTTAGAGTCTGAGCGAAGTGAAAATGTTCTAGATCACAAGGCAATGCATCGACACGTCAAGTGTTCGAAGTGGAGGCACTTCCATAAATAAAGAAAAATAAAAAGTGGAAAAAGCTTGGAGAGACCTGGAATCAAATCGAACCCACGGTGAACCACGCCGAAGCGCGAAATGTCATCGCAATGATACCCTACAACAATTGGATTACATTGTAACCTCCCCTACGAGCTTATAGAAGATCTTGTGTGCATACACAATGCGAAGGCCTCGTGATTTTATTCTTCAATGTCTTGATGGAAGCATTATCTTAAACATTCACATGTTCAAATAGCGCCAGAACCGTGAACATGACCGCCAAGCAATAATGGGCAAGCTTACCTCGACCGGCTTGATCATTCTACAGCTATAAAAAGGCTAAAATTACATCTTCCTGAGGCAGTAAACAGACTTCGACACTGCGTGATTAGCCGCTGAAACCTCGACGATCAGGGCTTCGGTAGGAAGGTCGCTTGAAGGAAACGTGCTGATGGCCGGTCAGCTAAGACCTTGTCTCTTTCTGGCGAGCTGCATGTCAGAATCACACCTCAGCAACGTGCCCCTTCTTGTGACTCGTCTGACAACGTTCAAGAATGGAGAGTATCTTGGCACTCGGAACCTTTTCCAGGCTTAGTCAGACGCATGGTTGATGATTGGACAATGTAGAATACAACCACGGCGCCACGCTCCGGCCTTACGATTTGCGTAACTGTTCCAGCGAAAAAGTCCATAGAGACGAGATAGGTGCATGCAAGAGGCAGGAGAGCTCTCATACTCAATGTGTTGTTCCATGCGTCATGGCTGAGTTCGTTATATATATCACCCCGTCTAGATCAATTTTTCTGAAACTAACAGCTCAGCCAGACACCATGTCCTTCACTTTCTATTCGAGCTTGACCGCTGTGATTGTCTTGGTTCTGTACCGCCTTAGTAAGGTTGGACAGAGACCGGTAGACTACCCTCCCGGGCCGCCAACGCTACCCTTGATTGGAAATCTTCATTTGATGCCGGTTGAGAAAGGCCATCTGCAGTTTCAGAAGTGGGCAAAAGAGTATGGCCCAGTGTATTCGCTGATGCTTGGTACCACGGTTATGATTGTTTTATCGTCTGATCAGGCCATTAAAGATCTGTTGGACAAAAGAAGTAACATCTACTCCTCACGTCCAGATATGTATCTGGGTCGGATCATCTCTGGCAACTCACGGATGCTGTTGATGGTAAGCCAGCGAGGTGACCTTACATCCTAGGAACCTGCTGATTGAAACGCAGGAGTATGGCGAGACCTGGCGTCTGCTCCGTAAAGTCGTTCACAATAGCTTGAACATTAGAGTCTCGAAGACGTACTTCCCCTACCAGGATCTTGAGAACAGGGCTATGCTCAAAGGATTCTTGGAGACGCCCGACTTATTCGTCGACCATATCCGGCGGTATACAAATTCTTTAACTACACAAATGGTCTTTGGCTTTCGAACCACAAGCTTGGACGATCCCAAACTGATACAACTATACAGTGTAAGTAAACGATTCTTCGACGCTAGTAGTACTGATGGCGACAAAGGGGTTTGAAAAGTTTTCCGAGGTAATGGGATCACAAACAGCTGCCCTGCTCGACGTCTTTCCCTTGTTGCGAAAGTTACCAGACTGGGCACTTCCCCTACGGCGGTACGCAAAAGAGTTACATAAGAGAGAACGGGAATTGTACATGACACATTGGCTGAACGCAAAAAGAGGTATCAAGAGTGGCACTGCTAAGCCGTGTATCTGCTTCGATATACTCCGTGCTCAAGAGCAAGAACACTTCTCTGATGAGCTAGCCGCTTACACCAGTGGCTCATTGCTGGAGGCGGGGTCTGACACGACCTCCTCGACATTAGTTGGCTGTGAGTGCTCTGACAATGGTACCATGATACTTTGCCAATAAATTCTTACTCCAACCTCAGTCATCCAAGCAATGGTCCTATTTCCAGAGGTTGTCAAGACCGCCCAGGAGGAGCTCGACCGAGTTTGTGGTGATCGTTTTCCAACCCTGGACGATATGACAGATCTACCATACATACGCGGTTGCGTTAAGGAGAGCATGCGGTGGATGCCCACTGGCATTCTTGGTATTCCGCACGCAGTCATCCGAGACGACGAGTATATGGGTCACAAGATCCCGAAAGGAGCTGGAGTGCTATGGAACGTATGGACAGTCCATATGGATGAGAAACGCCATCCTGACCCGCATCGATTCGACCCTGCAAGATACATCAATGACGGCCAAACTTCCCAGGAGTCTGCTACTAATCCTGATGCCTCGATGCGAGATCACTTTCTCTTTGGCGCAGGTCGCCGCTTGTGCCAAGGGATGCATATCGCTGATCGATCGTTGTTCCTCGCCATTTCCAGGTTACTCTGGGCATTTAACTTCGAGAAGGCAACAGATGCTGATGGTAAGGAGGTAGTTCCGGATGCAGGCGACCTGACCGAAGGACTTCTTGTGCAGCCGAAAGCCTTCCCAGCAAGAATCACACCGCGCGATGCCGGTAAGACGCAACAGGTACAAGCAGAATGGGCCAAAATGGAGAAATCTCTGGATGAGAACCTACAGTGGAAGCATCTTCCTGAGGGACTGATTTGGAAGAAGTACGCACAGAGCGGCTAGCTTTGAAGGTTTCTGGAGGATCCAGGGGGGGGGGGGGGGGTAAAATGGTTTTATGTCATAAGAGATGCATCGATACTCTCAAATGATTTTGTTTCGAGGATGTTGCTGGTTGTTGCAAGTGGGAGGGTTTAGAGGCTAAAGTCTAGCGTACCTGCAACCTCTACAGTTTAAACTTCATCTTGTCTAAGTAATGGAACTTGAATGCTTCAACAATTTTTTCAGGTCCGCGCACAGATATTTGAAGATTGTTGCGGATCTCTGAAAATACCAAGAATTGACCAAAATGTCGCAAGTGGCTTCCGATAGTGATGGCCTTATTGCGATTCGAGAGAAAATGACGTCATGCGCCCCTCCGTGCCGCACTGCCTGTCTCCAAAAAAATCCCCGAACTGGTGATCTTAGACCCTTCCACGGATACACAGCTCCATTCAGATATGTCTTACTCGGATGTCACCGATGTCAGTCATAGTAAGATGACCGCTAGCCACGTTGGCATTGATCGCGGGCTTATCCTTGCAAGATTCACCGCTTATCGCTCACCTGGAAAACAAGGCAGAGTGAACGTCCGGTAGTAAACAAAAGTCCGTGAAGTGTCTCCACGGAAATTTGTCCCTGCATTCACTTACCTGCATTGACAGCTGCATGGCCGTTGCACTAGAATCGCCCGAGATTCAGTGACCTACTTCCCGCATTGCCCTGCATTAGTCGAAAGCATCTTTCTAACTATTCCAGTTGCTGATCGCTGCATGTGCGCTGCATGTGCGCTGTCGGCAAACCTCATCAATTCCTTATAATTGTGACTGTGCCGATCCAGTGGCGATCAACATAACAGGATGTGCTATCATAATTTCACGCAACAGGTACTTATGCTGGATCTCAATTGTACAGTAGTACAGTTCTGCTGACATCTTCGCAGTATGGAAAAATACCTTCCTTTGACCTGTAATAAGCTCTGCTAACAGACCCAGTAATGGCTGTGGTCATATTGGCGAATCACACCACCAACCTTGGACCCTCTGCGACGCTGCCGTCAACCGCTTGAATGACCTGCGCGGTCCCATGTCACCACCCCTTTCACCTGCAGCCCCAAACCCGGCCCCGGTAAAACGCTCAGGATCAACGCGCCGCTTCTTTTCCCTCAGTCAAACCATATCCCGCTCTGCCTCCACAGCATCGCGCCGCACAGTCTCTTCGCCAGATCCCTCCAACGAGTCCTCGTACTTTTCACTTGCCACCGCGGAACCCATCAATGCTATCAACTACGCCACCCTTCCGGATCATCAGTTGAACGCTGTTCGCTGCGTAGAGCCAACCAAGAAGTCTCAGATCAGCCGCGAGATGAACGTTTGTAAAGAGTGCAAGAAGTGGATTGGCGATATGCGGAACATGATTGAGCGGTACGACAAGACGGGGAGTATTAGGGGGACCTCGGCGTTTGAGGCGTTTTTGAAATATCAGGTTGAAGGAGGAGGCAGCCAAGATGGTGATCTGACGGTACCACTGGATGACAGCGTCGATGGGGTCGTCCTAGGGGCGCGCGAGGCCATTATCCTGGGCCATCCTGGAGGCCAATATTAAGATCTGTGACGGAGTACTGTGGGCAGATACCCCAATGTCGCGTTTTGTTTCATTTCTTTCCAAAAGACGCTCTTATCCAGTCCATGACTCCTCGGTCCTTGATTCTGTAGTCCTGGTCGCCCTCGTCGCTGTACATGATATTGAGCCTTTGCCAGGGTGCGCTATCATCTCCTCCGCCCACGCTTGTCACCAGACTGATTCCTGTCCTTGTTAGGCGGCACAGCAGACATCATTCCTACCGCTGGCAAGGCCTCGCGATCTGCCGCCGTGTTTTCTCTTACACGCTCAAATTGTGGCACTACTTCATCTCGGCGCCCCTTCTTCAAAACCCTCCTCTTTTTCACCCCGTCTCCTTCCTGCAATCCTCCAAGTGCTAGGTTAGTGGTGGTTCATTATTGAGAGGAGTAAATAGACTTTATTCACAGGCGTAATGAAGTGAAGGGTGCGAGAGAGAAGGTGAAAGTGGGGTTGGTAATTATGCGAGTTAGGAGGTGAAAAGGACATAATTCCGCGTGGTGATGACGACTAGGTATAATGTGACATGTGCTGCGCCAAAAAGGATTTCAAATGGGAGGAATTCACGCATTCTGTGGTTCGAGAGACAACAATAGTAGGCCGTCCTCAAGGAATTCTCGTTATTTCTCGCACTCTCATTCAAGTGTACCTGCTGCCCTAAAACAGCTTTGTTTCGAAGCGTTTGCGTAGATCCTCGTACTTTTTGATATCTCCAACACTAGGCCGGATAGTCTTAACTGCCTCTACGAGGTCGATCTCCTCCACAATGTCGGCGCGGCGGCGAAGTGCATGCTGACCTGCCTTGCGTAGCAGAGACTCAAGATCGGCACCAGAGAAGTTGTTGCACTCTTCACGGCGTCCGACCTCAGCCAAAGACTCACGTATGACTCCACGCTGTCGAATAAGAGCACGCAGGATATCGACGCGCTCTTCTGGTTTCGGTAGCTCGACATATAGCAGTGTCTCCAGGCGACCGGGACGCAGCATGGCTTCGTCGATCATCTCGGGTCGGTTGGTCGCGGCGATGAGATAAATGCCTTCGCGCATGCTGAGGCCATCCAACTCGGTGAGCAGTGTGTTTACAACGCGTGCAGATGCTTCGTGGAGTTCGCTAGACCGCTTGGGCACAAGGGCATCCAGCTCGTCGAAGAAGATAACGCAGGGAACAGAGCTGCGTGCGCGCATGAATACCTGGCGGAGTGCGCGTTCAGACTCTCCGACATACTAGGCTGGTGTTAGTCACTGAATCAGAAGTGGAACTGGATTAACTTACCTTGTTAAGCAGCTCGGGACCCTTGACGCTGATGAAATTTGCTTTGGATTCTGCAGCGACGGCCTTGGCAAGCAGCGTCTTTCCGCAACCAGGAGGACCCCAAAGTAGCACACCTGTAGGTGCTGATATACCGACCTTGGCGTAACGCTGTGGGTTCTGTATGGGCTCGACGATGGCCATCTCGAGCTCATCGCGTACGCCTTCCAAGGCACCCACATCTCGCCATGTCGTATCTGGCACTGTAGCAAAACCCTCTCGCTTTGAAGATGGCGTAATGGCAGGCAGTACTGCCTGGAAAGCTTCCATAGAGATGACAGAGTCCTCGAAACCCTCGGGGCGGGCGGCGTCTTTGTCACGAACTCGCTGAACCAAACGTCTCCACGATCGAATCGTGTCAGCATCGTCAGCGGTGACTTTGGCAATGTCAACTTCCATCTCGGTCTCGTTCGCCGCAGCTTGTTGTTCCAGGGCCTCGCGGTATCGCTCCATCTCCCAGGTACCAGCCTTGCTGACCAGATCCTTCAGATCAGCACCCACGAAGCCAGCGGTCATTTTAGAAAGAGTGGTGAAATTGACATCCTCGGCAAGCTTGGGCTTCCGTGTGAGTGCTCTTAGGATGGACTCTCGCATAGCTTCGTTGGGCACACCCATATTGATTTCTGTGTCGAAGCGTCCTCCACGGCGGAGCGCAGGATCTAAACTGTCGGGCCGGTTTGACGCTGCCAAAACAATGACTGGCTTCCCTTCGTTGCCCTCCATTGCCAGGCTATCCATTGAGATGAGAAGCTGGGCCACGATACGCTTCTCCATTTGACTCTGCGCATTGTCTCGCTTGGGCGCAATGACATCGATCTCATCAATGAAGATCAAGCAAGGTGCCACCTCTTTCGCACGTTCAAAGTGTTCCCGAATTTGCTTTTCTGACTCTCCAGACATGCCAGAGACGACAGATGGTCCGAGAATCTCGATGAATGGAACACCCATTTCGGCTGCGGCTGCTCGGCAGATGACAGTCTTTCCGCATCCAGGTGGACCGTGAAGCAAGATACCGCGTGGTATAGGAATCTGACGTTGAACGTACTCCTCAGGACAAAGTAATGGTAAGACGAGGTGCTCTTTCAGCTGGTTCATGACCTTGCTCACTCCACCAAGGTCCTCCAGACTGACGCCGGAAGGTGGTGCAACGTCAATCTTCGTCTCCTTGGGCTCTTTCTTCTGTCGTTTGCTTTCCCTTTCCCCACTAGCCTTGGACTCCCGCTTCTTACTACTCTTGTCTCCATTGGCCGCCGAGGTGGGTGTTACGGCACCAGAGTTGGCCCATTGGCCTACAATCTGCTTGTTCATCCAGTCGGCTGATTTGCTGTCCTTCTGAGCTTTTTCCTCCATCTCGCCGAATTCACCTTCAATATCGGCAATCTCGTCGTCCACCTCACTCTCGTCTTCGCGCATCACCTCGATGACACGCTCGATGGAATCCTCAATTTGCTTTTTAGGACGCCTTTTGAGACTCGAATTAGATTTCTGGATATAGTCCTGAATTGCCGAGACCCGGAGTTTGAGAGGCGACTCATTCTTGTCGTCAAGATATTTGCGAACGATCTGGTAAATATCACGATCCAGGCCCTGCTGGAGTGATCGTCCGCGGGGCGCCATGAGTGGAATGTGCCAGCCTGAACGCAGTCAGGGTAGTCAAACACTGCACGGTCTCTAGGCAGCGATCCTGCGATTCTGGTCAAGGCTTGCTGCTGGTTGGTGTTCCTGACAACCTTCAGGGCTCCAATCCACAAATATTTTGCCAGCCTCGGACCTATCCTAATCGATTGTACTAGCGTGGCTCGGCTTATCTCCGGCGTCGGCAAGGCACCTACGTCAATCATGGCAGGGCACGCGCTCAGAGTCGAGTCACATATACTGATGCGCTGATGTAAACGGTCAGCATGGGGAATACAAGTAGCTCGAACAAGATCTCCGCCCAGGACAAGTGCGTTTGCGCGGTCTCAGCTTCGGGCGCATCGTTAACGGCCGCAGGGCGATCCTGGATATGAAGAACCAGCGCGATAAGCTGCGACAGTACCAGAAGCGCATCACTGTGCTGACCGACCGTGAGAAGGCGATCGCGAAAGAGTGTCTGGCCAAGGGCGACACAAATAGAGCCAAGCTGGCGCTTAGGCGGAAGAAGTACCAAGAGGGACTGATTCAGAAGACCGATGCACAGCTGGCGCAGCTGGAGCAGCTCACGAGTGATGTTGAGTTCGCACTTGTGCAGAAAGATGTCCTCTATGGGCTGCAGCAGGGTACGGCGGTGCTGAAGGAAATCCATAAGGAGATGGGTGGCATCGAAAATGTGGAGAAGCTGTTGGGCGAGAACGCCGAGGCAAGAGCATATCAAGAGGTGCGCACCACAGCTTTGCTCTATCGTGCGAGGGGACTAGTCTTCTCCTCTATTTTTACAAATTACTCACTTCAGCCACAGGAAATCAGCGAGCTCCTTGCAAACAAGATGTCGAACCAAGACGAAGACGAAGTCGAAGACGAGCTAGAGGCCATGGAGCGAGAACTCAACCCCACTATCACGATGCCCCAGCCGCCCACTACACAACCCGAGTTCACGAAGGAAGAAAAAGACCGGATTGCAAAAGAGCGGGCGCAGAGACGAGCCAGAGAGCGCGCGGCAGAGGAAGAACAGAGGGCAGAGCCCATGTTGGCATAGCCACGGGCCGGGATATATGTGCATTGAGCGAGGCGTTGGGGTCATTCTGAGTGCAGCGATAGATGTTGAAGCTTCCATACAGCATTATAGACATCAAATCATTTGATTCAATCGTGCACGTGCGTGTCTCGCCTCAAGGGCGCAACTTAAGGTGGCGTTTATGTCTCATCAATCCATCATTACTGATCATTGCCTCTGGGTATTTACTATCTTCTACGACGTACCATTCTGCTACACTTCTCCACATCGCTGCTGAGGGCCTTGACTGTCGAACAACCCAACCAAGCTACCCCACTACCCCACCACACCTCAATCCCACCATCATCACCATGTCGCACTCCCACTGCCACGACGAATCGCACAGCCACGACCATGGCGACCACGACCACGACCACGACCATAGCGATGACATCACCCCCGCACTGCAAAATATTCTCTACTCGCAAATCGACTTCAGCGCGCTGCGCACCCTGAACGAAGAAGACAGCAACAGCGGACGCGCAATCTGCCAGAAAACATGGGCCCAGCGCCTGGAACCCACACCCGAGCTTGTCTCCAGTGCTGACGAGCAGCTGCTTATGCTGGTCCCTTTTGCAGGCCAGGTGCGCCTCCATTCCATCCTTCTACGGACGTCAGACAGCGAATCGTCGCCCAAGACGCTCAAGGTTTTCGCGAACTTTGGGGAGGATATGGATTTCGAGACTGCATCTGAGAAAGAGCCTACACAGACGTTTGAGATTGCGCGGACAGGCGAAGTCCAGGAGATCCCGGTAAAGAGGGTGCATTTCAACAACACACGCAGTCTGGCCTTGTTCTTTGAGGATAATTGGAGTCATGGTGAGGAGGATGAAACAAGGGTTAGCTACTTGGCGTTCAAGGGCGATTTCATGAAGCTCAATAAGGAGCCGGTTAGTGTGTTGTATGAGGCTGCTGCGAATCCGGCGGATCATAAGGCTATAGCGGGTGTGAAGGAGGGCGTGGGGAGGGGTATTCAGTAAATGCTGTAGGCAAGGATAAAGCGAAGATGGAGAAGCCAGGCTAACAATCATTGGGCATGATTGAAATTGAGTGAGAGCTTTGCTTTCTTCTTGTGGCATAGCATTAGCTCGCAGTTCCATATCAAATTAACATTCTGTCGTGTCAGCCGAGAGATGTACGATCTCGAGCGCGGTAACATACGCTGTATTTCTTCGTTTCGTGGGTATCATCTCTTCTCAGCACTGTCTTATTCAATCCCGGTTCAAGCTCGCTGCTTGATCTTCAGGCTGCTCCCTGCATTCTGTCCACACTCCCTTGTCACGCGTCGTTTCGGTTGGCAACGCGTCGCAGCGCTTCTTCCAGCCCATCACATTTGATCCGGTTCCATAATCCACCATCATAGGCCCCAGCCTCTCACACGTGCCTCGTACTCCCCAAAACCTCACCATGCACCTTTGTCCAATCAATTTTCCCATCAACGTCCTCGTCCACGCGCCCACACACCGCCACACTGTCGCCCCTCACAATGTACAGCCCCAGCGGTACCTCTTCGCTCGGTAGGCCTTCTTCTGCGGGCCGGATGATGCGCTCGTATGCATCGGCGAGGACGAGGTTCATGGACCCGTCACATGAGAAGAGGGTGCCGACCATGGTTCGCCCATCGAGAGTTAGGACAGAGACTTTTTCTAGACCTGGTCAGTAGAGGGATTGAAGAGGGAATGAAGGGTGAGGGGGCGTACTGTTCAAGTAAGCGTTTAGTGCCATTGTGAAGATGTGGATGCGTCTGATGCTCGCTCGGATAGGTGGTATGGTTCGTTGGGGCGTAACCGATGCTTAGAGTTAGGATGCGAGGGGTATGTTTGTTTGTGAGAGTATCGTATGCGCAACTTTGCTGTGAGGCTTGCTGTGGGGCTTGGTCCTGATCCTGGCGGTTGAACGTAGAGCTCAGTAGAGCTTCGGCTGTCGACATTGTACGAAGTCCGTGCGTTGCTCTACCGATCAGCCAATCAGATGCCGCAACCTCCGCGGTAGCACGTTCGAGGGTCTTTCCCCCTCTTGGGTTTCGTGAGCCCCTGGCTGCGCTCTTCATGGCCTTGATAAGATGTTCATAGTGTTAATAAGATGGCGAATGGCTGGCTCACTGCGTTTGAACAGTGCAGACATTGCGATGTGAATAACCACCGAGCCCCTGTAATCACGAGGCAAGACTTGTATTTGGACTCTCACGGTGCGCACCCTGAAGAAGAAGAAGGACAGATCCAGAGTATGATGACCATTGCCATGCTCTCAAGAAGGTGCTGTGTCGCATTGAGATGCAGCGGCGACGCGCCCCAGCTGGCTATTGCTTTCATTAACATGCAAGTGCCCGGCTGCACTCGTTCGCACTCTCTTTCTACAACCAAAGTCCCCCCAACAGTTTAATCTTGGACAGACTGCCACTGGCCATCCCCTCACATCATGCCGTTTCAGATGTGAAGCATCTGAGGCGCCTGTGCCGAGGCATGTATAAGAGCTCCGAAGGGGCACGCGACTCTTCTCGTGCAAATCCAACAAGGCAGCTCACATCCGTCTTCTCCCTGGACAAAGGTTCTGGATCACCTCACAGCAGCCAACCGCTCAGCTCCCCACGTGGCATTGGCGTTTGACGGTTCGGCCTTTGTCCCCGTTTCTGCACAACGGGAATCCATACTCGGCTAAATACCGAATAGCATCGTCCTCACGACCGCTGTGGCGCAAAGCTCACACACCCCCGTGATGCGCTTAAACGGCCACGGGATGTCGCTGGCCTGATAAGCGAATCATTGTTCGCGTGCGATTACCACACATGTGCTTCTATGCCCGTCTTGGGAGGTGAAATGGGTCTTTGCACCGTTCGGGTAATGCCTGCGCGAGACATGTGCAGCCTCGCCTACTGGTCGCAGCCTGGGCGCATTTACATGCGCCTCCACCAACGGCGGTCGAGCATGGCGCGCCTTGTCCGCTCGCTATCTCTGATCCCCCAGACGCTATCTGTGACCTTGTCAGCCAGAGTGCCGGGGGATATATGCGTTCTTACCTCCTGGCAGCGCAGACGACCAAACACCATGCGTTCGCCCCCATTTTGATCCAAAGCTATGGCCTTTGAAGTCAATAACGATGAACTGCCAACGGCGAACATCACCCCCTTGCCGACGGCAATGACGGCTGCGGCCTTTCTTGGGATTGCGTGGTATCTGAGTGTCGAAGTCAGTGTCCGTCTGCTTTCTAGAGCAACGCGCCGCAGCCTTTACTTCTGGTCCTGTCTCGCCTGCTCATGGGGGATCATCATCCATGCGATTCTCATTATTTTGCTCGATTTCAAGGTCTGGGAAAGCTACGGCGCCATCGTCATGATACATCTATCATGGTGGACATATATTACATCGCAGTCCGTCGTGCTGTACTCGCGACTCAACCTTGTCCTCCAGCGGTTGGAAACGGGACGCTACGTCCTTTACATGATCGTCATCAACGCGATTATCTTTGGCATGGGTACGGTAATTCTGGGAATGGTCGCAGTAAGCTTCAGCGCCTAACATCGCCTTCCGATATGCTGACAGTCTTCAGCGCCACCCGTCCATGGTCCACAGACTCGGCAACGCAAATCTGATATGGGACAGAATTGAGCTCGCAGCATTCTTTGTCCAGGAAACCATCATCTCGCTCCTCTACATCCGTGAAACAGCGCGACACCTGCAGAACGTCGCTCTCCTCGGCACCAACGTTCGCACCACCCGTCGCGTCCTGCACCATCTCATCTTCGTCAACGTCTTCATCATCTGTTTAGACTGCAGCCTCATTGGCCTCTGCTATGCAGGCTTTTTCTTCCTGCAGGGCTACTACAAAGCTGCCGTGTATGCAGTCAAGCTCAGGACGGAGTTCACAATCCTGAACCAGCTTAGGTCGTCTTTGCCTAACTCGTCGGAGCAGGAGAGCGAGTTCAGAGTGTACGAGAGGTCAGGAAGTCGACATCTAGGAGGAGGAGGAGGAGGAGGAGGAGGAGGGGGCGGGGTGCAGAGTGCCAGACATGGTACTGATAGCCAGGATAGTGAGATACAAATGGTGGTCATGCGGAGTGGGCGGCATGGAGGGATCACGATACAGAAGGATGTTGTGATATCGTCGGTGAGGAGAGATCAAAGTGACAGCTTTGAGGCGGCGAGACCTTGAAGCGTAATCACAGGTTGTCAAAGATATTCGCAAATATGATACCCTTTTCCGAATGAGATTAGAGTAATCACAATTAGTTCATTCGATCGACCCACGGGATCTCTGCTGCAAGCGACATTAGTGTTCGTACTCTTTCACGCAATTTTACACGGACGGCCCTTCTTAGTGCAAGCTAGATGCTCACGCGAAACCTCGACTTTCCGGACGCCCCTCTGAGCGAGCCCCCTTCAAAGTTTGCAATGAGCCAGCGGTGACCCCTCTTCCGCAGAGCGCTCGAAAGACCTCCCAAGTACGAAAATAAGTTTTCGACAATTCTCCAGGTTCGTTACCATTTCCTTGTCGCTAACCCGTATGTCATTTCGGTACGTCTTAGATCGAGACCTGGGGTGCGACCAGCCTTCGGCGGTACATGGAAGTGAATAGAAGTCATCCTCACAGTCCCTGTGAATCAGCTCGCTAATTCATGTAGCTTTGTATAGATCTACGCTGAAGGTCCAGACGAATTGCCAAGATGAGAACGCTTGTATGTATTCCTGACGTTCCGGGCTGTACTAGAAACCGCCGCAGGCGGCGCGCTTTCGGCTATCCATACCAGAGAGGGTTTAGTACTACACTTGCTTGACATTTTGAGATTTGTCAAGGTGCGCTGCAGAGAAAAGCATGTAGACTTTTACTGCTGCGTGAATTTGCGCATTGGTGGTGCGCAGGCGTTGAGGCTCAGAGGATAATGCCGGACCGATGCAGAGCCTAGTGTGATAATTGGTGGCTAGCTCAAAGGTCTAAACTCGCTACCATCCTATTTCGTTCGACTGTCATCACTGTGTTTACAACCTTCATCTGTATACGATTGCTAGGTTCTATGAAGTTGGCGCTTATGTCGCTCTCCTCATGACCCCGCGTTTGCGTTGGACCCGCTGCTGGGTCGAGAGACCTGTGTGAGCCGGGTTCGGCCGACCAAGATGCTCAAGGAATGCGACTTCATCATCGTCATCATCACCACCACCCACAGCAAATCTGCCAACCGTCCTGAGCCTTTCAACTAGTACTACGCGGTAGCTTTGAACGCCATGTCGAGGCTTGTACAGCTATTCCATCAACGAGCCACGCCTGACGCAGGGCAGATCCCTTCTCCACCCGCTTGTAGAGCAGCGTCAGGGGTGTGCTCCTCCGCCAGGCAGAATTTTCGGTTGAGGCTGAAGATCCAGATGGCCCCGCGACGTGGTACGTCGCCCAACAACTTGTCACTCCTGTCAGTCGTCCACCGCATGACGGCCGGCGGGCCCGCGCTGCGCTGATTTGCCAGCCTTGACCAGCTCGAACGGGGAAGGATCGTCCGAAAAGTAGCCGCATCTCCACCTTTCGTTTTTAACGTCAGCGCTGCAAGCCTTTCGCACGATACCTCTGGTGAAAACAGAACGCTACGATAGCACGATTTATTCAACATCCTTATATCCGATCCTTCTGCCGACACATCTCCCGGTGTACCTGTGACGTCCCACATACTTGACGATTTGCGGAAGCGCCGGACCTACGGGCGAGCTGTGCCATGACGAATTAAGGAAGGGTTCCGGTGCCGCGCAAGCACTTCCTGTTACGTCACACGAGAGTGTGCCGCTGGGTTGTGAGAATGAGTAGTGGTAGTACTGCACCGCGCAAGGGCACGCGGCGAGCATGTGATCCTTGCTCTGTTAGGAAAGTGCGCTGCGACGGCAACCAACCATGCTCCCGGTGCGAGGCTGCAAGCTGGGAATGTACCTATCTCAAGACTCATGGAAAGTCCGGCCCCAAAGGACCTCGCCGAACAACCGAAGCCGCTATCAGAAGGTTGCAAGAGCGTAGCAAGAGCAGCCAAGATGGTTCTGGGTCAAGGAGTAATAGTGAGGCAAGCTTCGATCCTGGAAGTCCAAGCCCGACCGAATTCCCATACATCGAACCACTTCCACCCATAGGAGATGTCGCCATTGAGCAAATGGGTTGGCCTGAGACGATGGGCCCAGCGTTCCCAACAACGTCAAGTCAACCTCAACGAATATCGACTTCCTGTATCTCTCAATATCTGGACGTCTACCAAAGCCGAGGGTACGGCATCTGGCCTGTTGTTGATGCTGAGGCCTTGACTGCACGTCTCCTCACCCACCCGGATGACGTGGAAGCATACGCTCTGGCAACCGCCATTTCAGCTGCCGTGGTAAGCCAATTCTCCATCGATGCCGAGCCAGGCAGCCCCGTCGAGGGACACTATCGCGTGTCTAGTGGCGTCTTTGAGGCAGAAGCGAGACGTGCGCGCGATTCGGCGGACCACATGGAGCATGTGACCGTTTTTTCGACACTGGGTAGCTTCTTTCTCCATGTCTATTCCGCAAATATTGGCCGCATGAACGCGTCGACTGTTTATCTGGGAGAAGCGATCACGAAAGCACATATACTGGGTTTGCATAAGACTTCGTATTATGAGTTGATGAGCATCGAGCAAGTTCAGCAGAATTTAAGGTTGTACTGGCTTCTGTTCATTACTGAGAGGGCACACTCGATACAGCACGACGTACCAACAACACTCAAGCGTGCGCCCGACCTTCCCCCGTTGGAGAACCTCAACGATGGTTTGGTCACGCCAGCGTTTCTACAGCTATGTCGCCTTTTCAATATTCTGGACGTCACCATTACAGCGGACCCTGCTTCAGCCAGAAACGCGCTCGCTCTAGCTCAGCAGCAGCTCAGCAGTGACGAGGCACCACTCAGTCTTGAAAATGAGCTACAACGTGCCGACATATCGATGACGCAGCAGTGGATGCGCATTTTCCTTTGGCAGCATGCATTGAACGTTACGAACCTCAGCAGCATGAACAACGACAACGAGTTCTCTTTTTCGTTCCCAGCGCAAGTTGCGCAAAATGTACTTTCGAATCTTAGCAGTTTGTCGCAGCAGAGTGTGGAGGCTCACGGGCCAGGCATGGTACGCGACAGAACATGAGCTGTCACGAGAATGCTTCACTAACGATCGTCCAGGAATCAAAGCTTTTTGACGTTGCCAACTCACTTGCAGACGTCATGATCATCATGCCCTCTTTGAACCACGAATCGCACTTCGGTATCGGCCCTCGAGACCTCATCCATTCCCTTTCGCAAGTTCTTTCCCAGTTCCGAGGCGGCAATCCCGCGGTCATCAGTATCCTTCAGGACAAGCTGACGCAGCTCGGCATGTCGGTCGGCTCGCCGCAGAAATTGCTCGAGCTATCATCGCCAGAAGAGGAGAAGGATGAGTGGCACGGTGAACGATCCATGTCCGCACCTTCCAGCTACAGCTCATCGTATCCTTCTGGTACCCCAATTTCGCCGACGTATCCCCCAAGCATGGATATGGGCAGCCAATCGCCCGCCTTTCCAACGAGTATGAGCATGGATGGCAACTATTGAGGGGTGTATCACCAAATTATCACCAAATTATCACCAAATTATCACCAAATTCTCACAATCAGAAACTATAAAGGTATCAGGCCGTTGTGCTGAGCTCTGACGAGAACTTTTGGCACTTCTTTCGGGCCCTGAAGGCCGAACGTGCCGTCCCACATGCGCGCATCTCCCAAATTACGGACTGCAGAAGTATGCAGGGCATCTGCACAAATCACACGTCAAAGCTGTTGAATCCCGATCCACGTGGCCAAGCGTAGAACTCGATCGTGAATAATGTAGAGAGCCTCCCCTATTCAGGTCCTTCTACCATAATATAGCATTCAGCAGAATGGGCGAAGTGGCTAATGAAGTCACAAGAAGATGCGGCTACAACCAGCGGAGCTCGGCATGGCAATCGCCGGTGCTGGCTACTACCCCACCATATCAGAGTGTCTGCTACATATTGCAGTTCCGGAGGAGCAGCATGCGACCTCCAAGGTTCAGGAAGCGGCCTTGGCGCCGGGAATATTAGCATCGTCATCGTATGTTACATGCATTGCATCTTGCAATACATGATGGAATCGCAGTGCGTCAACCTCAGTTGTGGTCAATATGCGTGCCGGAGAACTTGCAGCGACGATTGTAAACATCTCATGGCACTGGCCGGGTGTTATTGAGCGTCCCGGCCAACACACCCACATCTTGTTCCAGAGATTTTGTGATGCAGCTTTGACACGGTTTGCATGCGCAGCTTATGCAGGCCTCAGCTGCTGATCACCTGTCGAGGCTGGACGCACACCGGGGTTGTGAAGCTGTGTAATTACATTGATCTGTATATCACGAAGAGGAACTCGAGGAAGAACGTGAGTTGCGTTGTGTGTCTAGTGCTATCAATAGCATAAGCTAACTGGGACATTCTGACTGTGTGTGTTTACATACAGTCTTTCCTCTAACATTGTAGACTCGAATCCATGAAAGGCTAGCAATCGGCTGTGCATGATGTAGATGATACAGATGACAACCTTGTCGCAATTCTTTTGGCCCCTTCCACGTGTCAACGAATAGCACGTATGCTCCATTCATTCGCTGGCGACATTACGCTCCTTCACGATATTCCACCGAGGTAAGACCACTGATCGCAATGGTTGGACTTCGACCAACAAATGGTAGCCGAAATGGTCGCGGAAGTCTCCGCGTCTACGAAGCTATGGTGGGGTAGCTGCTCGCAGCTGCACCGTTTAGGGCTGCAGCCCCGCGATGACATCAGGAACTTGGCACAAAGATTCCTATCTCATCTCGTGGGTACCCTCATAAAGACACCGAGCGAAAATTCTTCCAGTAACCTCTCCCAGTATTCACTTTCAATTATCTGAATCCATTTCGAACCCCTTGTGTACCTGAAATTCGTAACCGCACATCAAGATGGCACCCAAGATCCTATTCGTCCTTACCTCCCATAACAAGCTGGGCAACCTCGACAAGCCCACTGGGTGGTACCTGCCAGAGCTGGCTCACCCCTACCATGTTCTACACAAGAAGGCTGAGATTATTGTCGCATCGCCGAAGGGCGGCGAGTCTCCGCTGGATCCCGCGTCAGTCGAGGCCGCTAAGGACGATGTCTCTGTCGACTTTCTCAAGAACAATGAGAGTGTCTGGAAGAACACACAAAAGTTGGACCAGTTTGTCGGCAAGGCCAAGGACTTCGACGCAATCTTCTACGTCGGTGGCCACGGGCCCATGTTTGATCTCGTCGATAATCCCACATCTCAGCAGCTGATCCGCGAGTTCTGGGAGGCTGACAAGATTGTCTCGGCGGTTTGCCACGCACCCGCCGTCTTCTATGATGCCAAATTGTCGGATGGTAGCCTTCTGGTCGCTGGTAAGGAGGTCACAGCCTTCACAAACGTTGAGGAGGAGCAGGTTGGGCTGACCGACGCTGTTCCGTTCTTGCCTGAGGACGCATTGCAGAAGGCTTCCGGAGGAAAGTTTGTCAAGGCCGCCGAGCCCTGGGGCGAGAAGGTCGCCATTTCTGGACGCTTAATCACCGGACAAAACCCCTCGAGTGCTACTGCTGTTGGAGAGGCCATCGCGAAGGCGCTGGGGATTTAAGCTAACAGCTAGGTAATTAATGATGAATGAAATCACTCTACAGTAATTCTGTTGTTCCCATCCCGATACCCGTATGATTGAGCGAGGGCTGCTGACAACGTGAAAAGTCAGGAGTTGCTATGCGTCGCTGTGTTACTCTCTGTTTGTTGGTCTTTCCGCTTCCATCACACCTTTCCTTCCGCCTAAGCTAGATCGCCACGTGCGCACGCGTTGAGCTTGTGCCCAATCACAAGCTCATCGTCACGCCATATCTACTTTCACCGTCGATTTGGTAGTACCGCAAATGTCTGCTCCCGTTTGGTGTCACCTTGCTTGCTGCCTAAACCTGGCTTTCACTGGTCAGTTACGCTGAAATCCCAGCCAGGTATTCCAAAAACACACCAGCACTCCAGCCTTGCAGTTGACTACAAGAGCTTTATTTCTCGAGGCTGCTTCGTCCATTACGCTCCACTGCGGGCGCAGCACAAGAGTCCGCAGCGATGGCGCCCCAAGGCATCAATCGTTACGCATTGTTCCGTGACGGCGATATCGATCTCCCAAAGCCTGCTCCACCCGAAGACCTAACCAAAAACCCTTTTCTGAACCAGGTCGCGGACAATCCACTTCCGTGGCAAGACGTCAAAAAGCGCAGTTGCTCAGTCACGCCCGCAGCGGCGCCATCGCTTCGGACACTAGTCATCAAGGACTCTCTGAAGCTACTCAATCGCGCTACATCAAGCACACAAGTCCGTGCCCGCACAGTTTCCGAATCCACAGCAGCTAGAGATAAACCCTACGATTTCCATGAGAATTGGTGTGGCGCATGCAACGTCAAGTTTCCCAACAAGAACGCACTCCAGAGCCATGCAAAGCAGACACCGGACCACAAGCACTATTGCAATCTCTGCGTTCGTGTGTTCAAAGATCGTAATGGTCTTAAAAACCATGTCGATCACACGAGAGGTCACGAGACTTTTTGCAACCTCTGTCTCAGCGCTTTCAAAGACGAGTGGGGCCTGAAGAATCATTTCGAGAACAACTTCCAGGTGGATCACCGGTTCGTCTGTTTGATCTGCTTGCTTGGATTTCACAACCAGGCGGAGCTGGACAAGCACTTGAAGACAGCGAAGAGACATACATGGTGCGCGACCTGCGAACGGCCCTTCAGGTCTCAGGACGAGCGCGACAGACACTGGAAGACGACTACAGGTGATTAATTCAGGCACTACTCAATCAGTCCTCTATTTTACTGATTTACTACTCTAGCGCATAAGCACTGTCTGCAGGCAGGATGTGACTTCGACGGTTCCGATGTTGCCGCTTTAGAAGCACATTACGAGCGTGATCACTTCAGATGTGACGGCTGTAAGCGCATTCTTCCCAGCCAGACTAAGCTATTCCAACACCAAGAACACTGTAATTTGCCAGTTCCGTGTCCACATTGTAACGAGCCTTGCGCCGGTCAGGGCGGGCTTGCTCGTCATCTCCAGCAATGCTTCGCTTGTGAACAATGCGGTTTCTATACCTCACAGAAGGGCAATCTCGAAATCGTAAGTTCCCCTGAAGTCCTTTGTTGACAGTTGTGCTGATGACAGAACTAGCACATGACCAAGCATGCAGTCGCTGCGATCCCTTGTTGGAGCTGCAACCTCCCCATGCGCACGTTCTCCAGCCTCATCAACCACCTCGAATCAGGCGCTTGCCCCAAATTCCACGATCCTTCACTCCTCATGCAAGCGCTGGGTGAGTGGTGGTACTCGCCACTGTACATGGATCTGGATATTCATGCGCAGATTCGCACCGGGCGCATCGACGTTAGCGAAGTGCATCAGTGGATGCACCATGGTATCCTCATGCCCTTCATATGCCGCGCTGAAGGCTGCAGGAAGACTTTCGGTCATTTGAGCTCTCTGGTACTTCATATGGAAAATCAAGCTTGTGAGTGGGATATTGAGCGTCTGAACGCTCCAGGCTTGGAGACCTTGTTCAAAGCTAGGTGCATGAGGAGTGACAGCGGACAGGATTGACGTTGGCTTAGAAAGTCTAAGATCAGCAAGGAGAGGCTTGTATTCAATGGTGCAATTCTCCTCGCAGCGGATACTCTCAAAGCGACTACGTATTGACCAGGATTGATTTAGATGTCCGGATATATGATCAGATACCTACAGAGCACGCTCGACGGCTGTGACGTGCGACTTGTTCCCATGCTCCTCGCCATCAATGTGTGCGCTGTTGACCTGCTTCTCCACAGCCTTGACGGCCTCATCTGCGAGCGCCTTGTCCTCAAACACTGGTGCGTTGTTAGCGTCATCCACTTCTCCATTTCGTTATGCTGTGACTTACGGAAGGTGAGCTCCTCCAAGGTACGGTTGTACGTCTCCGGGTACATGAAGTACACGAACATGAATTCGAACGAGATCCAGCCGCAGTATATGGCGAAGTACTTCCAGCTCAACGCTTTCATCGCAATAGGATTAACATTAATGCTGAAAAAGCCTCCTAGCTTGCCGAAAATCTGCTCGAAGCCGATACCCATGGAGCGCTGTGCGTAGGGGAACAGTTCAACAAGATACGTATAGGTGAGCGAGTTATTGCCGATATTATAGCAGGGAGAGTAGGCGAAGTAGAAGAACAGTGCAGCGTACTGAGCCGACTTGTTGGTGAGGTCGTTGTCTCTTGCAAGCTCGAGACGCTGGAAGCAGATGGTCATGCTCATGAAGACCAGTGTCATGGAACCAGCAGACAACATGAACATCCAGCGGCGGCGGAAACGTGTTATAATAAGCGCAATGACTGTTGCGTTCATCAAGCTCCAGCACTGGTTTGCGATATTGATGCGCGTCTTAGCATAGTCGCCGGTATAGCCAATAAGCCCGAACAACAGATTCTGGTAATATGAGAGCAGTGTATTGCCGCTCATCTGGGTGAAGAGGCCAAGGAAACCGGCGATCAGGGCACGGCGACGCATACCGGCGGTCCTAAAGAGGTCTGCCCAACTCTGTTTCGAGTTCTCCATCTCAAGCTTGATGGTTGAGCGGATCTGCGCCATCTCTGCTTTGACGAGGATGGAGTCTGGATCACCCTCGGCGTGGTACTTGGTAAGAACGGCAAATGCCTCGTCATCGCGGTCCTTGCTGATCAACCAACGAGGGCTTTCGGGCAGGAGGAAGACGGTACAGATCTGCAGCAGTGAGGGGCAAATTTGAAGTAGCGAGGGTAGACGCCAGCTCCAGTCTCCCTTGATGCCTGTGGTGCGGATCGCAATTGCTGCGGCTATGATAGACCCGATGAAGTATGAGGCGTTGAAGAGGGAGGTGAGGACTGGGCGCTCCTTGGGAAATGCAAGTTCTCCAATGAGCGCTGATCCTGAAATGATGGCGAAAAGAATACCGACGCCAAGAAGCATACGAGCAATGATGTACATGCCGACTTCATCCTCCATCAGTGCTTGTGCAAGTTTGTACGCGTGGCTACTCACTGTGTTGAGCGAAACCTTGTAGCAAAGCTCCAATAACCATAACGACAGAGCCCACCATGATGGACCAACGTCTTCCGTACTTCTGATTGAGCCATGGTGCGATAGGTACTGCGATAATAGAGCCGAGTTGGTAACATGACGAGATAAAGCCAAGAATGCCCGGTTCAATATCCCATTGTAATTCTTTCTTCGAATTAAGTGTCTGATAGCCATCACCAAAGTCTGTGCCCGTTAGTGAGGCTGTATGATAGCGAGGGCTGAGTCGAGCTACACTTATTGAACGGCTGAGAGAATTGCAGTGTGCCAATCAGTTGTGAGTCGAAACCAGATGTCATTTCTACTCCCATACAGCACAAGAAGAGCCAAAGGTACATGTAGCGGAGATTGGGTTTCTTGTACCATGGTACCTCGAAGACCGTTAGCGTAGGCCTGTAATACCGGGTGGTGTTCAACTACCTTATCCTCGGCGACCATGCGCGTGATGATGGGGTCAGAAGTGCCATCTTGAGCCTTGATGATAGCCATATTGTGGACAAAGCAAGGGCTAGGTGGCACTGGCGGGCATCCGCGAAGTTATGGACCCAACCTTATAGATCATTCCCGCCAAGGTTCGCAATGTTGCAATCCCCATACTTCGGCATTTTCCCAGGTTACTCAACGTCTGGGTAAGAAGAAGCGGAGAACTGCACCCGCAATACCGAAGCAACACCTCGCTGGGGTTAAGCGTCTGGGCACCCCAGGTTGATTCTCGGCACCGGGTAAATTGGTGATCGAATCCTCCAATCGCCGGGTCAAGACCATACCGATGATCGTCAATCAGTCCCCGAGAAGGCTGAAACAGAGGTGACTAGGGCACAATCTATTCCGCCCTGGTTCATATAGGCCATGCGATGTCGCATGTTGCATCCTGAGGTTGTGTCTTGAAAAGGTAGGTTGGCAGCTCAAGACGGATGACATGCATGTAAGCATACCAAGGCCATCTGCAGTCAGCACTTTCCGTCAGCTGGATTGGGTATAGGCAATCCTTGTGTTTATGACAGCCGCACGTGGCGTTCTATCGTGGTAGGTTTTTGCGGCTCCGGCGCACCTTGTTGAAAGTGTAATGATCCGTGAGGATCCAGAAATGGCTCTGATATCAATCCCAGCATCACAGTACCTCAGCGTCTGATGGATCGAGAAGAACACGATAGCAAACAATGTTTTTCTCATTAAGCAGCAGAGGTTGCGACAGATGAGCGCTTCTCCCAAGAAAGGCGCCTCCAGTGAGGACGGCTCGAGGCGCCTTCAAGTACGGGCACTCGGCATTCGATCTCGTCTTGATCCTGGCGCGGTGCATAGGATGAACGGGCCGTCATACTCCGCGGACAATGAACAGTGTGGAGTCGCAACGCGGGGACAGTAGCGTTGATGTTCAACCGGCTTGGCGGAGGTAATGGCCTCTTCAATCCCGATGGCTTCTTGTGTCCTTCCATGATACACCATCCGCCCTTGTCATTCACATCTGTTGAAATGGCAGTGCAAAGAAACGTCGGACACATATATCTTTGCTGTTGAAGTTGAAGCCCGCAGCTGGATGAGGTGGCCATAGTAGTGTCCGCGTCGCCTGTAAACCAATACAAATCGTGGCGGCTTGCATCCACCATTGCTGTGTCTGAGATTGCCGATCGACGGCCGTAACGTAGTTGGAAGTGCTACTCCTACTTCAGTCATATTAGAAGCAGAAAGGGGTGACCAGGGCTTTTCCCAAGAGGAACCAAGTAGCAGCGACCATTTCGGGAATCAGAACATCTAGCCAGAAGACATGGATTGCAACACCTAGGCCAGAGCGGAATTACGAAGATGAAAAGATGTGAAAAGAAGGAGGACTACAACTGAATACGTACAGAGATAAGAAAGTCTTCGACCTTTAGCTGTTTCAAACTTGACGAACTCTCAACTCACCATGACTGCGATCATCTAGTTGATGGAATGAAGCAATGGCGGCGCAGCGCAAACGTTGTACACATTCAAACAAGCTAGCCATCTCACACGTCTTCTTACTAAACGTCTTAAGGAGAGGGTCCCGACTCCTTTCGAAAAGACACGGAGGTGATGCTAAAGTTCACCATGTTGGCTAAGAAAGCATGCGCAGTGCTCACATTCTTTGTCGCGCGTTTGTTGGGGGATTGGCGAAGTTAATAAGAGAATAAGGAAAAATACTGTCGCGGGCATCCATATGACCAAAGACTGAGGAACGAGGCTGTGTCTTCTGCCGTTCTTGCCGGTGACCCTTGCGACCGCGTCAAGATTGAGGCAGAGAACAACGTGGCGAGCGCACCGCCACAACACCGAATCGACAGGTCCAGGACATCAATAGCGAGTACGCATTATCTAGAGAGACTGCATGAGCGACAAGGCAGCAGCCCGGTAAGAACGGAGGCGCTCCGATGTCCCTCGAGCAAAATGAAGCACCATGCAAGGGATCCAGACCGTAAAGTCCAACGTTAAAGCACCGCAAACGCACGGTGGACGGCGATGATCTTTGTGCGCTGTGCCGCTATACCGAAAACATGCCGTTAGCTTGTCGCGTCAAGCTCCCACGAGCCAATAAACGACTACTATGATCACGCGCCACGCCAAATGACGTACGATTTTTGAAAACAAGACTCCCTTTGCATGGCTGTCATCATCGCTCTTGGGCGTCACGTATAATAAAGGGCGCGTGATGGGTGATAAAGTTCACGTTCAGCCCAGCTTCTTCGACAGCAAACATTCGTCAAAAGGCAGCAGTCCTGCTGCACACTCGCACCAGCACCTTAAGTACAGCAACAACTGATAGTGGATACAACACAATGGTCGCTCCAGCCATCGTCCTGGGCATCCGTGGTGTCCAGGTCCTCTTCGCCATCATCGTGCTAGGCCTCACAGCTTACCGTGCGTACTGAATGCAGTGTTTCTCGTGCATTGCTAACAATTTGCTAGTGGTTGACCAATATACCAACCCATGGGCAAGCTGGTCCCCCCACAGCCTCAACTTTATGCTCTTTACTTCGATATGGACCCTCCTAGCAGTCGCATACCTCACCCTCGCCCCGACGCGATTCCCCCGCGCTGCCCACAAGTTTGCGATTGCGGCTGTTGAATTCCTGACCATGCTCTTCTGGTTCGCGGCCTTCATCGCTGTGGCTGTGCTCTGGCGTGACATTTACTGGGGCTGGCGTGGACACGACACAGTCCACAGTACTGGCATTGCCGCTATTGTTTTCGGCGCATTCCTCTGGTCAGTGTCCCACGTCAGGTGCAAAAGGGGTCTTGCTGATGTACTATAGGTTGCTTTTCCTTGCGACTACTGTGCTCTCTGCGCTCCACATCCGCAACACGTCTCGCAACGATACCTCTCCTCCACCAGACATGGCTGGTGTCTAAATCGACCAACAGTCCGGACGACATACATGTGTAGGATACTTGACGATATATTAACCTCGATACCCGGTCAAATTGGATCAGCATGGCGTTGCTTTGATTTGCACAAATACCCGTTTTGTAGTTTGGCAATAATTATACCATTTACCACGTTGCACATAGTATCCAAACTTCTTCTGAGTTACGAGTTTTTCTTGAAGTCTAGTGTGTCTTAAGATGCCGCACAGATATAAAAAAAATCAGCATCGGCTCCAAGTTGTATAATGTTACGGCCGTGATTGCGCTCGATGACACACGTACGTACCGTTGTATTTCCCAGGATCACGAGCGTAAATGCATCACGGTCATGTAGTCACTCATTGTTGTGTAAAAGACCACGAACGCGTTGTAGTTGTCGATCTCCTCCACATGGTTCCCAAGGACTTGTCTCCAACATAGACTCGCTGCTCTGCGCGATGAGATACACATGCACATTTGTCGCATATATGCGGCAGACTGGCTTACTTATATGTAGCGTCAGCATTCTGTTCTCAAAAGCTGAAAAATGGTGAACCACTTGGCTTCGTCCCACGTTCATCGCATCTTCCACGCCTCGGTGGTGTTTCCTCAGCCGGTGCGCTAACGCACCACGACCCACCTCCCGCGCCGAACATTCTCCCTGCATCAAACTTCAAAACCCACCCACGATCCTGCGCTCACCGCTGCCCTGCTCTAGAAAAAGAAGACTGGGCTTGGAACTGTGACCTCAAAGTGTCACAGTCATCATATGCATTACAATCACTATCTGCTGTGCCGACACGCCTATCATCGGCACTAAACCTCCACGTTGTGTGATTCTACGTCTACAGCCCTGCATCTCGCTATGCCCGTCCAGCAACCGACGATAAGTACACCAGTCACAATTGCGTTAAATCCCGGTCATCCGCGCCTTCGCCGCAGTCCACTGCAAAGAGATGGAGATGGCGTTTAGTCAAGGCGCTAGACAGCCGAAGCCATACCGGATGGAGCGTTCGCCCCTCTAAGCCACCCCCTCCTGCGAAGAAACACCCGACCTTTCTACACAGCACGTGGAAAGATGGGTCGACCGACAACCCGGCTCTCGAAGGACCAACCACGCGGTGGTCTCTGCTCCCTGCCCGTGTGACTGTGTGGAACTTCGTTTATTGACCACGGGCCGCGCATCATCTACCCGGCATCAGACTCGACGCTGTTCGCAGCCCTGCCCCAGGGCTCCAGCCGCAAGACGACCTGTGGCGATGACCACTGCAAACGAGACCTCAGACACGTCATCTCGGCCGTCGAAGGCAAAGTTATCGGTGGATGCTGGAGAAGGCGCAGCTTTGCGGAAACGCTCCAGGTCACGTGGTGCGAGACGACCATCAGTTGACATCGAGAAATCTATAGAGTTCGAAGCGGCTGAGGATGAGGATCCACAGCTCCGAGAGCCTGGCGGTTACAAAGGGCGACAGGTAGGGTGTATGTGTCGAGAAGGCATTCTTATGCTGACTTTCCTCAGGCTTTCAGCGTGAGCGAATTGCTCTTTCTAGCGTACGAGTCTGTTGGCGTCATATACGGAGACATCGGAACCTCGCCTTTATATGTCTTTTCGTCGACATTCTACTCGCCGCCCAGTCGTCAAGACATCCGAGGGGCGCTTTCCTTGATCATCTGGTCCCTCACCGTTATTGTTACTCTGAAATATGTTCTAATCATCCTACGAGCCGACAATGATGGTGAAGGCGGTACATTCAGCACATATTCATTATTGTCTCGATATGTAAGTAGGACAAGTTGCGACACAGTCTGTCTTGGTCTGAAGCTCACAAGAATAGGCGAACATATCGAATAGCGACCCTCGGGATGCGACGAGATCGCGCAAATCGAGGGTTCTGTTTAGGTACATTCTCACCCCTCACGAACGAACGAACAAGTGCTAACTCAGAACGTTTCAGTCGATCGCAAAAACATGTTCGCTCGACAATTGAAAAGACCACATTTTTCCGCTACCTCCTCCAAGCCATAGGTGTATTTGCGGTTTCAATGGCCATCGCCGATGGAGTTTTGACTCCAGCTCAATCAGTCCTCGGCGCAGTACAGGGTCTTAACGAGATCAACAGAACAATCTCGAAGTCCACCATCATTGGTGTAACCTGCACTATCTTGGTCTTACTCTTTCTTGCCCAGCCATTTGGTATCAACCGATTTTCGAAAGCTTTTTCGCCGATTGTCATCATCTGGCTTGCACTAAATTCGGCCTTTGGAATGTACAACCTGGCGAAGTATGTTCGACTGTCCATCTCCTGCGCCCCGACCGTACTGACGCTCCTAGACATGACCATAGCATGCTGCAGGCCTTCAACCCATATTACGCATTCAACTATCTCATACGCAACAAATACAGCGGATGGCGCAGTCTTGGTGGCATCCTTCTGTGCTTCACTGGCGTGGAAGTTCTGTTTGCCGGCATTGGAGCTTTCAGTCGACAAGCAATTCAAGTCAGCTGGATTGGGTTTGTATATCCTAGCCTCCTTCTGACTTATATCGGCCAAGCCGCATTCATCGCTGAGCGTCCTGAGGCCTACGCCGACCCATTTTTCAACTGCGCACCCCCGGGGTGGTTGATACCTTCTTTCATCATTGCTATCTGTGCGGCTGTAGTTGCTTCACAATGTATTATTACGGCTACTTTCCATGTGAGTTGTTGATCCATTCGCTTGTCGATACCCTGCTGACTTATTGAAGCTACTAGCCCAGCTTATGAAGTTATCCTACTTCCCACAGATCCAGGTCAAACATACTTCCAAAACCTATTACGGCAACTTTTACGTCCCAGTCGTGAACTGGCTATTAATGATAGGTACGGTCCTTGTTGCGGCAATCTACAACAACACAGCATCACTTGGAGATGCCTATGGTGTCTGCGTTATGTTCGTGACCCTCTTCGACACGATTCTTGTCACCCTCATCGCCGTCCTTGTATGGCGCATCAAGCCGTACTATATCGTCCTCCCCCTAGTTGCTATTGCTGGGATAGACATCACATACCTCAGCTCAGCCCTTGTCAAAGTCCCCGACGGCGGCTGGTTCACAATTTTACTTTCGTGCCTCCTGGCGTGTATCTTTATACTATGGCGTTTTGGAAAGGAGCAGCAATGGAAGTCCGAAGCCGAGGATCTGTTCACCACAACGTATTTCGTCAAGACGAACGAGAATGGGAAATTAGAACTGACAGAACAATTTGGTGGGAAAGAACTGAGCTCAATGGGTGGAGTGGGCATCTTCTTCGACAAAGAAGGCAACACAACGCCAATTGTTTTCAGCCAGTTTATCCGTAAGCTCGTCACCGCACCGGAAGTGATGGTATTTTTCCATCTGCGGCCTGTAGAGAAACCTACGGTCCCAATCGAAGAACGATACAATGTCACGCGACTTGCAATACCAAACGGCTATCGTCTGGTCGTGGATTACGGATACAAAGATGAAGTATTTACTCCAGACTTGAGCGCTCTGATATACGATCAAGTGAGAAGTCACATTGTCTCTCGAGCAGCAGACAGGAAACGCGAGAGCGCCACAGCATGCGCTGCCAAGCGAAGAAGAAGCTCCGGGATCCTGAAGAATTCAAATACCTCCAACGATGCCTCCGCCACACAGACCGACGTCTCCGAAAGGGAAGACTCGGCCACACTGTCTGTGGAGCGAGCGCGGAAAAGATCTCGCCAGATCTCTTCAACCTCCATCGCTACTAGCAGCACAGCCGCACGACTCGATGCTTTAGATCGCGCATTCAAGGACGAGGTCCTGTATATCATCGGCAAAGAGCAAATGCGAGTAAAAGAAGGCACAAATATCGCTCGATCGTTGCTGCTTAAAGCGTTTATTGTACTAAGAGACAACACACGAGCAAAAGTGCAGAGCCTGAGTGTGCCGATAGATAAGGTTATTGAGGTGGGGTTTGTGAAGGAGGTGTAGATGGACGGGGACCTCGCATCCCACATCTACAATCAATGAAAGCTTTCAACTGCAAGCCCGCCACCGATATGCAGTGTCTCTTACCGTCATCCACAGCCTGTATCAGATTCGCCAAGACTCTTAGTGGTCGAATGTGGGGCGGGTCCGTTACGTTGCAGTGCAAGGCTGCAGGGTGCTCGGAAACGTGATGCAAGAATGACCCCCTAAAACCGCCTAGTGCCAACGGATTCATTCTCGGGCGGTATTGGTGATCACGTTGTCAATCATGCTCGTGAGTATTTCGCTCTTAAGTGGATGTGTTTGGGCAATCAATTCTTGGGACCTTGCCTTCGCTGAAACTTCTCGCGTGAGGCTGTTGCATGCTAAGCTTCACCAAGCTTGCGGTCCGGGCCAGCGAGCAGCATGTTTCAACCTCGTTTCGACATCCAGTTTTACGACTTGAGCAGCCACGCAATCTTGAAGATGGCATCTCCTCATCGACGCTCCTCATAATCGTGCGTGTTGCTCACTTTGACGGCAATAATCGTAATGCTGCTTCGCTTTCTCACCATAATTGCGGCGACAAGCTGCGGATCCGCTCTACCAACGCTGCTCTCGCGGCAGGTAGAAAGGAACAGCACTTGCGATGCGCAGAAATACACACAGCTCGTAGGCGGGATAGAAGAGAATATGTTCATTCAGAAGCAAGAGCTGCAGGGGTGAGAACTAGTTCCCACTTACACATCCTGTTTCTCTGGCAGCATACTGATCTCTCTCAGCCTCCAAACTCTCCAAGCTCTCGGCACAACCTCACACACACAAACACCGGCCAACGGGACGCAGTCTGACTTCCAACTCAACCAGATATCGCTCGCCGCAACACAGCAGAAAGCCATAGCGGTGCGAGAGCGCAATCAACAGCTCGCAGACGAACTCAGTAGCCCTAGTGCAATGGGCTTGGCGATGGTGGCCCAGACGCAGGTCGCCGTGATGCTGGATGTGCAAAGTCTGACGGGCGCTGAGGAGGACAAGCAGATGCTGGGGAAGCTTGTGGACCGTGTGAAATCAGCTATGAGCCAGAACGAGGAAAACTTGAAGATGGTGGATATGGGGTGTGGGAAGTAGGTACAGATAAGTGAAGGGCAGCGAGGTGAATGGCGAATCAATCGGGGTCGCAAGCGCAAACCGCCCATGGCGACATGCCAGAAGCTCTATTGTTGTGCCGGCCACACAAGAGGAGGGTTCATTGACACACAATAGGGATTCATTCTATTGTCCTGGCCATCTCTGGTATATAAGGTAGTCTCAGCCAACTCTTCGACCTTCCGCTCGCCATCTCTTCTACACCCTCATCGAGTGACCATCTTTTCCATTGCGCAGGCGCCTCTCTTCCCCCGTCCCGGAGACAAATTCACTCCACTCTACGACACAACTCGTCTTCCTTCGTCGTAGAGGCGATTTGCTTTCACTCGACCTTGTTACGATATCAGCTCCGCGTCCATTGGCCCAGTGTCCGCCATATCTCGTTTCGCAGACGCTACGCAAAAGTCAGTCACGCGCAGGCATCAGAACAGCAAACGCGCCCTCCACACGTCACTTCACCTCACCTTCCCTTTGGCCTTTGGTCCACCAAGCTTCCTGCGCCAGCAGTCAGTCGACGCGTAACGCAGTGCAACCCACTACATCTCCGCCAGTCCCTCTACAACCAACTTCAACATGGCAGACTCAGCCAAATCTGGCAAGCTAACTTACGAGCGCCTTGGGCGCAGCTTGGAACGCCTTTATGACAGCGTACTCATCCAGCTGCCCGATCTCAAGGACGCTGCGCGCGCCCGAGACCTCCAGCAGATCATCAACGACTCGCTCTACGCCGCCCGTCTCGGCGAGGAACGCGTCGCCGTTGATTCTCCGGCTCAGCTGAAGCGAGAGCTCAAGATCCGTATCGCCGAGATCCACGCGGAGCACGACAAACTCGATGCCGTTGCCGCCAACGCCACCACTGAGCCTGCTATCAGCACTGGTACCTTCGCGGCCACCGTGGCAAACAGCAATATCAACAGCAATGTCAACAGCAATATCAACAGCAATATCAACAGTCCCACGCAGACCTCCCAATCACGCAAACGCACCCGCCGTTCCAGCCAGCAGGAGAATCCCACCGCCCGTGCCGCTCCCCAAGCAGCCGGCCCAGCCGTCCTGTCAGCCGCGAAGAAGACTCCCATCATCAGACGCGGCGCTCCCCCCAAGTCCACGACCAGCAAGCGCGCCAACGCCAACGCCGCCATCACGCCCCCTAGGACAGCAGTGCGCATTGAGAAGCGCAGACGGCACACGACTCCGTCGCGCCGCCGCGCCACACCACCGCCGTGGTCCGCCGACCAAGACGCAGAGGAAGCCGCACAGCGCGCCGTCGCCATGGCGCTGCTGAAGTTGTCCGAGCACGGCGGCTCCGCTCCCTCGCGCACCGCATCCACCGCCGTCTACCAAGGCGTGTCGTCCCTGCCGCTGTATGTGTCGCCCCCGCAGCCATTGGCGTCGGCCACGCGCAGGGACCGGGGCCGGAAGCGCGCACTCGCGGATCAAGAGGAGGACGAGGAGGAAGCGGCGGCGGCGGCGGCGGTGGTGAGTAGTCCCCCCATGCGCGCCCGCGCTCTCCCTCCCCTCCCGTCCCTGCACGGTCTGACTGCCTCCCAGGCCTTTGAGGCTGGGGCGCAGTACGCGGTTGGGCAGCTGGGGGGCGGGGAGGGGGTGATGGCGTGGGTGAGGGAGAGGCTGGGAGGGGGTACAGGGGAGGGACGCAAGTTGGGTGGGGGAGTAGTGGGACGGGGGTTCTGGGACGTGGTTTGAAGGGCTTCGCGGTATGGTCGTTTTTTTAATTTTGTGTTTCTCCAACACAAAGATGGGAGTCTATGGATGCATGCTAGAGGAGTTCTCATTCACTTAGGGTAGGGAGGACTTTGATGTTTTTGTCCGGCTGCACTCAATACAGTAATATACTCACCTCTCTCCCCCTGCTGCTGCACACCTCCCTCCAACCTCGTCTCGCCCGCAATCTTCCTCCGCTTCACTACCCCCCGAAGCTCTCCCCCGCCTCCGCGTTTCCGCTTCAGCCTCGCAGACCGCTGGGGGACGTACGCCTCGACGGGATCAAACCCTTGCATTGCTCCGTCCCCAAGCGCGTCGTGCTCTCCGACATCCTCCCCCTCAGCTCCTGCCGTTGCATCGACCACGTCCACGACTCGAAGAGGAGAAGGACGAGAGGATCTCAAGGGAAAGAGAGGGAGAGGAGAAGAAGGAGGAAGAGGAGAAGGAGAAGAAGGAGGAGAAGGAGGAGGATGAGGCATTGCCATCGCGGCCTTGGCGCCGCGGCCTTGGCGCCGCAGCAGCAGCGCAGTGACCTTGTTGCTCCCGGCCTTCGTCCCCAGTAGCTCGGAGACATCGAGTCCGTCCTGCTCGAGAAGGAGGAGGCGCTCGTGGACGCTGGACTTCTGGGTCCAGGTCAGCGCGCTCCACTCGCGGGCGAGAGAGAGCTTCTTCCGCGCTACACCGAGGCGGGCTTTTGCGCGCCAGTCGAGGGAGGGCGGTGGAGGGGAGGGAGGGACGGGGTCTGGGATGGTGATGGTGATGCGCGGTCCGTCGTCGTGGTGGGAGCCCTCACTGCCGTGGTCGGTCGTGGCGCTATCGTGGCGACTACTCCTCTCGCCAGCGCTACATTTCGTCCCCTTCCGCGTTCTTGTCCGCGTCCCAGCCTTCTCCGCTGCAATCTCAACGTCCGAAGCATCCTCCCGCACGTATCGCTCCTGCACGCAGTCCCAGCCGATAACCCTCTCCTTTCCGCCGCCGGCCTCGTGCATGAGCTGGGCTTTGCGGGCCCAAGCAGCTGCGTTGCGGGCGCGGACGGCGCTGTCTTCGGGAGCGCGAGCCGGCCTCGATAAGGAGACTTGGGATGGCATGGGGTCTGGAGATTCGCCATGCCTGATCTCGGCATCCCTCTGTGCCTGCAGGTCAGCGAGGAACTTGCGGCGCGCGGCGCATCCGGAGAGCGAGACTGTGAGGGATCGCGCCCATGCTTGCTGCTCATCAGTCAGCCTGTAGTCCCTACGATTGTATGTGATCTGCGTTTTGCGTTGCCCCACGGGCTTCGCGTCGCTGCGCTTTCTGGATTGCGGTTTTCTGGGCTGCAGTGTTCTGCGCGTGGATCTGGCTTGATTATGGTGAGCATTCATCGTACTTGTGTATGACGTATTGTCCAGTGTGTTGTCGTGATTATATGAGGATGTCTAGCTTGTTTACGGTTTGCTGAATGTTATTGTGATAGGGGAATGTGCTGGTAAAGTCTGTACAGATCACGGTGGAAGGATGGATGGGTGAACGCTTCTTGTTCGCCCACTACGGGCACAAAGCGAGGATCTCACAGGGTGTGCATTTCTTCATGATGTTTGGCTAAACAGTGCAATCGTGTTGTTGGTAGCGCTGTGTCGACACTGTTCGTAAGTGTGCGGGACCGCAAGCACAGGGTAGGAGCAGCGGCTAGCATTGTGCGTAATGGTGAAATAACACGTCGATATTGGCAGGAGATGCTAGAAGCTCTAATTTTAATGCCTATTTCTGCATTATAGAAGAGTAGGTCAAGTTGACGAAGCTTTGGGGCGTCATGTGGAGATGAAACAATGACAGATGAGCAGGTCGCGACCCATTCAAACCATCGATATGCTGTCGCCTACTGCGTAATGCTTGTCGCAAGAGCGCAGGATTTGCGTGCGATATCCGGGATACTTTAATTGTGTGGTGGTCGCTCGCGTGGCTGGTGTGCCCTGGCCTATACCTAGCAAATTGTTAGGAGACAAGCTGCAGGCGCAGTGTTAAGTTTGCAGACGTAAAGCATCGGTAAGCAGCCCCTTATGGTGTTGCCTAAGATACACATGGCACATGTGAGCGTTGTGATGAAGCGAAGACTGAAGGTGCCGAAATAGGTATGGATAGATGATTGTACATGGTAATGATGAGCGCAGACCCGCTGTGCACACCCAGATAACCTCCCTCGACAATCAATGCCATGGAAGCGCGTCTGTTGCGCTGCCGCCCTCCTGGTTACGTCGCGTGCAGCCGCGGCTGCGAGGTCTGGGCTGCACGCGCATGGACGAGGTGATATTCCCGCTGGGGAATACGGGTGGCAAGGTCGTACACCCGGGGCCTCGATCCGGGGTTGCGAGTCATGTCGCGCTCGATGCGGCTCGTCCCAGCCAGATCAGGACAGATCCCGGGCGGGGATCACCGGATTAGTACAGGGCTACAGCCTTAAGTTGCCGCACCGGTAGTTCTCGGCAAGGTGCGTACGCGTCGGAGTGGATTACCCCGTTCGCTGCAAACCCAATTCGCTTTACACGGCTATGGCCTGATAAGAAGTCGAATCCATTGCGTTTCGCGGAACATTTCCGGTAGTGTTCAGGAGAAGGTCTGCATTTGCGGCGGAATGAACAGCTGGTGGCTCTGGTGGATCATCTCCTCGATCTTGCTGGTTTCGTTCATCTCGAAATCGTGCATAAGCTGCATCTGTTGCTGCTGGTTGAGGCCGTTGACTCTGGCCTCCTGGCTCCAGCCGGGGTTGAGATAGTCCGCCATCTCGTAACCCTGGTTCGCGGCGTAGTACTCGTTGTACAGCGGTGAAGTGAGGGGCATCGTCGGCGTGTTGTACTGGTCTTGCTGGGGCATGGCGAAGGTGGGATTCCACTGAGGCAGTTCGGCGAAGGTTGTTGGCAGCGCGGTGAATTGTGTAGTAGGCGGGTAGGCGAAGATTGGCACGTTCGAATCGATGGACGTTTTGGGACTTGGGTCGTACTGCTGCTGGGGCTGTGGAGGCGGCTGCAGGGAGGACTTTTGGCTGGTGGGTGAGCTCGCAAAGCTGGAAGAGCTGGCTTGCACGTGTTCGTGTTTGAATACTGGCTGTCCCTGGTTTGATAAATAGCCGAACGGCGGTTGTACATTATCCTTGGGCGTGCTCACCGATGTGGTGGACACTGTCGCCGGGCTCGTTGTCCGAGATCTGTTGATGCCGTCCACGAGGCTGCCGGATACGACGGAAGCGCAGTCCGAGGGCGAGTTGGCGGTAATGGGCACGTCGCCGTCCTTGTTGTAAATTTCCATGCAGGCCTCGATGAGGTTGCGATACAGCTCCATGGCCGAGGCAACACCAGGCCATCGGTCCGAGGCGAGCCTGATGGATTCCATGGCGACGGTCAAGTGACCCTCGACCTCCTCGCGGCTATGCAGGCGGCGCACTTCTTGGTACGACAGGGTCCACAGCATGGTGTTGATGCACATGAAGATGGACTGTACGAAAATCCATGTGACGTCGACCAGCTTCATGTCGATCTGCCTCTTGCTCATGTAGATGTTGTACTGGCATGCATCGTAACAGCGGATGGCGGCTTGGAGCGAGGGCCTCGGTACCTGTGGCGAGGGGCGATAGATGAAGACGACCATGGTGTTGTAGCGTCCGACGAACCTAGCCATGTCAGCTTGAGCCGTGTCAAGGGGGAGGGTGTGTACGTACCAGACCTTGTTCAAGCCCGAGCCGCCGTCCATCTCGGGACTGGTGTCTCGCCACGCCTCGATCTTGGACTGTATTTCGGCGAACCAGGGATGCTGGTCGTCCTTTGGCTCGTCGGTCTTGCGCTGGTAGAGCTTCTTTCGGATTTCCAGCTGCAGCAGGCGCATCTTGTAGAAGTGGATACCGATCCACTTTTTGAGCGAGGCCTGGGGGGCGGGCTTGACGCCGTCTCTGGTGATGTAGACGTCGTCGACGAGCTCGGCGAAGTTGACGTCGATGTGCTGGCGCCGCACGGCAATGTGGGCGGGCCTCCCCAGGCTGTGGGACAGACCATAGTCCATGGTGAGCAGGCTCCAGAACAGACGCCGGCGCATGTCGACTTCGAGGGGATCTGCGGGGCGGCCTCCAGGACCGCGTGTGATGGTCTTCTCCTCGTGGAGGCCGAGTGCTTGACACAGGCGGATGCCGAGGCCGATGATGTAGTAGACGGCAGTTCTCGTGGGCGTGAGGAGGGAGTAGCCGGCGACCAGGCCGAAGCATTGCAGCGTCTTGAGGTTCATGGGCTTGATGGCGGCCTCGAAGTACTTGAGGGCGGCGAGGTAGTAGCTGTCGGCGAGGCCGGCGTACTGCGTGTCCATTTTCTGCAGGCTGATGGCGATGACCATGCGCAGGCAGTAGTTCTGGTAGGGGTCGGTGGAGCCGTTGTACACGTCTTGGACGTCTTGGGTGAAGGTTGGCTCGTGGAAGATGGGGTACATGGGGTGGACTGGGGCATGTTAGCGCGGTAGGAGTGTGGAGGAGTGGAGGAGTGGAGGAGTGGAGGAGTGGAGGAGTGGAGGAGTGGAGGAGTGTGAAGGAGTGTGAAGGAGTGTGAAGGAGTGTGAAGGAGTGTGAAGGAGTGTGAAGGAGTGTGGAGGAGTGTGGAGGAGTGTGGAGGAGTGTGAAGGAGTGTCAAGGAGTGTCGAGGAGGAAAAGGAGGAGCAGGAGCACGACCTTTGCAGTAGAACAGCTCGACCAGCAGGTTGGTGAGGTCGCGGTTGGGCAGCTCCTCGGCGGCGACGTCGCTCACCAGCGGGTAGACCTTGGAGGTGGGGCGCTCGTCCTCCTGCTCAAAGGTGGCCTTGATGGACTTTTGGCGGGCGTGGGGCACAATCTCGGAAATGGTCTTGGACTCGGTGAACTGCTTGGCCAGCTGCATGACCAGGCGGGTGATGGTGATGCCGCTCGAGGGCCCGAGGAACTTGGACTCGTCCGTGTCCTGGACGCGCACGGCGGCGGCGCCGCGCATGACGTCCTCGGCGTCGGGCTCGACGTCGTCTCTGTCGAGGTCGGCCAGCTGGCGCTCGAGGTCGCGCACCTTGTGCTGCAGGTGCACGACGTAGTTGCGGGGGATCTTGCGGGCCTTGGCCGGGTCGTAGTACTCGCAGTGCGAGTTGGTGCGCTCGCAGGGCCCGCAGCGAGGCAGCCCCGGGTCGCATCGAGTCTTGCGCTGCGGCGGCGGGTGTCAGTTGGGGTCACGGCGGGCGGGCTCTGCCTCTGTGCTCGGGGCTGCTCACCGTCCTGCAGCGACAGCACGCCGTCAGCGTGTGCGCGATGCGGCTGGCCTGCGCGCCGCCGGGGCCGTCGGCGTCCTCAGTCTTTGCCTTTGCCGCGTGTGCGGCCTCCATGGTGCGGCGGTCCCCTCGAGGGCGAGGGCGAGGGCGAGGGCCAGGGCGAGGGCGAGGGCCAGGGCGAGGGCGAGGGCGAGGGGCAACGTGCGGCGGTGCTGGCGGGCGCGGCTTCAAGGGGGGGGAGACGGGCATGCACGTCCATAACAGCCGCCAGCAGGTCGGGGAGCGGGCGTGGAGGCAGGCGAGGGAGGATGTGAGGCCTGCGACGGCCGACTGCGACGCTGGCACTGAGGGCCCCGAGCCTGCGGCACGTCCAGTCCCAGCAGCGCAGCGGCCGGTCGGGGTCCAGCGCGCCTGTCTCCATGCCCAGCGCCTGCGCGTCGCTGGCGGCCGTCGCAGGCCAAAAAAACGCGGCCCTCGCAGCCGCGCCGCCAATCACGGCGCCGATAAAGAACGCGGCGCGCAACAAAACCGCGGCGGGCGCAGGCGTTGGCTGCTGACGACGGGGCGAGACTGCGCTGCCCGCGCTGCTGGCCCACTGGCGGCCAGCAGCCGAGGGCGGCATGTGCGGGCCTCGACTGCCTCGACGGCGAGCCTCGCAGCGCCCTCGGCCAAGGGCTCGCGCTCGCCTCGCAGAGGCCCTGGCTGCTGTCTGCCGTCTGCTGTCTGCCGTCTGCCGTCTGCTGTCTGCTGTCTGCTGTCTGCCGTCTGCCAGTGTGCCTGTGTTGCGGCAGTCTGCACGACCTGCGCTGCGACAGTCTCCACGACCTGCGCTGCGTCTGCAGTGTCTGGCTAGCACCCCCGTTCTGGCAGCGCCCCCCGCTGCTCGCTCACCACCACCTCCTCCCACGGCCCACCGCCAGCGCACCTGAAGGGAAGGCGTCAAGCCCTGCTGAATCCGCGGACCTGCTTGCGGCCTCCCACGCTATCCCCCCCAGCGCCTGTCTGCAGCACCGAGCAGGTAAGTCTGTTTCCCCTCCTGCTGCCATGCGCCCGCGCCTGAGACACCTGATGCCCCTCGCGTTCGCCCGCTGCCCTTGTTTCTTGTGCGGTCGCTGCCCTTGTTTCGTGTGCGGGTGCTGGCCTTGTTTCTTGTGCGACATTCCCGGCTCCTTCCCCATGTGCAGCCTCCGCTTTGCCCCCCTCCCACGTGGCTGTCAACCCCCCCCCCCGTCACCGTGACCATGACCAGGGAAGCTTACCCGTCCGTTGAAGGCAACGACCTGATGGTCCTGGACACCCCGCTGCTCCGCGTGAGCCGCCCTGTCGCCGCCTGCTCGCGCTGTCGCGCCGCCAAAGTCAAGTGTGACGGCAAGCTGCCCGCCTGCACGGCCTGCGAGAAGTCGAATCGTGCCTCCGAGTGCTCCAGCACCAACGACCAGTTCGCAAGAGGCAAAGAGCGGAGCTATGTCGCCACCCTCGAGGCCCGCGTCGAACGGCTGGAGAAGAAGATCGCCGAGTCGCGAAACCGGCGCAAGTCGTCGACCATCTTGATGCTCGACTCGTCAGAGTCCTCCACCCCGCGCCGGACCTCAGTCGACACCCTCAAAGCCCCAAAGCCCATCAGCAAGCGCGCCGCCCGCCGGAAAGAAGCCTCCCAGATCGACGAGCTGGTCTCAGACTTTGGCCTTCTGTGAGTCGTCTGCACCCGCTCTGCACCAATGGCTGACTCTTCAGCGCCGTCAATGCCACCGCGAGAGATTTCTACGGCTTCACCACCGAGATGTCCTATGCCCGCCTCATCCTCTCAGCTGCCGCCAAGGAGGCTCTGCCTACCGGCTTGCACAAGGCCCTGCCCGCAAAGTATGCTGCAACCCCTCTGATCCAGCACTTCTTGAACAACATCTTCGTCCTCATGCCTGTGTTTGAGGAAGCCTCTCTGTATGCCTCCATCGACGCCATCTACCAGCAGGCCGACGTCGCAACTCCTTGGGACAGGTGGATCGTACGCATGGTTCTGGCCATTGCTTGTATATCCCAGTCTGAGCAGCGAGGCGACACCCACTACTCGGATGCCGTCGGCCACGTCAACGCTGCCCTCGAGAATGCCGAGGACGTCTTGCACCCCGGCTACGTGACGAGCATCCAGGCGCTAGTTCTCTTCACCATCTACGCCGCCATGGATCCCCACCACTTTGACAGCTGGACCCTCATCGGCGCTGCCTCGAGAGCCATGATTGATCTCGGTATCCACCAAGACCCGTCGAAGAATATCGTAGTGTCGAAAACCAAGCTCGAGGTTCGAAGACGGGTGTACTGGTGTGTCTACGCCATTGACCGGTACGTGGGGTCCTGTGTCACCAGCACTTTACTCACCTTGCACTTTACTCACCTTGCTCTTTACTCACCTTGCTCTTTACTCACCTTGCTCTTTACTCACCTTGCACTTTACTCACCATGCACTTTATTCACCTTGCACTTTACTCTCATCGCATTTACTCTCATCGCATTTACTCTCATCGCATTTACTCTCATCGCATTTACTCTCATCGCATTTACTCTCATCGCATCTACTCTCATCGCATTTACTCACCTTGCACTTTACTCACATCGCATTTACTCTCATCGCATTTACTCACATCGCACAGATCCACGTCCCTGGTACAGACCAGGTCGTTCTCATTCTCAGACGAAGCGACCAACGTTGCCTTTCCCTTCCACAACACTGCTACTTCACCAAGATACAGCTCACCCCAGACTGCTGTTTTCCAGCAAAACTTCGACTCCGCGCTGGATCTGTTCAGGATTCGCGAGATCCAGTCCGAGTGGTACATGGACCTCTTCCAGTCTGGACGTGACCCCTGGCCTGAAGCGTATCCGTACATCTGGAAGCAGTACGCGAGGATGACAGAGTGGTTCAACGACATACCGCAAAGCACTCTACCGGCCTTCAAAACTGGCTTCGAGCTCGAGCTACTCTACAGCTACGTCTACATCCTCTCGCCGAGTCCGCGCATACCGCACATCGACGAGTACGCCCAGCGGCTGATCTTCGAGCACTGCATCTCCTACTCGATCCTCCTGCTCGCCATTCTCACCAAGCCTTCACCAACCGCCAAATCTCCAGTCACATTCTACGACGCCATGCGCGCATACATGACTGGCAGACAATTCGTCGACGTGCTTTCGCGCAACCTCGACGCCATCCTCAGCCCTATCCCGCCATCCCCGCCTGCAACGACAACCCCGCCCATGGCCTCGGACGATCCCCTCGCGCCCCCTACGCAGGTTGGGCCGCCACAGTTCCCTGCTCCTCAGCTGCCAGAGGGGCAGATGGCGCCTCTCGATCCAACGGTGCGGGCCATCAACGCGCTCAACGACTTTACCCAGATTCTCTCCAATTTCGGCCTCCGCTTTGGCTTCACCCACTGGCGCGATCGCTTCCAGCGGGAGTCTGCGGCACTGTCAGCTCAGCTGTACCAACGCAGGTCCACGTCGCCGCACACGTCGCCTCCACCACAGCAGATGCATCCTCCCCAGTGGGTGCCGATGCCTTCCGTCTCTCCACACACGCCTGGTGTGATGTACCCTGGACCAACGACCCCGCCGTCTCTGTTCCCGCAACAGACCAGCCCCTTTTCAGCGTCCATGCCGTACACGGGCAACCCATTCGACGCACCAAACCAGAGTCCTTACCAGCAAGCAATGGCCTACGAGTCTCCTCAAAATCAGCCCCAGCATCCGCACATGTACGCAACGCCCTCACCCCAGCCGATCCCAGACATGCCGCAGCCCACAGACGGCACCCGAAGGGCCATGGTCTACGGCCCAGGCATCACCCGACAGCACTCAGGAGGCGGCCAAGGTCAAGAAAACGGCGTGTCCTCGGACGGAGCGCACTGGCCGCACGCAGGACAGGTGCAGCACCAGCAACCCAGTCAAGTCGACACCGCCTGGCCGTCGGGTACGACTCACGACGGCGGCGCAGTGCAGTGGCCGCAGAACAGCCATGCAACATGGGGGTGAAACGACGCAATCACTCAACGTTTATGGCGTGATTCTGAGTCGCAAAGCCGGCGAAGCGTAGCGGAGCGTTACACGGCGTTACCAACTGTCACGTAGCGGAACTCAACAGCAAATCTTCCCCGGCCGGTACCTGCAGCCCTCATACGAGCGCCGCGCGTCCTGACTCGCCATGCCAGCCCGCCGATCTCCCTCCGATCCCACTCCCTGCTGCTATACAACAGCCGACGCGGTAGTCCCCGCCCCTCGATGCGATCAGGGCCCATGGCGGTCTAGATCTGTGGAGGAGGAGGACGAGTTTTTTAGCGCACTGATGCGCGGAAGGTGGAGGAGCTAGCGGCGCGCTAGGCCGGGCTAAAAGGCTTGTTTTGAGGTCTGGGATGCTGGTGGTGATTGCGCATGTGTGTTGTATTGGGCGGTCAGGGCGTCATGAACGTCTGCGGAGGGGAGGTCAGGGGCTGTGTGGTGAGAGGGCAGGAACGTCGTGCCGCAATCAGCGTATCTGGACAGCGTGTTGGAAATCTGCATGCGCGCACAACACAACACAACAAAGCCTTTCTCCTCCTGTTCCCTCCCTTTGACGCATAACTCCGCTGTCTACCTGACGTTTCTACCCTTGTGCGACTATCTCTCACGTCGACATCTAACCTGAGGACAGCATGTCCTCTTCCCACCGTTCTTAGCGGCAGCGTATCTACAGGAGGGAGCGGCGGGAGTATAGATGATTGCACCGACTGCGACTTGACTGCACTGCGACTTGACTGCACTGCAACTTGACTGCACTTCGACTTTGACTGCACTTCGACTTCTACTTTGACCTCGACCTCGACTTCTGCTCTGACTGCACTGCGATTGCACTGCGTCTGCATTGCGACTGCACTGCGACGTCGTGATTTCTGGGCGTAGTTCAGCCAGTACAGTAGACGGAGCGCGGGAGGAAGGCGCAGGCAACGTGGAGTGGGATGTACTGTGCTGTACTATACGTTCTGTGCTGTAATATACGTTCTGTGCCGTAATATACATTCTGTGCCGTAATATACTGTGCTGTGCTGCCATGTACCGTGCTGTGCTGCACCCCGCTGTACTGCAATGGACTCTGCTGCACTGTGCCGTCATACAACCCCACACAACACGACATTGCCGGCTCCCATAGCGCAAGAAGTCAGGACAGGAAACGTAGTCGCATCTCAGAGGCGCGCAGTGGCGCTTATGAACAGAGAGGAAATTCTGGGAAGACGCACAAGGGTTGAGACGGGGAGTCTGGATGCGTGGGAATTTAACTGGTAGTGCACGCGGTGCGTGACGGGTGTAGTGGATTTCAACGCTCATATGCTAAGTTCCGTCCCGCTCGGTCCCTGCTCTCTCTATTTAAAGTTCCTGCGGGACGCTTCAAGCGCGCGGGGAAGTCTGGAGATGCATGCTGTACACCGTCTCTTGTCCTCCGCCCAACGCCACACCTCCACTCCACCCTGACCTCGTTTGAGATCGAACGACGACCCCGTCACATCACGGATTCGCAAGCGCGAGACACGCATCCACCGCCAACCCGACCCTATGCTTGTCAGTACGACACACGGCTTCAAGAATAACAACGTCCAAAACTCACCTCCCCTCCTTCTCCCGCACCACATCCTCAATCACCTCCCGATCCAGCTGCGGAAACATGCCCGTCAGCGTCTCCACCACCACGCGCTGCTCCTGGACCTGAATCCTCCTCGCTTGCTCGACCTCCGCGCTCGCCTGCCGCGCCGCGTGGTCATCGGCGCGCATCTGCTGCTGGGCGCGGTCTTCGTCAGCTACCCGCGGCGGGAGCGACGGCCGTTCTCCTTTCTCAGAGTAAGTATTGCTTGGCGGTGCTGCACCAGGAAACCGCTCATGCCCGGGGTGCTGCTGGTGGTGTGCGTTGGCGAGGGGCGTGGAGCTGCTGCGCGGGATGGAGCCGGCGGAAGACGAGGCGGTGGTGTCGTTGTCGGAGAAGATGCGGCCGATTGTGCTGAGCGGGCGCTGGATTGTGCGGAGGAGGCCCGCGACAGCGGCATTCTCCTCTTCAGGCGGGGGGTCTTGGGGTCGGCGATCGCGGAGCGAGGTTGAGCGCCGAGGGCCCGCGGTTTGGGCTTCCATGGAGTTGCGGGTTATGACTTCCGGCCGGGAGGGCGAGGACTTCTCGCTGACATGGTGGTAGTGCGGGGATGGCATGCGGCGGTGGTTCGAAGTGGTGGGGTGCAGATGCGCAGGCCCGGCGGCCGACTCGGGGTGGATCTCTGCCTCAGGAGCGTGCTTCTCGGCAATGGCCTTAACGGCTGCCTCGACGTTGCGGTCGAACTCCTCATCTGTCACGGTGAGGCTTGTCTTGTCGAGCCCCTCGATGAACTGCACGGCGCCCATCAGCGAGGAGATGTAGTAGCCTGCTTCGCCGCCAAGCTTGTCCTGGTTCCGGAAGCGCAGGATGTACTGCACGTTGCTGACGAGGTGGTCGGGGTTGGCCTGCAGGACGGTGTAGATGAGCAGGGGAACGAAGGCGTCGGCGGACTGGTCCGACTTGGAGGTGCGCAGGAAGCCGAAGATGACCTTGCAGCAGTTGAGGATGCAGATGATCTTGTCGCGGGGCGCGCGGTATGTCTTGATCTTGAGCAGTTCCTGCTGCGCGAGGGCCAGGAACTTGCGCCCCTTTTCGCCAACATCCTTGATGTCGAGGTGCTCCTCGCGCACCCACTTGTAGATGCGCACCTTTTGCGCGAGGACCTCGTCGCGCTCGACGTCTTCCTGATGCTGACCGCGTCGCCCTGGACCTGGTGGCTCTTGACGCCGCCGCCCTTTGCGTGGTGACAGGGGCTCTGGAGGCGGTATCGCAGGCGAAAAGGTCTGGTTGTACAGCCTGTTCATGACAAGCTTCTCCATGCCTTCGCGTGCGTTGTCGAATTCTGCGTCTGACACCGTCCGCCAGACCTCGCACTGCGCCATCTTCTTGCTGATGAACTCAAGGAAGTCGCCAATGATCTTGACCTGCTCGTGCACCATCCACTGCTTCTTGCCGAATTCCAGCAGGAACGAGCGCAGGAACTTGGCGACGGGGTCGGCGGTGCGGTGGCGCAGCTGCTCGAGGAAGCGGTGGAAGTCGAACGGCAGGTCTGGCTCGGGCTCAGGGGCCGGCTGTGCGGGCTTGTATTGAGAAGCGTGGGCGCTGGGCGATGTGGGCTCGACAAAGGACGTGTTTGTGCCGACTCGATAGAGTGAGGACGTGCGCGGTGGAGGTGACTGGAGGGAGTGCACCGAGGCCGTGTCGTCTTGCGGTGTTGGCAGGGGCTTGTCGACAGGTGCAAGACTCGAGCGGCGGGGAGGGAAGGCGGGCGACTCGAGCAGGGGGTTCGCAAACTCCAGGCGGGGCGACATGATCTCCTCGGCCTGCGGGCCGCCGCTGTGCTCGAACTGCTCCATGATGCTCTGGATCTCCGACTGGTCGTCGCCGGCAACATCCTCGCCCCCGTCCAGCTTCGCGGTGTAGTCTGCGGCGGCGGCGTCCTCCGAGTTGCGCCCGCTCTTCTCCTGCGAGGACAGTGGTGAGGCCGAGCGGCTCGGGCCATTGCTGGTGCCCAGGTACTTGTCGTCTTTCGGCGGCGGCGGCGGCGGCGATGGCGAGCGGACCGGCGCCTTGCCAGCTGCCTTCTCTGTGGGCGTGGGCGTGGGCGTGGGCGTCGGGGCGCGGCGGGGGCTCGACTCGAGGGCAATCTCCTGTGTTTTGGCCGTGAGCTGCTCGATCAGCTCCGCCGAGGTCGGCTCTTCTGGCGCGGCGTCTGGCTTGACCTCGTCGACCGGCGCTGGCGCCTCTGCCCGCTCGACCAGCGCCGTGTCCGCAGCCTGTGCCCTGTCGTCCACCCTCTCCCCGTGACCGGCTGCAGGCTGCCCCGCCGTGTCACCGCCCTGCCAGTCCGGCTCTCCCTCTGCCTGCTTCTCTGCCCCTCCAGCCGCTGCTGCAGCTCCAGCAGGCGCCATCACGCCGCCCGCCCGCTCCTCGCGGGCATCCCTCAGCGGCTCTTCATGTGACCTGTCTTGGGTTGCGGCGGGCTGCGGAGCTTCGTTCGGGGGAGACATAGGCCGCGTTCGGCGATGCGGCGTCGACGAGGGCTGGCAGTGTGGCTAGCAGCTTCCCATGGAACAGTGCGAGCTCCGGTAAGCTTCAGCGAGGCGGGTGAGTCTGTGCTTGCGTGTCTTGTGCTGCGCCCGCGCTGAGTGTTGCGGTCCGCATGGCCCAAGCCAAGCAGCTATCGGCCGACTGCCGCCTCAAGCGTCCAGGGTGCGCTCGTGCAGCGCTAAGCAACACCTGCGCCACAACACCACCGAATCATCGCCAACGCGCGCGCGGCCTCATGTGTGGCATCTTCTTCTCGCTCAGTCGCCATGGCCATGTAACTCCGGATGACCGCACTGCGGCCCTTCTGCGCAACCGAGGACCTGACCACACAGGCCTGCATCAGCCCGTCGTCGACGGGACTCCCCTTCGTGCGACGTTCTTGTCGACCGTCTTGTCCCTGCGAGGCACTGAGGTCGTCTCGCAGCCGCTGGTTGATCAGAGCCACGGCTCTGTTCTCTGCTGGAATGGCGAGGCCTGGTCTGTCAATGGCGACGCCGTGACGGGCAACGACTCCAACATAGTCTTCACTCAGCTGTTGGACGCCACCAAATCACCTGACCACAAATCTGCCGTTGTCCGACTGCTGTCCAACATTCGAGGCCCGTATGCTATCGTCTTTTATGATGCAGTAAATAGACTGATTTACTATGGGCGGGACTGCCTGGGCCGCCGCTCCCTGCTGAAGAAGTCTACGCCTGACGGCTCTCTTGTCCTGTCCAGCGTATGTGACAACGCTACAGGCGAGGCCTGGGATGAGGTAGAGGCTGATGGCATTTATGTCGTCAGTCTGAACGACTTTGATACCTGCAATATTGCACACATCCCTCACACCCGCCTGGGCGAAGCAGCCCCTGGACTTTCGTTTGTAGGTAGGTGCTACGTGTCGAGGTGCTTTCTAATGCCACCAGGCCCTGCCATTTCCACCCATGAACCGTGACAGCCCTGACGGTCTTGGCCAGAGTCACGAGAGAATGCTTGAGTTGGGCGACTCGCTGCGCCGCTCTCTAGCACTACGCACCCAACACGTCCGAGAAGCCTTTGAATCATCACCAACCGGCACTTTCACCCACGCAGCCAAAATCGCAGTCTTGTTCTCCGGAGGCCTCGACTGCACTCTTTTAGCAAGATTATGTCACGACTTGCTCCCTTTGAATGAGGACATTGACCTGCTCAACGTCGCCTTCGAGAATCCGCGCATCCACAGCAATCTGGACCCCGGCGCCAGTCCCTACGAGCTGTGCCCCGACCGCATCACGGGGCGAGCCTCGCACTCCGAGCTCGAGCGTGTGTGCTCAAACCGCCGCTGGCGCTTCATCGAGATCAACGTCCCTTACACAGCGACACTCGCGCACCGCACCACGGTCCTCTCCCTTATGCATCCCCACAACACCGAAATGGACCTCTCCATATCCTACGCCCTGTATTTCGCGTCGCGCGGCGTAGGGACAGTTGCTTCCCCCACCAGCTCAGAACCCTACACCACACCCGCAAGCGTGCTTCTCTCAGGCCTAGGCGCAGATGAGCTCTTTGGGGGCTACCAACGCCACTCCACCGCCTTCGCTCGACACAGCCACACCGGCCTCTGTGACGAACTCGCTCTCGACTTCTCCCGCCTGGGGAAGCGTAACCTTGGGCGCGACGACCGGGTGATCAGTAACAGTGGGCGCGAAGTCCGCTTCCCCTTCCTAGACGAAGACTTCATTGCTCTTGCGCTGCAAATGCGCGTCCAGGATAAATGCGATTTCAGCGCGCCGGAATATAGCCCAGAAAGTGCTCCAGACGTCGTCATCGAGCCAGCGAAGCGCGTGCTGCGGTGCCTAGCCTGGTCACTGGGGATGCAAGGCGTCGCGCTTGAAAAGAAACGGGCGATTCAATTCGGCGCCCGCACGGCGAAGATGGAGACCGGCAAGACAAAGGGCACTACTGTGTTGACTTGACTATCTGGGGTAAGTCAGTCCATCCCTTCTTTCCTTCCCACACGGCGGTGATTAGAGAGTTGCAAACGCGGAAGACACCAGAGCTTTTTTATCCTCCGACAAAAGCCCCTACACAGGCAGCTGTCGCCGCTCGTGGTGTCGGTGCTCCCCTTTCTTGAAAGGCAAGTCTGAGCCTTGTGTCGTCTCCATTATGCCCAGAAGTCTTGCGGCGAGTGATAGCTAACGCAAATTCAGGAGCAGCAAATGTCATGTCATAACATGTCGCAAGCGATTTTCTAGTAGTAAAATTCAATAGTGGAAGCAGGCTTGTTCCTTCCTCTGCTGGTCCCCCATGATTATTGGCCTGTGCGTCGCGCCACTTTGACATTGATGTTTACTCCCTGTCTTGCCCCGTACTTTCTTTTTTCGAAGTGTCTCAGCTACTACCACAGACCATTGTCCCTCCATTTCTCGCTTTTCACAGCCACCACCGAACGTGGGTCGTGGGACTTGCACTTCCAGTCGTTGCATTGAGCCATGCAGTATGGTAGAGTTGTTGATGCTGATGCCTGGTTCGAAACTGGGGCGGGGTGCATGCAGCGTCGCCAACACTACAGCCTGATGTGCTGCGCCTCACCACCCGCAAGCCTTATCACCTGCAGTCCCGCAGGTGGTGACTTGACAAAGCTCCATCGCATACAGAAATCGGTTTGTCGCGCTCACATATAGCGCCGGCGCTGGCGTGCACTGCTACATAATACTTTATACAACATAGCGCAAACGCTTCGAACCTGGGGATCAATCCAAACCGCAGAACAGATGGTGTAGGAAAAACACGCCATGGATCCGCTCAGCGTCACAGCCGGTATCATCGCCATCTTACAAGTCACGGTGAGAGTGTGTGAGGGTTTGAGCGACGCCAAAGACGAACCTACGGACCGTGACCATTTCACGACTGAGATCAAGAACCTTAAGAACCTCCTCATCACTCTGCTGTCTCATTACGACGAGGACTGCGCAGAGCCCTGGCATGCGAACGTTCGAACACTGCTCGGCGGAAAAAATGGTCTCATCTACCAGTACCGGATGGCGTTGGAGCAATTTAAAGAGAGAATCAAAATCGAACATGGGATAAAGAAGATCACAAAGGTCGTGCTCTGGAAGTACGTCAAAGATGATGCTGCGCGAATTCTGTCGAGAGTTGAGCGCCTGAAGTCAGTTGTGCAGATCGCCATGCAAATGGATCACCTGTTCGTTCTTCCACGTATGTCGAGGTGCAACACACTAATGCGTACAGAAAACTGTCTCAAGCCATAGAAGGCCGCGTGATGCACTTGCAAGACGACAGCAATATCGTAAAACAGGAACTCCACGTCATACATGACCATGTGGTAGACCTGCAAGACGACAGCGATATGGTTAAGAAAGGAGTGAATACCATGCAGGAGGAACAAAATCGTCAGAGGCACCGCCTCATCATGGACTGGCTCTCCCCTGACGACTTTCCTGCCCAGCACTCTGACTTAATCGCTCGAAGACAACCAGACACAGGCATGTGGTTCCTGAACTCCCCCGAATTCGCCGAGTGGGTCAGTGGCACAAGCAAGACGCTCTTCTGTCCTGGCATTCCAGGTGCGGGCAAAACAATAATGGCAGCAACTGTGGTGGATCATCTTCACAATACCGTGCAAACTTCGGACGTGGGTGTTGCGTACCTTTATTGCAACTACAAACGACAGACAGAGCAAACTGTCCAATATCTGCTTGCGGCTATCCTCAAGCAGCTCGTGCGTGACCGGCCATCGCTTGCGCAGCCATTGTCGACTCTGTACGACGAACATCGAAACGCAGGAACCAAACTTACGCTTAATGAAACGTTCAATGCCTTGAAGTCAGTGCTTGCAAGTTTTTCCAAAGTGTATATTGTCATAGACGCTTTGGACGAATGTCCTACACAAGGCGGCACACGAAAGCAGCTCTTGAAGTTCTGTCGCGACCTGCAGGAGCAGGCAGACATTCTTCTACTAGCCACATCGCGACACATTCCTGAGATCGTAGAAAAATTTAAAGAAGCCGCTTCGTTAGAAGTGTGCGCGAGTAACTCTGATGTGAAACGATACGTGGTCAGCCAAATCGGCCAGCTTGCTAGATGCGTTCAACGCGATACGGATCTGCAAGAGCTTGTCGAAGAAAAGATTGCGGAAGCGGTAGATGGCATGTGAGTTGCTTGCATATCACCTCAGGATGGTGTTGACTTACGAGGTTCTCAGGTTTCTTCTTGCTCGCCTGCATGTCGATTCGCTTGCAGACAAGAGAACTAAAGCCAAAGTTGTGTCTGCGCTGAACGGCCTCTCTACAGGTACCGGAGCGCTCGACGCCGCGTACAATGAGGCGATCTTTAGAATTGACAGCCAATTGCAGGAAGACCGCGCACTAGCGAAGAACGTTCTTTCGTGGATTTCGTGTGCGTACAGGCCGTTGACTACTGAGGAGCTCTGCCATGCCTTAGCTGTGGAAGAGGGCGATGAAGAGCTTAATCCGGACAATATTCCCGATGTTGAAGATATCCTATCCGTATGTGCTGGACTTGTTACAGTCGATGAAGAGAGTCAGATCATCCGCCTTGTGCACTACACAACTCAGGATTACCTGGAGAGCATTCGAGAGACATGGAACACAGGAGCACGGCACCATATTGCGTCCGTATGTCTTACGTACCTCTGCTTCGAATCTCTCAAGAGTGGCGGCTGCCCGAGCGACTTGGAGTTTGAGCACAGGCTTATGGAATACAAATTTCTGGACTACTCTGCACGGCATTGGCATCGACATGTAGCGCCTTTTCAAGAAGAGCTGTCCGCACTGGCGATGATTCTGCTTCGGGACAACAGATTGGTTGCTTGTTCTCTCCAAACAACGGCAATAGGGTCCTACAAGTTCCAGGCTTATAGTCAGTATTACCCAAAGCAGGTAACGGGCCTTCATTTAGCATTCTCTTACGAGTTGTTGCATTTTTGTGATGAGTTACTCTGCTGGGCTGAGAAACAAGAGGTGTCACTTGTGGATGCAAGAGACGATTCTGGTCAGACGCCGCTGATGTGGGCGGCAAAAAACGGCTGCCAAGACGCACTGAAGCTGCTGCTAAGCACCGGTAAAGCTGACGTTGAGAAGAGAGACTACAACAGGATGACATCACTGATGTGGGCAGCGCTAAGAGGTCATACGGAGATGGTCCAGGTGCTGCTCAGTATTGGAGCTGATCTTGAGGTAAAGGACGACGACAGAAGTACGCCACTGATACTGGCAGCAAGTAAAGGAAATGTAGAGATAGTAAAGTTGCTGATTAGTGTTGGAGCTAATGTTGAGGCTAAGGACATTCACGGGTGGACACCACTAATAACGGCAGCAGAACGGTGGTATACAGAGACAGTTGAGGTGCTGCTTAGCGTTGGAAAGGCTGATATTGAGGCAAAGGAAAACAAAGAGTGGACGTCGCTGATGTGGGCGGCGTATGGAGGAAGTATAGAGACAGTCACGGTGCTTCTCAGCGCTGGAGCCAATGTGGAAGCAAAGGACAAATACGGATCAACATCACTACTATTAGGAGCAGGGATGGGTCATACAGAGCTAGTCGAGATGCTGCTCCGCGCTGGAGCTGACGTTGAGTCCAAGAATGACGAAGATGAGACATCGCTAGCATTGGCAGCACATGGCGGATATACAGAGGTAGTTAAGGTGCTGCTCAGCGTTGGAGCTGATGTTGGAGCAAAAGACAAGTACGGTAATCCGCCACTGATACGGGCAGCACGCGGAGGGCATACAGAGACAGTGAAGTTGCTGCTCAGCGCTGGAGCTGATGTTGAGATAAAGGACGGCCGAAGGTGGACGCCGCTGATGTGCGCAGCAAGGTACGGGCATGTGGAAGTAGCAAAGGCGCTACTTGCCGTCGGGGCTGATATCGAGGCAAAAGAAGATAGGGATGATAGAGAGTGGACGCCACTTATGTGGGCCGCGTTCTTTGATCACACGAAGACAGTCGAGGTGCTGCTTAACGTTGGCAAGGCTAACATGAAGGCAAAGAACCATCAGGGTGAAACAGCGCTTGACATAGCGATATCTAGAGGGTACGAGGAAATTGTCCATCTGCTACAGCGACACGGCATGTAGACAGACCAGACTTAGCTCTTTGGGCTGAAGTATTCAAATAGAGGCGTAGTCGGCATTGTATCGTCCCGTAGGATTCATTGACATATCTGACATTTCCTCGTCCCGTCACTCTTCTCGCCAGGACTGACACTCATGTGTGAGTATTCCTATCATGAGGTTTTCCCTCAAGTATGTCGGTCGAGTTAACACGACAGAGAGACTTGACATTGTTTTGACACAACGTGCATTTGCAAAGGCTGAATTGCAACAAAATCGTCAACTCTGTGCTCGACGAAACTCGAGAAGAAACCCAGGAGAGCTTGGTTCAGGGCGTTCCGAATCTTGGAGCTGACTAAGGCGATACCACAGACACTTTGAGCTGCTGAATAGCTCTGCAGATTCTCTGGCGGTGTTTGTTGGGTTCAAAGGCCGCTGGCTTAGATGAGTACTCGCTGTAGCTCCTGCTGTCTTGTTCCTGTGACTCGTGCCTGCCCTACTTACGAGCCAGGCGTTTTCCTCACTTCTACGGCCCTGCCTCTTCACCTCATCTCGTCCTACTTTACTTCACTTCACCTCACGTGAAGAAACGTCGCACCTCAAAACTTGTCCAGAAAACCGCCAAATCCCACATCTACAGTCTCTCCCTCGCTCACCACCCAGTCCAAGGCAAGACCTGCATCTTACACCATCACTGCCCACTAACAACCTCCAGCCACCATGTGCCGCTACTGGAAGAAGCTGCACACGTGCAGCCACCCCTCGGACCGTCCGTACCTCGACATGTGCCGCTCCGGCTTCCTCACCAACACCGTATGCCGCGACATCGACGTGGACGAGGTACCGCGGCGCTCGCACTTCCCATGCTGGCAGTGTATTAGGGATGCGGTGCGCGCCGAGGCCGCGGAGAAGCACGCGCAGGCCCTCGCGCTCGCGGCGGCTGCAGAGAGGGCCCGCGAGCAGGCGGTCAAGTACAGGGTGGAAGTGGAGAAGCGGGCGCGTGAGGAGCGGGTCCGGCGCGAGGCGAAGGATAAGGCGGAGCGCGAGAGGGTGGTTGAGGAGATGAAGCGCGTTGAGCGCGAGAAGGAGGTCGAGCGTGCGAGGCGGGAGGGCGGCCTGTGGGTCCTTGCTGAGGCGGGCAGTGGGAAGAAGAAGAAGAAAGGTCCTGTGGCTGCTGGTCTGGTTAGTCCGACGGGGCCGTTGGAGATGGATGGAGTGAAGAGCGAGGGTTGGAAGGAGAATGGCAAGGGGTGGAAGGAGGAGAAGGGCGAGTCGAGTGGCCGGGCGGGCACTTGGGGACCGAAGAAGATTCTGAGCAGGAAGGAGGGTGCTGCTGGCGTGTTGGGTCGTGCGGATGTGGTGGGCGAGAAGGACGGGAAGAAGTGAGCGAGGACGGACAGTGACGAGGGCGGTATCTGTAGGGCTGAGATGTAAGACTGAACTGGCAAATTCGGGGAGGAGCCTCGAGCTGGACTCTCCACTCGACGATTCACGATGAAATGCAACACTCACGCTTGCTCTGTCCCAGTCAGCGCGGTCCATTTTGCGAAACTACCAAGGGTATATCCATGCCTATGCCTCACCACACGCCCAATCCGACTATAAGCTACGCCCTCTTCCTGCGCATCGTATCGTCCGCCTTCTCCCTCGTCCCCACATGCACAATGTCCGTGATGCGCGTTCCGCCGAGCTTCTTAAACGTCTCAATCAGCTTATCCGTCTCATCCAGCTCCTGCATGTCGTCGCCGCCGCCGATGCTCTTGCCCTGCACCAGCACGTTGGGCACGGTGCGGCGCCCAGTCATCTGCGCGAGGGTGTCCTGCAGGCGGGCGCCCAGCGGGTGCTCGTCCAGTTCGACGACGTAGGGGGCCGGGGTTATGGCGTATTTGGAGAGGAGAATGTGTTTTGCGCGCTTGGAGAAGGGGCAGTAGGATTTGGAGAAGATGATGACTGTGGGGCTTGACGTTAGTGTGTGTTTGCGCAGAGAGATGGGGGGGTGTATAGGGTGGGAGATAGGGAAAGAAAAAAAAAAGGATGTACGTGCCTGGACTCTTCTTCAGAATCGCATTCAGCTCAATCTCCACATCGTGGTCCTCGCTCGTCTCGCCGTCCTTCATGGCGGCCTGGTCCCTCGGCCGCCCCCCCTGCGCGGCCACGCCGGGCACGGGACTCGGCTTGTCGCCCTCGATCTTGACGCGCCCCGCAACGCTCTTGTCCTTGCCCTCGACCGCCTTGTGGAACTCGGCGCCCTTCTCGTCGGCCTTCTTCTTCGCGTCCTCCTCGGCGGCCTTCAGGCGCGCCCCCACGCTGTCGGCGTCCCGCTGCTTCGCGGCCTCGGCGTACTCTTGCTGCTGCAACGCCTCCTCGGTCTTGACGTAGAAGGACGACGAGTGTGTCTGAGTGCCTGAGCGGGACATGTAGAGGACGACGACGATGGTGACGAGGACGAGGACGCTGAAGAGCTTTATGCGGCGTTGTGACGGCATTTTGAGGTGATGATGCGTGGGCCGGTGGGCGAGGCGTGGTGGTGGTGCGCGCAATGTGGCACGATGGGGTCTGGGGAGGCCGACTTTGCCAGTCCGAGTGTGTATGCAAGGCGTGGGCAAGCCGGTAGTTCGGCAGGTGTCAGGCGAGCAGTTGCAGAATGCGGTGGAGCAGGGGTGCAGCGCGTGTGTAAGGAGTGTGTAATGCTGGAGCGCTATGTCGGGGCCAGAGAACCGCTGGCTGTGGTTGAAGCTGGTGGGGAGGAGACAAGAGGGCGTCACAGCTGGAGGGGAGTGGAATGCGCTGGCCTTGGCGGTGATCGCATGTGCGAGGTGAGCTACTGTCTCCGCTTTTCCCCTGGCCGACCCGCGTTTGGATCCTTGCAGGTGTCATTGCTGATGCGCGAAGGGCTCGCACCTTGGCCCTGCATGTGGTCTTCGCGCCACCGGACTCTGCCGTTGTCAACTCAGCACGCACCGTGTAGTTTGGTCTTGCTATCTTCTCAATGTTTGCTCTCCAAAACAGCGCGCGACGACTGAGACCTCCCTTGCCGTCGCGGCCACAGCACCACGTGGCTTGCACTACCCACCGCGGGCTCATCTACAGGCGCTCCCCCATGTCATCACGAAGTCAATCTGGCAGGGTCTCCTGCCGAGGCGCTCCAGCGCGACGGCACGGCAGCTAGTCCGGAGCTCGTGACAGCGCTCGAGTCGCCTAAGACTCTCCTGACTGCTGAACAGATGGCTCCAGACACGGCAGCTCAGTGCTGCAGCCTGGCTAGCTTCTCCCATAACACCGTGTGTCGAGTCATGTCCTGATACGCTGTAAACGCATCCCACGGCACCCGGCACCAAGACCAAGCAACGTGCTCAAGCTTCCCCACAGTCCATGATCCGCCCCGCATCGAGCTTTGCCTGACCCGGATGGCTGCTGTGCGTAATGAGCTTAGCTCAGCTCTGACACTTTTCTGTCTCTTTATCCGAAGGTCTTCGTTCTTGAGGCGACTTGAATTGGCGATTGACAGAGCTGCTCGAAAGTCTTTTACATTGTTGAACCCGTCGTTCCGTCCTTGTTATAACCATGTTATCCGTCCTTGTTATAACCAAGTTCTTGTTATAACCAAGTCGCGAAGCCCCCCTGACACCATTTCAACGCCCATTTCGACCGTGCCGTCTGCTGGAACAGGAGCGCAACTTTGCATTTGCCATGCGTGCCTTGTTGCATTCGTACTGAGACACATGCTTTAGTCATCCTGTAGTCGACCGACTCAACGTGAAGTGCTGATGCATATGATTTATGCAACTGAGAGGGTGGGCAGTAAGTTGGTCGGGGGGGTGAGCTGACACTGGATGCTTCAGCAGCTACAGCCACAACAAAGACATTGACCAACAACGTCAGCGCCAAATCCATGACAACCTCAATTTTTTATGCATTGCAAGTTCCATGACCGCGAGTTCAGATCTAAAATCTATGTATCGAAGTCTGGTGTAACACCCTCCATCGACTCTGCGCTACTCCGCAAAATGTCTAGGAGACGAGACTTCGCAGCAATACTTTCAATTCCGCCGAATCGGTGCCACAACATCTCAACCGCACATCACTCTCCCCTCTCAGATCGATTTTCAGCACTCACCGCACAGCTATTGGCGTCAACACCACCTTATAATGCTCAGTAAGCAACCCATCTGCACGTCAGCAACTTCACATCCCGCTCCTCTTGGCCAACATGGGCAACTTCAACCCTCAACATCGCCATGCCCCACCCGCACCACCTGCCCCCGAACCCTCTCAACTCCAATCCCTCCAAGTGGCTACCAGTGGCCACCAGTGGCAAACTCCCGCTAGGACCCCATGGCGCACACCCCCTTTGGCACCGTCGCCTTCGCCGTCGAGATCCCTCTCATTGTCCTCGCGCTGGCTGCAGTGCTACTGCGCCTCTGGTCCCGGTGGGCGACGAAAGGCATTTTCGCGCCAGACGATGCGCTGATTGCGCTTGGAACGGTCAGTCTACAGGTATCATCACGTCAGTCTGTGGCGTGGTGCTGAAAGACATCTAGGGCTGTGCAATCGCGCGGACAGTCGTGTCGTGTATCAGCGCGGATGACTTGCTGGGGTACGACAGGAAAGGGTGAGCGCCTCCCCCTCTCTTCCACATCTTAGACCATGCAGTGCTCGCACTGTTGACGACGGCGGTGGTGCTGATGATGCAGTCGCTGATGCTGACCACGTCCCTAGCCCCGACCAACCCCACGAAGTCCTCTACTACCAACACATCTTCGAGCGCCGCATCTTCTACCTCTTCTCCGTGACGCTAATCCGGCTCTCCATCCTGGCGTCCTACCTGCGCGTCTTCCCGCCCGTCCTCCTCCCCCTCCGCCGAAGCTGCTACCTCCTCTTCCTCCTAACCATCTGCCTCTTCGTCGCAGTCCTCAGCGTGCTAATCGCATCTTGCTCAGACATCTACAAGCTCTGGACACCTCACTGGCGCTCCTTCACAGGCTCCACCTGCTTCAGCTCGCCCGCGTACAGCTACACCGCCGCAGTGGGGGATTGCGTGCTGGATTTGTGCATCTTCACCTTACCAGTGCCTTTTGTGCTGTCGCTGAGCCAGGTGGGGATGCGGCAGCGGTTCACGCTTGTGGTCGTGTTTGCGCTGGGGGTGGTGGTGTGCGGTGTTGCGCTCGTTCAGGTCCCCTTCATCATGCGGCGAGAAAAACAGGGGACGTACTTCGGGCCTGCGATCAACATGCTGGTCGCGATCCAGATTGCCATCGCGATTGTGGCGGCTAGTTTGCCGGACTTGCGGGCATTGGTGAGGCGGGTGAAGGAGGGAAGGAAGGGGAGCGGTGGCGAGGACGACGCAGGGATGGAGGCCGTAGGGGAAGGGAGGAAGAGCGCCGCTGAGGCCTGCAGATAGACACAGACACAGTGTAGTTACACCTAAAATACAGACCCCCGACAATCTTACCCTCTTGGCTCTGCACCCACACGCGTTGAAACTGACTTCTTTATACGGACCCAGTTTCAAGGCGCCCACGACCAACGTCGAGCCCCAGGTCGACGCCAGCACACTCCCGACACCCAAGCGAGCCCTCACTCACACCGTCTCAACCCAGCCCGGGCCTCCAACGCTGGCGTCATCACCCCGTCTCAATCTCTTCACCGCATTCTGACCCTGTCCATCAGCACGAAGTCACCTCAGCCGCACCCAGTGGCTGCCGAAAACCCCTGCCGGGCCCTAGCGCCCGCCTCCGCAGTAGCGGAACATGCCCCGACAGGGTCCACTTGGTGCTGCTGATCGGCAGCGGGGAGCGTGCTGATGCAGGGCGCATGAGGCTCGGGGGTGCATGACGGCGTGGATGTGAGGTTGTTTTGCCGAGGTGGGGTGGGAGGGGGGTATATAGAGAGGGAGGCAGGCCGCGGGGGTCAGAGCAGTCCTGTACGTGGCTTTGTTGGAGCAGAATTGAGTTGGTTGTGTGCTTCGGAAGAACGATTGTTGAAATGAAGGATACGTTTGATTTTGTTGTTGTCGGAGGTAAATATTGCACAGCTCTGTTCACACTTCACGCTCGACCATTCCCTTCCGTTCCCGATTCCTCCCTGTCTATTCCAGCACTCACACTCTCTTAGCGGGCACATCCGGTTGCCTTCTCGCACACCACCTCGCAACCTCTGCCTCCAACCCAAGCGTCCTCGTCCTCGAAGCCGGCGCCGAGCCCAGCGGCACCTTCCTCAATGCGCCCGCGCACCGCTACCACGCCGCCATTTTCCGCCCAGATCTCGACCATGGCTACGTCTCCGAGCCCGAGCCCGCACTCAATGGCCGCACAATCGCGTACACGCGTGGCAAAGGGCTGGGTGGGTCGTCGTTCCTGAATTTCGGCGTGTACCTCAAGGGCAGCGCCGCCGACTATGACGCCTGGGCCGAGAAGGTTGGGGATGAGGCCTGGAAGTGGGAGACTGTGAGGCGGGATTATGCCGCGATTGAGACTTATGAGTTCGCCGGCACCGAGGAGTATAGTCACCTTGCAAGGCCGTTGGACGGTGTGCACGGCAAGCATGGGAAGGTCAAGGTTGGGCTCCCGCCGCAGCTGGAGAAGGGCGTTTTGGAGGGTATGCAAGCGCTCGTTGATGCAGGGGAGAAGGTAAATCTCGATCCGAATTCGGGCAATCCGATGGGGATGAGTATCTTCCCTTACAGTTATAGTAAGGATGGGAGGACGACGAGCGCGGTGGCGCACCTGAAGGATGCGGGGGAGAATTTGAGGGTGTGGACCAATGCAAGTGTGACGCGGTTCCTGTGGAGTGCGGATGGAGAGAGAGTGGAGGGCGTGGAGATGCAGGATGGGAGGACAGGTAGGTTGTGAGGTCCTTGCGTAAAGATGTAAACTAACGCCTTCCCAGCATATGCCACGAAAGAAGTCGTGCTTTGCGCTGGCGCGATCGATTCACCACGGCTTTTGCTTGTCAACGGTATTGGGCCCAAATCTGAGCTGGAGAGTGTCGGTGTAACAGTCAAGAAGGACTTGCCAGGGGTTGGAAAGCGCCTGCAAGACCATGTCTTAGCTTTCATGAGCGTGGAAGTCGACGGAGCCCTGAACGACCGGTGGGCCTTTGAGTCAAATGAAAACCTGATGAGCGAAGCCGCCGCCCTCTGGGAGAAGGACAAAACAGGCGCCTTTGCACTGCAACAATCGTGTCTATGGGGCGGATTCCTCAAACACCCCGGACTCAGCTCTTTCCCGGAGTACACCGCTCTTCCAACGGCAACGCAACAGTTCCTCGCCAAGGATGATGTGCCAACCTTCGAGTTCATCAACAACTGCCTTGCCTGGCCGCCCGGTGTTCAGATCGAGAAGGGGAACAGCTACATGACCTGCATTGCGTTTCTGATGAACCCTCAGAGCGAAGGGTCGGTCACACTCCGCTCGGCCGATCCGAACGAGAAGCCGGTTGTCAATCTCAACTTCCTCACGCATCCATACGACGCGCGCATTATGCGCGAAGCAGTGCGCTCGGTTTGGGCGAAGATCACGCAGAATAAAGTCCTGAAAGAGTCGATCAAGCGGACACTTTGTGGGCCGACCAGTCTGTCAGATGCGGATGTTGACGCATTTGTGCGCGACAATGCCGGCACCGTCTGGCACGCCAACGGATCGGTGATGATGGGCAGAGAAGGCGAAAACAGTGCATGTGTCGACAAGGACTACAAGGTGCTGGGTGTGAAGGGGCTCAGAGTCGCAGACTTGAGTGTCTGCCCAGTGACGACGAACAACCATACGCAGCCCACAGCTTATCTGGTTGGATACAAGGCCGCGCAGAGACTCATCGAGGAATACGGACTAAGCACAGCCGGGCGGACGAAAGAGGGCCCGATCCTAGCCAAGATGTAGGTGTCAGAGCGACACAGTGCGATACCATTCTTGTTGTAGAGCAAGGCTGACAAGGCCCGCGATTCACAGTGACTCGGTCCTGAATTAGCACAGCGCGGCGATGACGCACGATCCTTTAGTCAGGTACGAGCACGCTTGCAGCAGATCAGGGATGTTGCCGAATCGATTGTTGACAGCGGGTTGCTGCATGATGGTGGTGAGGTTGAATACGGGTGGCTGGTCGTTGCTAGGTGGAAACGGCGCTTGCACGTTTTGGGCCACTGTATACACTGAGGTCATCTCGTCACCGTCGCCTTTTACGATGAGTGTGCTCTCAAACAATCGAATCAATATTCTTTGACAAGCTCACAAAGCAATTGCATCACGATCCAGACGAGTATTCGCGCCGACAGTTTCAAGGTCCCGGTCCTGCGCATCCCATTGGGCATTGTCGTGGTCGTACCAGCCTCCCCAACCACCTCGCGGGAAGCGCCAGCCTCAGCAAATCTAAGTGCTCTATTTCCTCCCTTGCTTTCTTGCACGACGTCGACCCTTCTTTCCACGTTTACCCACTCATTCTTTGTTTGTTGCATCAAACAATCGCTGACCACATTCCATCCGTCGAAGCATCCACGAGGCATCGACGCTCGCTACGACTTCCATTCGCTATCACCTGCAGATACGCTAAGATAAACCCCGCATTGTATTACCAGTACAACTCGATACTCACTGCCGCGATCGACGTCGCGTGTTGCTGGAACCAACAATCAAAAAGAGCCGGAAAGGTCTTCTCCGACCTCAGTTCAGCCCGCAATGGGGCTCTTCAAGGCGCTCGCCCTCCTGGCGCTCGGCACATCCACAGTACTGGCAAAGCCCTACCCGGTCCACGATGAAGAGCTTATGCGCCTTCACAACGCAACTCAGATCGACAAGCGCCAGTCGTGCGACGGCGTGAGCTGCGGCTGGGACAACTGGCTCTGTTGTCCATCAGGCTCGACCTGCGTCACCGATGCCAGCAACCAAGCTCAGTGCGGCTCTGCGGGCAGTGGAGGCGGTGGATGGGTGTACTACACAACGACCTGGGTGGAGACGGTGGGTGCCGTGACCAAGACCAGCGTTGGATCAACGTTCGCCGGCGGGAGCGGCGCAACGACTGCTGCGTGCGGCAACAGCCAGAGCCCGTGCGGTAGCGTTTGCTGCGACTCCGGGTTCTACTGCAAGGCCTCCGGCACCTGTGCACTGATTGCTGGCGGCAGCTCAGGCGGCATCTTGCCCACTGTCTCTCCATCTGCGCCTGTCCGACCTACTTCCTCCACACTGGTCATCATCACGTACACCGGCACTCCCACCGCAACAGTGCCCTTCCAGACCGCTGTCCCTACCGGCGCCAACGGATCGCTCACCGAGACTGATGCCTCCAACGGCCTCTCTGGCGGTGCCATTGCCGGAATCGTCATCGGCGTCATCCTGGGTGTCTTGATCCTCCTGCTGATCTGTTTGTTCTGCTGCGCTCGCGCCCTCTTCGACACCCTGCTCGGCATCCTAGGCATTGGCGGCAAGCGCAAGCACACCCACGAGGAGTCGACGTACATCGAGGATCACCACCACGCAGGCGGCGCCGCCGGAGGAAGGTGGTATGGCCAGGGCCCTGCTAGGCCGAACCGCCCTATGAGCGAGAAGAAGAGCGGCTTTGGGAAGGGCATGGGCATGGCTGCAGCGCTGGGCGGATTGGCTCTCGCTCTCGGGCTGAAGAGGAAGCACGACAGACGAGATGATAAGAGTACGACCGTCAGCGGATCATCGTACTATTACTCCGACTACACATCGAGCAGTGAGTTTTGCCCATATCGAACGCAAGACCTGAATACTGACATTGTCTAGGCAGTGCGAGTTCCTCAGATCGCCACACACGGCGCACGAGGCATTCGAGCAGACGGTAGAGTCCTAGCTCGTCATCTGCTTTATTCGCACCGCGCTGAAGCTTGTATAAACTTTTCTTTTCTTGACCACTTTGCGTCGGTAACTCACATGGCGGTTCATTTGCATTCCGCAGCACCTACGGGGCTGCTTCGGCGTTCGGCGTATAGCTTACGATTCACGAAAGACGGATTACGAGAGATGGGTTCACGGGCGGTAATGATCATGGCGGATAGTCACGAGATGAGTAAAATGAATGGGACAGACGGGAACGAATGTAAATGCCACGCGCCTCACGAAATTCAACAGCGCGTATACTTCCAGACTTCTCTTCTTGCGTCAGCCCCGTCCCTACACCTCATGCTCCACCTCGTCCACACTCGGAACGCGATCCAGCCGCACCCCCGTAAAGTCCCCCACAGCTCTTACCGCCTCCATAATCGCCCTCACATCCCCCTTGCCCATGCCCACCCGCAACGCCCCTCTGACATGCCAGCGCGTCTCCAGTCTTAGATTCTGCACCATGATGCCCGCCAGCACGACAACCTCGGTATCCCAATCATCCAGCACCTGCCTGTCGCTCAGATACAGGCCGTACGTGATCTCCTCGCTAATCCAGCGAAAGTCCTTGTGCGCGTCGAACAGCGCAAGCGTGTCCTCGGTGTTGCCGGCGTAGATGCTCCCCAGCCACGCCGCGCCGCGGGCATGGTTTGCGTCGTCGGCCGTCCACCCGGGGCGCGTGGAGCTGTAATCTCTGTCGTGCGGCCGCTCGACGCGCGACACGGCCAGCACGGCTTCCAGCGGCTTGCACACGCCGACGATCGAGACGAGCTTCACGAGCGCTTCGCGCAGGCGCCGCACCAGCGCTTGCCGCGCCGCACTCGTCTGGCACCACTGCTGCGAGGTCAGGTACAGGTAGAGTTGGTCTGCGTATTCGGGCTCTGTGCCCCCTACTAGCGCGGCCAGCGCGGCGAGGTACCATCGTGAGGGGCCGAGGGATGTGCTGGTGAAGGATGTTTCCAGGGTGGTGAAGAGGGCGTGGAGGTCTTGGCGGAGTGGAGGGGGTGGGGGTGAGGTGGTGGACTGGGAGGCCATTGTGGAGTGGGAGTGGTTGGTTTGTTGGCGGTGGATTGCCGGTTCGAGCTCTTTTTGATGTTGGAGACTTGTCTCGTTGCGCTTCGAGGTGAGGGTGTGGGTGTTGCGCGCTTGTGCCAAGTGTATGCACCACGGTGAGATTCCTGGCCGCCGCAGAATGCTATGTGCAATCCTGTAGGGAACTCTTCCAGTTTGTGCAATGTTGTTCATGTCAATTGTTTGTGGTTGGTCGAAGTAGGAGGATGTATGTGGTGATGCCGGCTTCGGCATGCTTAGTCAGAGACGCGTGGGGTTGATCATCCTCTACTTCAATTGTCAACGACCCGCTGCTGATCGTCTCGAATGACGTATCATCCTGAATTTGTGACTGATTCCTACTTTGTTTGTTTCTGCTTCCACCCACTATGTACGCCATGTTCTCCACCCAGTACTATTTCATATTCCCAAACGGTTCCGTAGGCTCACTTTTAATAATTTTGCTCATGGCATTATCCTAGGTTTTTTGTGCAGGCCTTGGTGCTCCTCATTCAGCTCCTCGTCCGGAATAGCACCCTGAGTCGTTGATGCCTTGGTTCGGAAGCTTCAGAAGTACAGCGTGAGATTTTCGCCGGCACCTTCCTTTTCCAGGGCAAACGGACCACCTCACCTAATCCTACCTGGATCATAGCACCTCGACCTAACAAAGCTCCACGATGGGTCGTAGTCTTTACAGGATGCGCAAAGAGAGTGGCAGCAGCTGCGGCATCTCGCGTCCGCCACGCTACCACCCCGGTGGCAGCGGCAGCACTGCCAGACAAGATACGCTTCGGTGTTGTACCAAACGACGTAGATGTCAGGAACGCCATTTTCCTCGCCCCGCTCGTAATTGATGTAGAGATGCGTGTCTTGTAGGACTTGTAATGATGTGCTGAGCCTATGGCTGTCAGTCGCTGCAGAGGGGCGATCATCCCACCCAGCAAGCTGCTGACTGCTGGCGTAGGAGGTGTATCCCTCGATTGCTGAGCTGCGCGCACGTGTCAGAGACGGGGTTGATGTAGGCGTGCGGTCCGGGCTCTGAGCCGGAGTATCCTGCTCAGACATGGTCGAGTAGTCTACTGCAGATGGCGTTGCTGCGTACCATCAGTGGCGCGTTCACCGCACTAAGCTCGTATGTACTCACACGCAACCGAAGAAGGCGCGTACTGCTCCTTCTTACCAACATTGTGAGCTCGCATCCACCGCACCACTTTGTCTCGCTCCACCTCATAATCTCGGACCTTGAATCGCAGACTAGGTCGATCCGTCTCAACGAGGTCACGATGCTGCGACTTGCGCACGATGGCTTTCATCTCTCTTGTCTTGACGTTCTTGTCGAGTTTCCACTTGCTGATGCGTGTGCGGTACTGTCGGATTCTGGCGGGGATAAGCTGCTGCTGGTCGACTTGGGAGGAGGTGGCGTACTCTGCGTTGAACCCATGGTCTCTCTGCATTATGGCCCTCACATCTTTGAGCGGCAAGTTTTTCATGACATGGAGCCGGATGATGCGTTCTTTATGGGGGGCCCATTCTGCCTCGCGAAGAGTTGGCGCTTTTGGCTTGCGGGTCTTGACGGACAGGTCCATGATCGTGGACGTGCGCACTGTCTGTCACGATCAAAAGTTGTGGAATGCTCACTAAAAGTTGAAATGCTGCGAGAAGAGGGCTCGACAGCCATCTTATACTCGACATGCTTGGCTGGTAGGGCTCAGGCGCTCGGTGATTGGATGCAAAAGTACTATTCTGCAAGCCACGTTCTTGTTAGACACCGCTGCAGAGTGAAGCGACGAGTCCTGGGATAGCGTTGCAGGGGTCTCGGTGTTCCGATTGAAGGATTCGGCCAGGCTTGACGCATGAACGTGGAGTCGTCGAACGTAGCAAAACTACTATTCATTGTCGATCAAATGCAGGACTTTGCCGTTTGGCCGACACTTCGTCAGCATTTGACTGGTATCTTTTCTAACGAGACCGACGTTTCGTCAGCATTTGACTCGTGCCATTTCTAACGAAACATACTGGCTTCGTCTTACATTTACTCACGCCGAATGGCAGTGTCGACAGAGGCAACAACTGCAATCATCTTCGGAATGCTTCAGTTGGCGATCAGTCTCATCTCGCTTTGGCAACAGTACCAGCTCGGTCGAATGCACGGTGCGTTCTGTCACTCCCCGGCGTTCGCAACTAAGCACCATAGAGCACCGGGTGGAGAGACGACGATACACGATGTGAAGAGCGTTCAAGGAGGGCGGTAGATGGTCGGCGCAGAGTGCATGGTGTTGTTGAAAAAGTGGGTTGGGTATATATAACAGGACAGTCAGCGCAGAAGCATAGTGTTGTTGACAAAGTAGTTTGGGTATCTATATAACAGGACAGTCAGCGCAGAAGCATGGTGTTGTTGACAAAGTAGTTTAGGTATCTATATAACAGGATGGTCAGCGCAAAGCATGGTGTTGTTGACAAAGTAGTTTGGGTATATATATAATAGGATAGTCAGCGCAGAAGCATGGTGTTGTTGACAAAGTGGTTTGGGTATATATATAATAGGATAGTCAGCGCAAAGCATGGTGTTGTTGACAAAGTGGTTTGGGTATATATATAACGCTATGACTGTACGTGGAGCACTCCCTGCTCGCTTGCCAGAGTGCAACGTCAAGGCTTTGGTGGACTTGGATCAACGCTTTCCTGAACGATAGGTGCTGCCATTCTCGTCAGAGGAAGTATTTGACGGCGTTGGCGTAGTGCTCGGGTCGTGAAGGCCAGTCAACAACGGCGACTTGGCGCATGAGTGCTGCTTGTCTGACTCTCTCGTCGACTCTGCACGGGATCTGGCCGGCCCCTCTCCTCGCGGCCTCGTCTTCTTCCCCAGCACCCTCGTCGATACTCCCATCCTACAAGAAGTAATCGGCCACCGGTTTCTTCGCGGGCATGCCGCGCGAGTCCTGCGGCGCAGCTTCAAACACCCTGTACCTACGCCCGGGCCCGTCTCTGTTCTTCTGCTCCAGCAAGCCGAGGCGGTTGTCGCCTGGCCCGCCTGCGTTCGGTCCATCGTTGCTGCCCAAGACCCAGCCGCCGCCTCCGCCGCCGCGATCGCCGTTGCTCCTGCGCTGGAAGCCGGCGTTGCTCCCGTCCTCGCCCAGCTCGAGGATGGCGGCGACGTTGCCGCAGCGGTAGCAGTAATTGGGGGCACTCCAGACGGTGACAATGGTGGAGTCGAACATCTCCTTGAAGCCCTCCATGACCAGCTGGTGGGCGCGGGCGATCAGGCTGAGGTCGTTTTTGTGGTTGAAGCACTTGACGATGTCGGCGCCGAAGAGGAAGCCGGCGCCGCGCGGGGAGAGGCCCCAGCCGTCGATTTCGTCCGGGTCGGACCACAGCAGGTCGCACATGGCGCCCTCGTGGGGGACTTCTTGCTTGCGGTCCAGCAGGCGGATCTTGTCGATGCTGTCGATGAGGGGCGAGAGGCCGCCGTGCACGCACAGGATGGCGCCCGTGTCGTTGCGGCTGGAGCCGTTGGCGGCGGACGTGGCGGCGGTGCCGGGCGCGCCGACGTTGGTGGGTGTCGGGGGAGCGACGGGCGAGGAGGAGCCCATGTTGGCGCTGGCGCCGGAGACGGAGGCCTGGTCCGAGTTGCGGGCGTAGCGGTACATGATCTCGCCGGCGGCGTTGAGCGTCTCGATCTCGATGTCCTGGTCCATGTCGGGCAGCGAGTCCACGTTGGAGTTGGAGGCGATGGGGCCGTCGGTGGGCTGGAGGGAGGTGGCGGCGCCCGTGACCAGGGCGCCCAGGGCGAGGTAGTCGAAGACCTCGCAGCAGTAGCGCCAGACGTTGGCGCTGCCGTACTTGCGCAGGCACTCGTCGTAGAAGCCGTAGACGGTGGTGATCTGGCGCGACTCGTGGTTGCCGCGGATCAGCGTGATGCGGTCCGGGTAGCGGACCTTGAGGCAAAGCAGCAGGAGGAAGGATTCGAGCGAGTAGAAGCCGCGGTCAACGAAGTCGCCTGTGCGTGTCAGCGTGCATTCGGCCCAGCGAGCGCCGGCTGTGCGCACCCATGAACAGGTAGTTGGTGTCCGGCACGTCGCCGCCGACGCGGAACAGCTCCATCAGGTCGTGGAACTGGCCGTGGATGTCGCCGCATATCTGTCGTGGCATCAGCTCGGGCGCCCGGCCGCGGGGGCGGGCAGCATACCGTCACGGGCGCGTCGACGCCGACCACATTGCCCTCCTCGATCAGCAGCTCGCGCGCCTTGTAGCACAGCTCGCGCACCTGGTGCTCCGGGATAGGCCGACAGGCGCGCAGCTGCTGGATCGCCTTGTCGAGGTCGCTGCCGCCGATGCTCATTGCGGCGGCGCGTGTGTGGGCGGGCAGCCTTGCTCCGGGGGTGCTGCGCCTTGCGCCTCCGTGTCGCGATCACTCGCGAGTCGTCGTGTCGCGGCTCTTTCGTATCGCGGGGCGGGCGCCAGAGATGTGTCGGTGGAGGAGTGGCGTGGCCCGAGCAATAGCGGTCGCAGTACCGGCGCAGTCCGCGTCAAGTGTCGTCAAGCTTCGCCCTCGCAGCCCGTGTCGCCGTGCAATCTCGCGCAGCGTCAGTCGGATGTCGTCGCGCCGGCGAGCTCATGGCATGCCCTAGCCACCGCCGCCGGCGATCGCGCGCCCGCGGGACGCAGGGATCCACGCCTGACACTAGCGCCGTCTTCCCTCGACCACCAAAAGTCTATCACCACGTCCCCCGCCCGCCCTCTCCACCCACACCGTCCTTCCCCGCGCTCGAGGCATCTCAATTGGCCCCGTACGGCCCGCGACGACCCCGAGCCACACGCCCCGACGGACCGGAGACGGGTGATGCCTCGGCCTGCCTGAGTTTTACACACACACACACGCGCACTCGATATCGATAAGCCGCCATTGGCTGCGCAGGCCAGTGAAACCGCATCTCGACAGGCGCGCCGGCAGTTGGCACCGCAACAGCCTGCAACGCCTGCAACGCCTGCAACGCCCGCAACACACCGCAATAGCTCGCACGACTGCACGCGAACACGCCCACCATGCCGCCTCACATGCACCCGCGCTCCCTCACCACCGCCTCCCTCTTCACCACCACCCTCATGGTCTCCTTCCTCGTCGTCGCCGCCCCGCACCTGATCCCCTGCCCCGTCGACCCGCGCACGCTGGCCGACTCGGCCGACCCCACCAGGCGCCGCCGGAGACGCAGACCCGCCGCCGAGGACGACGCCAGCGATGCTGCAGACGCGCTGAGCGAGCAGACGAGGATCGAGGCGCACCTGAATCCAAAGAGGGAGTGTCCCATCCCCAAGCCGGGCGGGCTGGTCGCGCAGGTGCTGGGCATGGGCATGGCGAGGCGAAATCACGACCAAGGCGAAGGCGCAGTCACACGCGAGGTTGGGCGGTTACGGCGGAGCAGGGAGGAGCGCGATGACGAGTCAGGGCTGTGAGGGAGGGAGGGTGTGCTGTGTATTGGCCACAAGGAGAGCCGCGTGGGAAGAGGCGCCGAAGCGGAGACGAGCACTGTATCATATGTACATACCCGGTGCCACACCACGCCAGAAAGACTGTACCAGCATTGCATTAGACGAACAGAAGGAGAGAGACATTACACAAAGTTTTACATCACCCATCTGTATTAGCGTGCTGTTTGCTGTGTTGAACGACTCGTGCATAGAAAAGAACGAGGTGCGTGTGAGATGATCAGCTGTCGAAATTGGGCTATATTCGAGTTTGACCATGAGTGCTTCTTCAATGTCTAGCCAAGGCGTGCTTCTTCGGCGTGGAGAGAGAATTGGCAGCGACGAGCAGTGGGAGAGCGTCCACAAGGCTTGGCAGGTTGTGCTTCAAAGTAGAGCGTGTGCTTGCGTCTACGCTTGACTTAGTTCAGACAGCTTCAACACCCGGAATGAAGAACTGTGGCGCCGACAGCTCCAAGGCTGAAAACTCCATCTCCGGAAAATCCCATCTCAGCTCCTCAAACACTGCTCTCCAAATTCCCCTAGCGCGCCTGTTGTATGCGAGCTCCGCCACCAAAGGCGTTTCGCGAAACGTGATGGCTCTCTCTTTGTATCTTGCATCTGCTCGCAGTATAATGAGGAGTACTTCTTTGTGATTTGAAAGGTCTTCGGATAAGTCTTTTAGTAGTCGTTCGATCGCCAAGTGCAGGCAACCCCGTCCTGCGTCGTCTGTTGCCGACACGTCGGCCTTCGCGTGCAGGTACGCCGAAATGGCTGCTGGATTCGGCGTATATAGCTGGATTGCGTGCAGAAGAGGCGTCAACTCACCGACGTCACGATGCTCGACATCAACGCCGAGGCCGATCAAGTATTGCAACACTTGCTCAAACTGGTGTCGATCCAACGAATCGGCCCGGTTGATGCGGAATAGGATGTTTCCACGGTACCTAGTAGGGTCCACACACTCGTCAATCTGTGCACCATAATCGACAGCAAGTGTCATCAGGTCCTTGCATCTTGCAAAATCGTCTTCGAAGGAAGATTGCTCCCAATCATCGACGTCGGCTACCCAACGCGATGAGAAGCCCTCCCAAATTGCCCATATGATATTCTCACTTTCTCTGAACCAGGTCAGGCGCTCTGAATATTCACCGCAGGTACCGAGGAAGAGAACCTACCCGTATACGTTGTTGACTGGGGACCCTCGCTCAAGCAGGAGTCGAGTGATCTCGATATTACCCTCGAAAGCCGATGCCTGATCAAATAAGTTGAATGTCTTCTGAGTCGCCCAGGATTAGCTCACATGTACTGGAAAGTTATCCCAATCATCCAGAGAAAATACAGTCGCCTCCCCAGCTGATAGTAATCGCGCCACTTCGTCAATGTCATTTTGAGAGATCGCCTCGAAAAGCGCCTCAGAAGTGGAGGGGCCATGTTTGGTATGGGATCTGGCGAGACCTTCCCGGTAGTATCTACTGCCTAGGCCTATTCGGAGCCGCAGGTCCAACCAGAACATCAGATTGTCAGGAGATAGATTCGCTACGTAAGCCCTTACCAGTAGGGTAGATTTGTCAATGATCGTTCTTTCAATACGTACCAACCATGTGAGCTCCTGGGAAATACCACCTCTGAGGAGCTGACAGTCGTGGTGCAATATATGTTTGCTGTTGGTTAAATCCCCGCGAAGCATCGTGGCCAGTGTACCAATAGAAGACGGCAAGCCTTTTTTAGAAGCCTCTTCCGTGAGGGCCTCAACTAGCACCGCCAACAGGCTGCCTTCCGGACCGCTCTCGAAATCTTGAGATAGCTCTTTCCATGGTGTGTCGAAAGCCCACGACACATCGGTAGTTTTAGCCCAACATCTTGGACTTTGTGACTCGCTCACTGCGCTTCTTTCGTCGGCTCGAGATGAAGGCTCCGATATGCTTGTGTCTGTAAGATGATTGGAAGCAACTTCAGGTATTGGACTTCTTTGACGTGCAGACACCGCTTCATTCATCTCCACGTCATAAGCTGCCGACGGAGAGCCCTGCCGTGAATGTGTGTAGCAGCTGATGTCCGATGGAGTCCCTCAAAAATGTTAGCGAGATTCGCCACTCTACATACCAACTCGTGGAGGCATACGTGCACCTGAACCATCAGTATAGAGCTGGTCACCGGCAACATCGTGCTCTTTCATCCAACGAAGAAGTTTCTTATGATCGACATTGAACCCTCGCACTCGAAAATTGAGCTGAGGTCGACGAGGCTCAGAGACTCTCCGGAATTGACTCTTTCTTATCATAGCTCTCATCTCATGGTCTTTCACGTTTCTGTCAAGCTTCCATCGCTTTATGCGATGTTTCCACTGGCGGTCCCTTTGGCAATGTAAGTTGAATGACGAGGATAAATACGATCACGCCTCTTCATGCCAATCGAAGCATACTTACGTTGCGGTGACCTGATGCTTTTCTTTCATGAAGTCTTTGACCTTGTTTAGCGGTAATCCGTCTTTCAGAAACAGACTGCGGATAACAGTCTCATGTAATTTCCAGTCCTTCTCGGTCAGTCTTTGTCGTTGCTGGGATAGCGCCATTGTGGTCGATACTCAGCGCTAACTTGGAGTAAGTCTATGCAACTTGCGCGAAGGACGCACGACAATGCGCCCAGAACGAGAATCAAAACGAAGAGCTCAATACGATAATGTAGATCGGAGTGGGCGAGATGTGAAGAGTGAAGTTAACGCAGGGCGTTCAGATCTCAGCCTGATCACAGCCCACCATTGCGTATGACCTAAAGACAGACCTCCAGAGATCAGAAAAAGGCTGAGAAAATCACCACTTCCAACCAAACGACGTGCATTGCCGTTGATGACCATGAGGGGGCGCGGGCTATTGTCTGGGCCCTGCGTAGCAGCCACGGTGGTGGACAGGTGCAATTTAACGCGCTCAGGCCTGGCTGTGATTGGACGGCGCTGCCTTACACAGGCCATGTACCCCTGCGTAAGCATCCCAAATCAGATACGACGTTTGGGCAACAGGCCGCCACTTCCTGGTCATTGGCAAAAGGACACTTCCAAAAGGGCACTTGGGAAAGGACGTTCCAAAGGGACACTCCCAGTACGCTAACACAGCCACCCGCTTACCGCCAACGCAGCGCATCAGAAGCAGGACCCCTGCAGCCACCAGGTACTAGTCTGCAGATGCTTGCTTGAATTGTTGATGCATTCATCAGCCGATGCAACTCTCACTGAGCTATGATTCGCAGCGACGCACGCCGCGTCGGCGTCATGTATCAGGCCGGCAATATTGGCGGTCCAGCCTCCTATACATGATTGGGAGGTCGCTCCAAAAGTACACTCCAAAAGTACGCTTCAAGAGGACACTGCAAAGGTACGCTCCAAAGGTACGCTTCCTTCAGGCTGATCCTTCACGCACGGTCAGTGCTCCAGCCACATGACGTTTCCCACCAGATCCCTTCTCCTGTCTGCCTCTCGGCAGTGCTGCCGCCCAGCCCGACATGACTTGACAGCTGTGCGCAAAGTTCATGCATTGGTACTCTTGACAATCCATGCAATAGTGCGTTCAAAAGTACACTCAAAAGTACACTCCAAAGTACACTCAGAAGTACACTCAGAAGTACACTCCAAAGTACACTCAAAGGCACACTCAAAGATACACTCAAAAGTGCCATGGAGCGCACTTGAAGACCCGTAAGGGCATTCAGAAACACCATATAACCAAGGCAGGCCTGCAACAATGCTATCATCCACATTCATATCAACACCAACAGTCCTGAGCAGGCCAGTCAAACGCCTCAAAGCCAAACAGCTCCTCTTTGATACTTGCCAAACATTACAACGCATACTTGCAATACATCACGAAAATGCCTGGTGTGGCTATCATCGCAATTGTGTACGGTACCCTCCAGCTTGGTGTCGGGCTGTTCGCTCTGTGGCAGCAGCACCAAGTCCGCCAGCACCGTAAGTCCAAGGCTGCTTTCACAGCTGACCGTGCCTAATGTTGACCAGAGATTCGCTTGGGTGACCAACACAACATGGTCTAGATGAGCACGTAGCGCAAAAGAAGGCCGACGCTCGACTGTGCTATGATGGTTTGTATTTCAGGATACTCGAGCCTTCTTGCTCTGTCTGTATGGGCTACATTTGAGCGTTCAGCGTTCAGCAACAATACTTGTATGAACGAGGCATCTTGTCATTAAACCTTTCGTGGATGTAATGGACCAGCGCTATGAATTGAAGACTATTTGCGTCTTGCAACGTTCTGTTGCATTGCTGAAGAGCGAATGAATGTGATTCAGGCTGGATCCTTCACATCAACCGGCCAGGATGTTGAGACTTCGATACATCGTTAGCTGTTGTCCTACATTAACTGAATATAATGAACAGGCCAAGCAGCGAAACGGTGAGGACTGATGTGGCCGGTGCCAGTGGCTAGCGCAATGACCGCATGCGCCAAGCTTGAAGTGGGGTGAGGCGTCGAGCTCCAGTCCAGCACCTTCGGTCGGCGAGTGTAGTCACCAACAAGACAACTTCACCGTCGCTGCTGCCTCCCAGCACATAAGCGACTCCACCTCCAACAACTTCATCAACACCACCAACGACACCTACACCAACTATACCATACGCACCTTATCGTATACGTCACACCCCGCAGTATCAGCTCTCCGGCGACGGCAAACACGATAGCTCCGTCCACTGCACCAGCCGGCAAGCTGTCGAAGCGAAAGCACTCCAGCGAGGACTCTAGTCCGAACAAGAAAACAATGACAGTGAGTGCGCCAAACATCAATAAGCAGACACGCCGTAGTGGGTTGCGCCATTGTGTGCATTAGTAAACCAACGACACGCTTAAGTGGCAACCATGGATGCGGTCCCCTCTTTCCCTTCGTCTACACAACCCGACTTACTACTGACGACATGACTAACACGTACCAGGACAAGATGCAGGTCGACGACCCTCCTGCTGCCGTTGAGCAGCTCAAGGAAGCCTCCGGCAACAACGGCGAGATCGACGAGTCACTCTACAGCAGACAACTGTACGTCCTCGGCCACGAGGCTATGAAACGCATGGGGTCCTCGAACATCCTCGTAGCTGGTCTGCGAGGTCTTGGTGTCGAAATCGCCAAGAACATCGCGCTCGCCGGTGTCAAGTCGTTAACGCTCTACGACCCCAAGCCCGCTGCGCTTTCTGATCTTTCGTCACAGTTTTTCCTGCGACCTGACGACGTAGGCAAGCCTCGCGCGGCCGTTACGGTCCCTCGCGTCTCCGAACTCAACCCATACACACCTGTGCAGGAATACACAGGCAAGGACCTGACGTCAGACTTGTCCCAATTGAAGCAGTTCCAGGTCGTTGTCCTCACAGACACACCTTTGAAGGACCAGGTCAAGATCGCAGATTACTGCCATGAGAACGGCATCTACGTTGTCATTACTGACACGTACGGTCTTTTCGGTACCATTTTCACAGACTTTGGCAAGAACTTCACAATCGGCGACCCAACTGGTGAGAACGTCACAAACGGTATCGTCGCTGATATCGATTCAGAAGGCCTGGTTTCGGCGCTGGACGAGACACGACACGGTCTTGAGGATGGCGACTGGGTTACCTTCTCTGAGGTTAAGGGCATGGAGGGCCTGAACGGCTGTGCGCCTCGCAAGATTGAAGTCAAGGGACCATACACGTTCTCCATCGGCGATGTTTCCGGGCTTGGGGAGTACAAGGGCGGAGGCCAGTACATCCAGGTCAAGATGCCCAAGATTGTCAACTTTGAGCCGCTCAGCCAGCAGCTGACGAAGCCTGAGCTCATGATCTCAGACTTCGCCAAGTTTGACCGCCCACAGCAGCTTCACGTTGGTATCCAGGCCCTGCACCAGTTTGCCGAAAGCCACAACGGCGAGTTCCCGCGACCGCACAACGAGGCAGACGCAGGCGAGGTCCTGAAGATTGCGCAAGATCTTGCTGGACAGGGCGAGGATAAGGTCGAGCTTGACGAGAAGCTCATCAAGGAGCTCAGCTACCAGGCACGTGGTGACCTTAGCCCAATCGCTGCTTTCTTTGGTGGTCTGGCCGCACAGGAAGTCCTCAAGTCAGTCTCTGGCAAGTTCCACCCAATTATGCAGTGGCTGTACTTCGACTCTCTTGAGTCGCTGCCTACCTCTACTGCACGCTCGGAGGAGCAATGCGCTCCGATTGGCTCACGCTACGATGGCCAAATCGCGGTACTTGGTCAGGAGTACCAGAAGAAGCTCGGCAATATTAAGCAATTCCTTGTCGGCGCTGGTGCAATTGGTTGCGAGATGTTGAAGAACTGGGCCCTGATGGGTCTCGCGGCCGGTCCTGAGGGCAAGATCACAGTTACCGACAACGACCAGATCGAGAAGAGCAACTTGAACCGACAGTTCCTGTTCCGGCCTCACGATGTCGGTTCGCTCAAGAGCGCGGCAGCAGCTAAGGTTGTACAGGCGATGAATCCCGATCTGAACGATAAGATCGAAGTCTTGTCTGACAAGGTCGGCCCCGACACCGAAGACATTTTCAACGAGACTTTCTGGAACTCTCTGGACGGCGTTACTAATGCACTCGACAATGTGGAGGCACGAACATACGTCGATCGTCGATGCGTCTTCTTCCGCAAGCCACTGCTCGATAGTGGCACTCTCGGTACCAAGGGCAACACCCAGGTTGTCCTTCCGTTCATCACCGAGTCTTACTCATCCTCGCAAGATCCACCGGAGAAGTCTTTCCCTATGTGCACACTTAGGAGTTTCCCCAACAGGATCGAGCACACCATTGCATGGGCGCGTGAGGTGTTTGACTCGTTGTTCGTCAAGGGACCGGAAGTTGTCAACCTATACCTTACGCAGCCTGACTACCTTGGCGCATCACTGAAGCAGTCTGGTAATGAGAAGCAGACTTTGGAGACTCTGCGAGACTTCTTGGTCACTGAGAAGCCGCGTACTTTTGATGACTGCATTATCTGGGCTCGCCAGCAGTTCGAGAAGAGCTACAACCACAGCATTGCGCAGTTGCTGTACAACTTCCCCAAGGACTCCACAACCGGCTCTGGCCAGCCATTCTGGTCCGGACCGAAGCGCGCACCAGACCCATTGAAGTTCGATTCCTCTAATCCCACACATGCAACCTTTGTCGAGGCTGCGGCCATCCTGCACGCGTTCAACTACGGCATCAAGCCAAACGCGACCAAGCAGCACTATGAAGAGGTCTTGAATGACATGATTGTGCCAGACTTCAAGCCCGACCCAACTGTCAAGATTCAGGCAAGCGACAACGACCCCGACCCGAATGCCAATCAGCCTCCTTTAGACGACAACAATGAGCTCAACGAGATTGCCAAGCAGTTGCCAGACCCGAAGTCGCTTGCTGGCTTCAAGCTTGAGCCTGTAGAGTTTGAGAAGGACGATGACACAAATCACCACATCGATTTCATCACAGCATGCAGCAACCTGCGTGCCGAGAACTACAAGATCGAGCAGGCTGACCGCCACAAGACCAAGTTCATCGCCGGCAAGATCATTCCCGCCATCGCCACCACCACTGCGTTGGTCACTGGACTTGTCAACCTTGAGCTGTACAAGATTATTGATGGCAAGGACGACATCGAGCAGTACAAGAACGGCTTCATCAACCTGGCGTTGCCCTTCTTCGGCTTTAGTGAGCCCATTGCCAGCCCTAAGGGCAAGTACGCTGGTCCGAATGGCGACGTCACGATCGATAGGCTGTGGGACCGCTTCGAGGTGGACGACATCACATTGAAAGAGTTCGTTGAGCACTTCAAGGAGAAGGGCTTGGACATCCAGATGGTCAGCTCTGGTGTCAGCTTGCTGTACGCATCGTTCTACCCTCCTGCCAAGCTAAAGGACAGGATGGGCTTGAGGTAAGTTGTTCGTTCCCCTGTAGCAACCAGTACATCCGGCTGACATTTCCCAGCATGAGCAAGCTTGTCGAACACGTCAGCAAGAAGCCGGTACCAGACCACCAGAAGAACGTCATCTTTGAGATCACTGCAGAAGACCAGAACGAGGAGGATGTCGAGATTCCTTACGTCATGGTCAAGCTGCAGAAGTAGTGTTTTGCAGTGAGACGCGGGGCCTCGGTTTGCGAGGAAGGACAATTATGATTTGGTACGGAAGACGACAGTCAGACTACGATAGACGAATTGCATGAATAGACAAGACTGCATACGGTCACATTACACGGTGTTCGCTTGACAGGAGCCGTTGCGGCAACCGAGTCCGGTCTCGGCCGCTAATGTGGGGCCATCGGTCAAAGCGCCAGCCCTACAATGGCGGGACGTTGATTATCAAGCCTCGAGTGACATTTCTCCATCACGCAACAATGTGAGCCACACACCCACACCGCCAGCTACACACCAGCCATGGCGCCCTCACTTGAAGAACCCACACAAGTCGACTTTGATGCGCCGCTTAAGAATGCGCCGAAGCTTGTTGCGCCGGAGCCAGGTACTTACCCCGCCACTTGCGCGTTCGTCGCCACGAAGTCGCAATGGAAACCTATGCTGATGACTGTCTGCAGAGCACTGCCCTGGCCCCGAGTCTCTCCAGGCAGGCAAAGCAGACAACTGCGCTGGCTGCCCGAACCAAGCCATATGCGCCTCCGCACCGAAAGGCCCGGATCCTGACATCCCCCTCATAACCGCCCGCCTCGCCTCTGTCCAACACAAGATCCTCGTGCTGTCCGGAAAAGGCGGCGTCGGAAAATCCACGTTTAGCACCATGCTCTCGCACGGCTTCGCATCGAACCCCAACTCGACCGTCGGTCTCATGGACACGGATATCTGCGGCCCGTCGATACCGAAGATGATGGGTGTTGAGGACGAGACGATTCACGTCACCGGCGAGGGTTGGGAGCCTGTGTGGGTGAGCGAGAACCTGGGGGTGATGAGCGTGCAGTTCATGCTGCCGAATCGCGACGACGCTGTCATCTGGCGCGGACCGAAGAAGAACGGGCTGATCAAGAAGTTTCTGATGGATGTCAGCTGGGGCGAGCTGGACTTCTTGATCGTGGATACCCCGCCTGGCACCAGCGACGAGCATCTCAGCGTTAACAGCTTCTTGAAGGCGAGCGGAGTCGACGGTGCGGTGCTGGTCAGCACACCTCAGGAGGTCAGTTTGTTGGACGTCAGAAAGGAGATAGACTTTTGCCGGAAAGCGAAGATTCCCATCCTCGGTATCGTGGAGAACATGAGCGGCTTCGTGTGTCCAGGGTGCAAGCACGAGTCTCAGATTTTCCGCGCGAGCACGGGAGGTGCACAACGGTTGGCCAAGGATGAGAACATTCCATTCCTTGGAGCTGTTCCGTTGGACCCGAGGATTGGTATGGCGTGTGATTTTGGCGAGAGCTTTCTTACGGCCTATCCGGATAGTCCAGCGTGCAAGGCTATCCAGGAGGTCGTGAGGAGGGTAGGGGAGCAGTTGGGCCTGAGTGCTGAGGAAGTGCTGCCTGAAGAGGTGTAGGGTCTTCTCTTTTGACAGCTGAGTGCATGGCAGGCGTTCATCTTGGCAGCATTATGTTCACGAATCTACGATTATAATTTCACATCAACTCGTTCTTCTGCTATGCTGGATATGCAAGTCACTATGTATGACGTTAGCCGTTGCGGACCGCGCGGCGAGGTATATGTCAGTATACGAGGATGTACATCTTAGAGGTGCTGTTATGCAGGATGCATGCATTGGCCACACCACGTCGCAGTATCCGACCCAGACACGGCATCCAGCGACGACGACAACACCATCATGCAGACGTCAGCGAGGTCCAAGCACTGCTATAAATCTCAAAACCTGGATCACTCCAGTCTCCTATAGTCTCTACATGTTTTCCTCAGTTACGATATTGCACACACAATGCCGCATACCCAAGCGCGTGTGCAACAGCACTATGTATGCAGGTCCCACCGACACAGCCACAGCGTGGAGCTTCGGTGAGATTGGAGGAGCCACCAGAATGACACAACAGGAGGCTTCATCATCCAACGTTCAGGTTCACTCACGCAGCGTCAATGTTCAGCCAGGCACTGGCGATCTTACACCATCATGAGGCTATGTAGCACATGATTCTCCTCGCAACTGTCAGCATCTCAGGCCTGAGCGAAAATTAGCGGCGCCTTTCGTCACAACCGAGTAGCGTCATGCACGGCCACAAAGCCCCGCCGCTCGTAACCTACGGATCGACCTCTAGTCTTGGCGGGAACGAGGGAAAGCTTGGATCCACACCGCGAACGGGAGCGAGACTGATCTTGCAGGGACTGATGGATGCGCCGGACGAATGCATTAGCCAGCGCTGGCGTGTTTGACGCGCCATCCAGGGTGCTGCAGCTCCACTTAAAAAGAAGAGGGCAAGATTGCAGCGGTGATCTTGGATTAGGCCGATGTCGACGATGTCATGAGAGCTGAATGCTTGGCTCTGTCGACGAAACAAGGCGCGGATGATAAACTGCAGCGCCAGAGGGCCCGGCTAGCGGCAAGCATCCCTGTCGACAGCGCCATAGCAACCTTGGAACCCATATAGACACTGGCGCATCCTTTGTGCCGCTGCGCGCCTCGCTTTCCTGCCCTCTGCGACTTTTGAGATACCCAGTACCACGTTCTTGTGCGAATCGTAGGAGCCGCGCATCGCGCAACAGTATACTCGCCAGGTTGCGCGATAGTTGAGCTTACGCAGGCCGAGCGCATTGCATCTTGTGGGTGCGTGCCTTGCTTTGGCTCGAGTCGCAGCGCTGACCTTGGGTGCAGAAGAATACTCGACGCGTCGCTGCTTGTTACCTTACGATACCCTAGAGCAACCACCATGGCTGGCCTCCTCTCCAACGAGCAGCAGGGCCTCCCTCCCCTCAGCCAGCAGAACCAGCAGAACGGCGTGGCTGACGGCACCCAGCCGCACCCAGATCCCAACAGCGGCACCACCGGTGTCGGCAACGGGCCTCAGATTGTCAGCACTTCGGCTGGGCTGGATGTCATTGCTGGGCCGCTCCTCAATTACAGGCGCACCAGCACCAATGGCGCAGAGACACTGTGGCACGGCAGCATCTTGATCGTCACCACGCCGGGACAGCAAGACCCTGTGCTGGTGCTGGGGCCCGCCGGCCCAGTCGACCAGAGCGCAGGCAACGTCCAGTTCAGCAGGCCGCAGCCTGTACGGGTTGCTGGAGAGAAGCTTTACGAGGATCCTAAGCGCGCGTTCTGGCGCTTCATCATTGAAGTCCCGTTCCAGCAGTTCGAGGCGCGATGGCAGTACGAATTCCAGAACTTGGTTTATGTTGACCGTAGCAAGGCGGAGAAGCCTCAGCACTTTGCTGTTCCTTCGATTCACCAGTCTATGCGCATCATGTTCCACTCGTGCAATGGCTTCAGTGTGGGCACGGATGTTGATGCGTGGTCTGGGCCAGCTCTTTGGAACGATGTCCTGCGCATGCACGAACAGAGGCCGTTTCACGTCATGATTGGAGGTGGAGATCAGATCTACAATGATGGAGTGCGAGTTGATGGGCCATTAAAGCCTTGGACTGCTATCAGCAACCCTCACAAGCGTCGCGATTTCCCGTTCGGCGAGCAGATGCGTGCCGACTGCGACGAGTACTACTTCAACAACTACGTCAGGTGGTATGGTCAGAGGCCTTTCTCCACCGCCAACGGTCAGATTCCGCAGGTCAACATCTGGGACGACCACGATATTATCGACGGTTTCGGTTCGTACACAGACCACTTCATGAAGTGCGCTGTTTTCCGCGGTATCGGCGGTGTCGCCCACAAATACTACCTGCTGTTTCAGCATCATCTGGCGCCTCCCAAAAGCACATTCACTACTGATGCGCCCAAGACGACTAGCGCCGATCCGACTGGCACTACACCCGCGGATCCTGTACAGCTGGAGAAGACTTGGGTTATGACTGACGACAAGGGCGACCCATCATACATCATTGGACCGAAGCCTGGCCCGTACGTCGAGGAGCGCAGTCGAAACATTTACTGCCAGCTCGGAGCACGCATTGCGTTTGCTGGTGTAGACGCTCGAACGGAGCGCACTCGTCATCAAATCAACTACCCCGAGACCTACAGGCTGGTTTTTGACCGCCTAGACAAGGAGTTCTCCGCAAACAAGAACCTGAAGCACCTCATCTTCTTGCTTGGTGTGCCCATAGCGTACCCTCGTCTGATCTGGCTCGAAAACATCCTGCAGTCGCCGCTCATTGCGCCTGTCAAGTTCTTGAACAAGCGATTCGGTTTGGCTGGCTCTTTCTTCAACCAATTTGACGGCAAGGTTGATTTGCTGGACGACCTCGATGACCACTACACTGCACGTCAGCACAAGACTGAACGCCGTGAGCTTGTCCAGATGCTGCAGAACTTCTCAAAGAAGCACTCCGCTCGCGTCACCATCCTTGGTGGAGACGTACACTTGGCAGCCATTGGCCGTTTCTACTCTAACCCCAAGCTTCAAATCCCAGCCGAGCACGACTGGCGCTACATCCCCAACGTCATCAGTTCTGCCATCACCAACAAGCCTCCACCTGCTGCCGTGGCCAACCTGCTCGCCAAGCGTAACAAGATCCACCACTTGGACCACGATACCGACGAGACACTCCTCGAGATCTTCGACCGCGACCCAGGTGTCAAGGGCGAAACGAACGTCGTCCGCGCCGGCACAGAACCAATCAATGACTCCAACGGCCTCGCAAACGGCGAGCACACCGCTTCCACCAACGGCACCGCAACCGTCAACGGCAACAAAGTCGACTCCAAGACCAGCGGCTCCAACCACGCCACAATGCCCTCCCGTAACTACGCCATCATCTGCGAGTCCACCCCACCCAGCACCGCAACCCTCTCCGCGCCCGCCGCCGCCCCCGGCCAAGCCCCCAGCATCAACGGTGCCGCGAGCGCCATCTCCGCGCCTCCGGAGCGCAAGGGCAACATGCGCCACGCCATCCACGACGGCGAGAAGAACGCCGGTACGGGACATCCTGCTGCCCAGGGCCTTACGCCGACAGGCCTGTGTGGGCCGTTTGGGCTCGATGTTACGCTGAGGGTGGAGATTAGTAATTCCGATCGTGAGGGCAGGACGGATGGGTATGGATTTAGTATTCCGGCGCTTGAGGCGGGTGGTTATGCGCAGCAGGGGAATTCGTGGTAGGGTGTCAGGGTCTGAGGATCTGAGGGAGGATCTGAGGGAGGATCTGAGGGAGGGAGGTCTGGGGAGGGAGGCAAGGGGTAATGTGTGTTCTGATCTGATCTGTTTTGTGTCTGGCTGGAATACCCAATCGTTTCGTATAGTACGTAGTCTATAATTGATTGTTTGTCTATCAAGGCCGTGCTCTTCATAGGACTACTTTGCAAAGTCCGGTAAATACTGGCACGGCAAGAACAGGCAAGAGCACCCAGCGCCTTTACACCACTTCGCGTCCGCTAACCACGACTGAACGACTGAACCCATCGTTTACACCTACATCCACCATGTAGGGCACAGATGCAGCCAGACCGAGCGTCTCCGGTCTTGAACTTGAGCACCTTCAATCCGTCAGCTGCCATTCAAACAATATCAATCAAGAAAACAAACGCTGCAAAACGTCGAGTTGGCGTTGCTGCCACAATGTGACAAGGCTGACGCCGAATTGCAGGACACCGAAGAATATCGAAGCGAACGCTTCCGTTGACACGTGAATCGCCGCCACCGTATGGCTGTAGATGATGGATGGCGGTGTGAGTATGGCTCTGCGACACTTCCTTACTCGGGGTAGGGGAAGATTTAGTGAGTACACCTCTGCTCTTATACGCTAGATGCTTACACATGCACAAACGCGAAATTGTACCCGGACAGTCTCTGCAAGAATTGTGTTTTCACAGGTAGTACAGCCACACCGCATCGAGGCACGCGCACGCCAACGATTGTCAATGTGTTGTGCTTGTTGCGCTACACATGTATTGTCCACCTTACCTTGATGTTTACTCAAAAGAAGCCTTATCCTCACAAGGTTGAAATCGACATCGCGGATCCTCTTCAACTCTCATCGACGCCACCAGATCCCACTGCATGTACTCGAGTTCTGTGAATGAAGCAGGAGAAGTCAATGCAGAAGCTTTACAATGGCGTTTACAACCATAGTCAGGATCATCCACACTATATCTTCGCGACTCCCCTCTGCTTCTTTTCACCAAACCGGATCAACCCATCCTGAAACGTCGTCGCAACATGCAACCCCCTCTCATAATCCCACAGTCGACTTGTATGCAGCCCCCTCCCGCCCGCTGCCCGCGTCGTCCACGCCTCCTGCACCCACCACTTCCTCCCATCCCCATCTCTCCCACCCTCCTCATACCCATCCAGCGCACACAGCGACAGCGCCTCGTCCTCCCACAGCGTGCGGTCCGCGTTTGCATGGTCGATGCGCGGCTCAGGCGGCATGAGCAGCTCGCGCGCACCGACGTGGAAAATCACACTGTGCGAGAGGGACGCCATGCGGGTGAAGTCCCGCGCGCGATTGAGATGGTTCGGGATAATGAAGAGCGAGTTGCGGTCCGAAGCGTACAGATGTGCGCAGGCGTGGAGATTGGCTTCGCGCGTGAGGTTTAGCGTGCCGTTGAGGGGCGGCGGGAATGGCGCGGTGGGGAGAGGCAGGCTGCCACGCAGAGAGTAGAAGGTCAGTTGGCGTTTGTCCAGGGGGTGGCGGTGGGCGTTGTACGCGCTCATGTCTGCTTTGCGCAGGTGCAGGCCGCCGATGGGGTTGAAGTGCTCTGGGTGGGCGGGAAGATAGGTCTCCCGGAAGAAGTCTGAGTCGTTGCTTGGCGCGGCGGGGTGCAGCATTGATTCTGTTTCTGTTCCGGCGAGGGCGAGTCGGTATGTCGATTTCAGGTCGACGGCGTCTTGGAGGTCAACTGGTGAGGCTTCGTCGCGCTTGAAGGAGCATGTGCATGTGAACATTGCTTCTCCGGCGTCTTGGACAACGGTCACTGAGCGCGTGCAGTAGTTGTACCCGTCTCTTACTTTGTCGACCTTGTAGATGTAGTGCTCGGTCGGCTTGCCGCCAAGGATGAAGTAGCCGGTGATGTTCTGCTCAGTCAGCGAACCTGCATAGAAATGACAATTCAGAAGAGACAAACATGAATCAGTAATCCTGGAGTAACTGTTTGGGCAGCTGCCCATGCGGCTTGCGCGAATACATGCCCACCATACGTTCCATTCTCGCCCCCGGTTGGGGAGTAGGCTTTCACAATTGAGCGGAACGTCACTGCGTCGATTGTTTCAAGCTCAATGACTTTGTCGAACGCAAGGACAGCCTTTTCGGGCGTGAAATACGGGCGGACTACCATTGTATACAACAATTGAGACTTTCAGGTGTTGTGGCATTATTGTGGAATTGAAGTCGACGTATGTTTGCGGTTGAGGCTCTGCGAATGAACCTCGGAACTTGGACAAGCGTGACGCGGGGTCCGCATCTTCGGAAACAGACAGCCTTGCCCTCATGCTCAGGACTATACAGTACAACGACGCCCAGCCATGGGATTCTATGCTGAGTAGAGCATGTGTAACTTTTCAAGTCTTGGTGAGGTGTTGATGAGAAAGTGGGTCATGATCATTTCCTTCGAACGACCGCGCTAGCACGCAATCCCCACCACCGATTCGTCAGACCATGTGAATCATCCCAGCCTCAACCACATCACGTTGCCTCCCCCATCGCAACACCACACCATGGCATCTTCAGAAACAACACCCCTGCTTCAGCGGGACGACACACCGCCCGTCGGGCCCCCCCACCAGGATCAAAATGATGCCGAGGCCCCATCTCCCCGCGGCACATTCGCCCGCAACCTCAGCGCGCTCGACGGCTTCGCACTACTAATCAGCATCGTCATCGGCTCAGGCGTCTTCTCCTCCCCCGGTCCTATCGATGCCAATGTACCCTCTCCCGGCGCCGGCCTGCTGATCTGGCTACTAGGCGGCATCCTGGCGTGGACAGGCGCCCTTACCATGGCAGAGCTGGGCACCGCGATCCCCGGCGAAGGAGGCATCCAACCTTATCTCACCCACATTTTCGGAGAGTTTTGGGGGTACCTGGCGGCGTGGAGCTGGGTCGTCGCGACTATGCCGGCGACGCTGGCAATTCTGTGTATCGTGTTTGTCGAGAGCGTGTACTCCAGTTTGGGCGTGAATAATCCATCGCCACCTATTACGCATAAGTTGTTGTCTGTGGCGGTGCTGGCGGTTGTAACAGTTTTAAATTCTATCAGCACGAAGACTAGTACGCGGTTGAGCGGGTTCTTCGTCGCGATTAAGTTTCTGACCATCGCGTTGCTTATTGTTGCGGGTTTGGTGGTGGTTGTCAAGTATAGCCTTACGGGGAATGATATCGGAGGTGTGGATTGGCGCAGGGAGCATTGGTTCAATGCTAGACGCGAGGCGCCGCGGCCTGATGGGAGGCCAGGGCGGTTTGACTGGACTCAGGTGTCGACGTGGGAGTCGCTTGGTTTCTATAGTGCGGCGTTGTATGGCGCGCTGTGGGCGTACTCGGGCTGGGATAAGGTGAGTTGAGTTTGTTTGAGAAAAGAGAGGTCGACTCACTCTGGTTCAGGCAAATTATGTCGCTGCTGAACTGCGCAACCCGAGCAAGCAGCTGCCTTTGTCCATCAATACGGCCATTCCTACTATCATCTTGTGTTACGTGGCGGCCAATGCGGTGTACTACATTTTGTTGCCATGGAAGTTGGTGTCTACGACAGACGCCGCGGCTGTTGTAAGTTAAAGCTCTAAAAGCCAATCCTACCCAAACACTGACTCAAGGATAGACTGCGGTGAATCACCTTCTGGGTAAGGGTGGCGCTTATGCTGCAACAGTCCTCATCTGCCTTGTCATCGCAGGGTCCGCGCTGGGCAACTCTTTCGTCGCCGGCCGCATGACAGTCGCAGCCGCAAACAAGAGCTGGTTTCCTAAAGCGTTCGGCACTGTGGGCCAGATCGGGACATACAAAGTTACCAAGAGCGCTGAAAGCGAAGACGCCGCTGAGGATGCCATGGATCAGGGAGAATCGCCGATGTGAGTCTTTCCACGCTAGTTCCCTGTTGAATGCTAACGAAATTACAGCAATGCGCTGGTCCTGAACTTCCTTGTCTCTGCAGTTTACATTCTTCTCGGAAACATGCGCATCCTGCTCACCCTCAATGGGCTCGCTGAGTATGCTTTCTTCTTCCTCACAGTGCTGGGTGCTATCATTCTGCGGTTCCGCGAGCCTGAGCTGAACAGGCCAGTTAAACCATTTATCCTTATTCCGATCCTTTTTGCTATAATTAGCGGCTTCGTCGTTGTCAGAGGCGCAGTGTTTGCGCCTGTGCAAGCTGGGATTTTGATTGGCATCTGGATTGTTGGCGCGGTGTTCTACTTCGTCAAGCGAAGAGTGTCTGACCGAGCCAGCTAAACTCTACCTTATGTTGGAGGGGAAGGGACCGAGCGGCGTTATGTCAGCCCATAGTTATTGCTGAACTTGAGCGCAGAGAACGCATTCTCCGCATCCGCAATTTAAACCCCCTCTCGCCATTTCTTTACGCTGATTGAGTAACCCTAGCGAACCTGTCACGAGTGCTGGGTCACTAAGCGGCAACAAGCGAGCTGAACCTCAGCTCTTTGTCACCGAGTCCAGACCCCAACATAGATCGACCCAGCATATAAGTGCACCAACAAAGCATCCCAGAGAATGGTTCCGCACACTCCAAGTCACAATTATCAACCCAACAAACACAATGGGCGACTCTGCAACACCACCATCGCACATCTTCGACACTGCCGCAGCCATCTATGAAGCCTCCACGGGCGGCTGCACCCGCGATCTTGCGCGGCACATGCTTGCCCTGAGCCCCGAGATAGTGATCGGCTCCATCGTCCACGATAACGCGTGCGGCACCGGCATTGTAGCCCAGGAGCTGGTCGCGCGCCATGTGCTCTCCCAGTCGCCTCCTGACCCTACTTACACCCTAACCATCCACTGCACCGACAAGTCCGAGAAAATGATTGGGCTTGCAAAAGGTGGTTTTGAGGACTGCCAGTCTGCAACGGACATGCAGGCTGCTTTTCCACGCGTCAAAGTCCATTTCGAGGATATGCCGAGCGAGAAACTTGGCTTCAAGGATGACGTGTTTACGCACTCGTTCACGAACTGCGGGATCCTCTGGTTTGACGACGGGCTCGCGGGTGCGCGCGAAATCCTGCGGACGCTGAAACCGGGCTGCACGGCGGTTATCTCCTCGTGGAAGGAAATGCGCATCTTCGATGTTGTACGTGCGGTGCAGCGGGTCTGCGAGCCCGAGGCGCCGCTGTTCAAGCCGCCGGTGGATGAGAAGTGGTTCACAGCAAAGCATCTGGAGAGAGTGTTGAATGAGGCGGGGTTCGAGGGCGTGAATGTTGTGGAACGCACGGTGCATTTTGCGGGAAGTGATGTGCGGGATATGTGTGGACATTTGATGGGGTTGTTGGGGCAGTTGCAGAAAAAGTGGGAGAATGGGGAGGAAGAGGGGAAGTTCAGAAGGCAGCTGGAGGCTGAGGCTGAGAAAGTTGCTGTGAAGATACAAAGACCGGGCCCGCAAGGCGAGATGGAGGATTTGATCGGGGTTCCCATGGTGGCACTGGTGGCGGTTGTAAAGAAACAGGGGTGAATTAACGTGCCGATGCAGCATCTGAAACTACAGGTTTACGGGAGGTGATGCTACCCTAGGTGCAAGATCAGAAGCAGAATGAAATATGCAATAATTGGATTAATGCTTCTCACGTTGCCTTACATGCGTTGTATTGTGCAAACAGCGTTCACCGTCTCATCGCTCCACACACCCATGCACACCCGCCACCTTCTGGTGTCGTCACCATCTCCACAACCCCACGAGACATTTAGCGGGTGACGCACTTCAGGGCTATTTTGAAAAGCGGAGGCAGTGGTTTATGGGTGTAGGGGGGCGGGATTGTGATGAGTGCGTGAGGGTGGTGAGTTCGAGTTGAATGTTGAGCGGCAGTGCGTGATGCTGTCATGACGGCAGACCGCTCATAAGTCAGTTGGTGGGATCGAAGAGTTAGTTCATATTGTGGTGACGATGCTTCTCTGACCACTATTGCTGCTGGCGCCTGCCTCCCTTTTCAGTGTGAAGCAAACAAAGCAGTTGATTATAGAGATGAAGAGTGCGTAACAGGCCGATACTCGCAGCCAGGCGAGCATCCAGATTCCAATATATTAAAGATATTATACAAAAGTGTCTATCATGTTCTTCAAACCGGAAATGCGAGGCTGGGTGCAGCAGGCTCCAGATTAAGTCATGCCCATGACCTTCAGACCCTTTGAATTACTCCTCCGCCCCCCGAGGTTCTGATTTAGCTTCCCTTCTGCTCCGTAGCTCAACAACAATTCAATCATCAAGCTCCTCTCCCTGCCTTCTAGTCTCTTCGCCGTGAGCGCCATCTTGAGCGGCGTGTTGCCATCGTTCGCCTCGTGGTTGACGTCCGCGCCCTTGTCAGCCAGGAACTTCGCTATCTCACGCATTGTGAGGCCTGGCGTACGCGCAGCAAGGTGCAGCGGTGTTTCCCCGAGGGTGTTCGTTGCGTCGATGGAGTGGCCGAGGGAGGTAAGAGACTTCACAATCTCAAGCTGACCTCCCAGTACTGCGGCGTGCATTGCGGAGTAATAGTGCGTAGATGACGTTCGCGTGATGTCGGCACCATATTCCATCAATACGCGCAGGATGTCGGAGGACATATCATGTGCGGCGCGGATGAAGAAGAAACCGAATTCAGGGTGTGCGACCATGGGGTTAGCACCCTCCCAAAGGACGCGTTCGACTTCGCCGGATGTTGCATCGGATGGAATGTTAGCCAGGATGCGGTCGACACCAATGCGAGAATCTATATCGAGGTTCTTCCTGTTGCCCTTTGCGACAGCGATTTTATCGGATGTTATCCGCTTGTGGATGATGGACACGTCGGAGCTTGACACGGTCGGCGAGTACTCCTCGGCTAATCTCGTCTTTGCTCTTGTCTTTGTCTTGACGTCAAGACGAGTCGAGGCTTCTGAGCACCAGCTTCGTGATTTTTTTATTCTTGACTCTCTGGACTCCGGGGCGACCAATGTTGGACTCGACGATACCCCATCGTCGGTGTAAAAGGTACCACGAGAAGGAGTCAGTTGGCTGTGAGACGTTGACCTCGAACGGGATCTGTCCTCAGTAACCTTGATGATCATTGAATGCGTTAGTGGCTGTTCGTCTTGGTGGCAGGGAACATCGGCAAGCCACGCTCCTATGCCCCGGTCTGAAGATTTGGTTTTAATGGATTGTTGAGAGGGACTGTCTCTCCCATTGCCACTGCCACTGCGCCGCGGCTCGCCTAATGAAGGTTCTAGTGAATCTGGTCTTGGTGTAGTCGTCCTTCGCTCAGGTCCAGAAGTCCTCGATATCGGTGACGCGCTCTCTCTTGACAAAGCTGTAATGCATGATCGCAAAAGACGTACTGCTTGGAGCAACGACTTGAGCCTCTCTCTAGCAAGTTGATTGACGTGAATTTCTTCCATATCCGTACGCTTCAACAGCTCGTTAATGGACTCGGTCAACCCGCTAACGTAACTTTCGATGAGCGAGTCGAGCGAATCGATAGTATCAGTGCGACCGAACCTGGCACGGTCAGTACGGGATTGGATGCAGTCACGTGCTGTCTTACAGAGAGAGGTAATCAACAGCTAGGTCAAGTACGATTCGTGATGCTTCAAGGTCTTGTCGGAGAGTAATGAGTACACCACTTTTCAGTGATCGCCAGTCGTCTTTTGGTGAGGTGCTGCATGACAGCTTCAAGAACGATTTGTGCAATCGTTCACTTGTGTCATCGCAAGAATCCAAAATCTGTGTAAAGGCTTCGACAAGCGCGGTAGGTAGCTTCGAGCCAAATGTCGAGAAATCATCTTGAGCAACACCAAGACCGGTTCTGATGATCTGGAGGTCGTTGTTGATGGCGTTTAGGTCGGTCCTGGCTTCGCGCACCTGTCTTGCAAAGCTGCTGATATCTGGAATAACCTGGAGACGCCTGAGTCAGCGAGTGCACTACGCAGATCTACAATGATGCTTGCCTGGGCGATCGAAGTGTTTAGCGCGGCGCATCTGGCGGCAATTGTGCTTGAGCGAGACATTTGTCGCGACAGGACGAGGTCTAAGGCTTTGGTTGATGCACTTGGTATAAGAAGTACGTTGAGATGAGCAGATCCTGAAACAGCGTCTACCGGGGCAGGCGGGGTTGTGACGGCTGGCGACGCAACAGACAGCAACAAGCAATATGGTTACACGAAGTACGAGGACAGCGAGACGGCCCTCGTTGTTGTTAACAGTGTTGTTGCGCACGGGAAGATAGGCTACAAGCCCCGTATCGGAGGGCCACGCCGCAACTTTGTGGCGGCTTGGGATGCAGTTGTGAATCCTACACGCAACGCGCGATCATCTCGCACTGTCAAAGTAGGCTAAAGCCTGTGGGGAGCTGGGAAAACAAACAGCAGTTCGGCGCGTCTGCGTTAGCCAGGGCAAGAGACTGGTGCCACGCTTTGGGGGCGGGCAGCGAGGGGAAATGGACATTTTTCCGGCTGACAACCGTTAAAATTGCGTCGCCCAGCTGCGGCTTGCGCACACTCATGTGTTGTGCCTCAGCGTGGTTAGACACTGAGGAACGAGCAAGGGATCCCATGCCTTTTGCACTTGCAGCCGGTTGGGCACGCACCACGGAATGGGCCGCCGCAGATTGCGATGCCAGAGAGCCGAGCGCTCGTGTGCAATCATTCTCGGCCTTCCCACGCAATCTCAAGAAAACTTCAGCACACCACGCAATTTGCGTGCATCGTCGCCAACTCGGTGAATCTCCTCCGTCTTGCAATCCGGTGGGCGTCCCGTCGTTGATGTTCTGGATCGTCGATGGGGCCAGCGCCAGCTCAGCCGCCCTCTGCACATTGCGCAAATGTGACAAAGCTTACGGCGTGCAGTTTCAGAAATCCTCCGACAGCACTGGCAGACTGGCAGCCTGTCAATCCCGTGAACGTCAATGCTGAAATGCAGAGACGACACATCAAGGGTCCACCACTGGAGACCGCAATGCAGACTTGAGAATCGCAGTTACAATGATAGGTCAGCTGAAGGCGTGACGAGAAAGATGTAGCCGTGTAATGTCCGCTCAGTATTGAACGTTGACCACTGGCACAGGTATTCCGTCAATGCACGTGACTTGAAACCCCATGCTGTCCCGGTGGTGTCGTGAGCGTCGGTGCAGCGATTGCATGGTGTGGAGTCCACTTCACCAACCTGAAGACCATGGACCCCGTGATGTTGAGTGGAGGAGCCGCAAAGCAAGCGCGGTGTTGGGATTGACTCGAAGGCAAAACAGACCATTCCGCGTATGCCCATGAACGATGACTTGCAAGACAGCTGCATGTGAAACGTGTATGTGTCGAATGTGTCGATTGGTAGTGTTTTCGATGTTCATCAGGTGGTGAGAAGGCATCCATGTGCTCTTGCCGGTTGGACGATTTATGGCATTATATTTTAGCAGCACTCCTTGCCATCCCGGCCGTAAGCTGGTATTGACATGATGGTTGAAGGTACTTGAGACTCAGAGAATAGTCAAGGTGAGATGAAATGAAGTGAGATGGCTCACGCTCTCGCCTCGACAGCGACTGAATCTTGGGTCGGCAAGAGTCACCCGTAAGGCTAGAGGCCAAGAGCGGGCTAGCTCACATCTTGCCCAAAAGATGGTGACCAAAGGGAGACTTGGACGTCATCAGTAGGGCCGTACCGAATACCTACTGCTTTCCAGGCTACGTTCTTCTTTCAGCTGCTTCCTTTCTCTTCCTTCAGATCCCAAACAGCCGCAACACATTGATCTAGGCCACCACGCTGCTGCGCTGCCCATCATGCTGGAGCCAGAAAGTCGACAGGCGAAAGAGCACGCGACAATGCTACCAGGGCGGTCTGCCACCCGTTTGCGTCGGAAGAGTTCTCCAGATCGAAGGTGCCAGCGATCCAAAGGAGCAGAAGGTTTGCCGTAGGTGACGCGCCGATTTTGGCCTACAGAAGGTTTGCACAGACCGCTTTCTTTTTCCCGCCTCTTTTCAGCAGCGCCGTCACTCAACCAAAACCGTCTCACGAGCTCTTCATAAGCCGAGGCTGCCTCTTCTGCCGGACACAAGTCAAAGTCCTCCTCCACCGCATCAAGTTACCACCAGCCGGACCCATTGGGGGCTTCCACCTTCCGGTTTTGGCGTCTCCACCTACCCCGCCACGGCCGCTGGCTAAGCGACGTCAATCGCGGGCAGCCACCGACTTTCGCTCAACCATTCACCACAACACGTTACAACGCGTTGCACGCGTGCTGGCTCCCGCCACAGCGCACTGTTCGATTTGCGTCTTGATGCCTTGAATCCCAGGCATCTCCTTTGAGTGACGACGGCAATCGCCTGCCCTTTTGAGCCATCAGCATCCCAATCGATAAGCACATTGTCACATCATCACAATGGCCGATTTCAACGAACAGAAGACGCCTCTAACTCTCGCCAACATCCAGGAATGGGCACGATATGAGTTCCCCGAGGCTTACAAGGCGCTACCGCGCGCTTCGAGGGTGCACTACATTAGCATTGACGAGACCTCGTTCAATCGCGTGATCCAAAGATCGCTCGGTCGTTCGACGCACAAGAAGCTGCTCGTCATCGGCGACTACGCTCCAGGCGATGACGTCGAGGATTCCAAGGTTGTTGCACACGTTCATGAACACGATACCGAAATCACATTTTACCGCCTAAGTGAAGAGACCGTCGAAGGCAAGCCTGAATTACATCCAGTTCGCGCCACAAGCAACGTAGCCTTCTACTCGCCGTTCAGCAAAGTCGGTGATGACACCGGTGGCTCGAAAGCTATCCATCGCGTATCAGCCGTCATCCTGTACTATTTCCTGGCATCAGAACTTGTCACTGAGCTGGTCAGGCACAAGAATGATTCGAGATGGTTCGCCAAGAACTTCAGAGAGGCTTGTGACTGGATAGGCAACGATGGCGACCGGCCTTCTACAGCATCAAGGCCGGGCACCGCACGCCGCGAGAGCGACAAGGATAGCAGCTTCGAGCTACCTACCAAAATCAAGCGCGAGAGGGAGGAGTACACACCGCAAGGAACTCGTATGTAGAAGTGACTCCCTTTCTTTACCCCTGGCTAACTTTTTGCAGCCAAGCCTAAGCGTATTGCCCATTCACGGAAGGTACTTGACCAAAACTTACAATACATACAACGATGATCTGACATGGTTTTCTAGGCTTCACAAGTATCTGAAAGCGTACCTTCACCTGCAGTTGAGTTCTTTCCCTCAAAAAGAAGACCTAGCCATGTTCGAAAGGTGATTGCCCAACCTGTCGCCAATCTGACAATCAGAGCTAACAGCCACCAGCCGTCAAACCTATCAGAAGGCATCCTATCTCCAACGGACGAGGTACTTGCCGACGAAACCATGCTCAAGCATGCTTACAGCGGCTTACAGCAGGAGTGCGCACAGATCAAAACGAAGCTGGCCGCCACGAAAGAAAGAATGAGGTTGGCCGAGGCACTTGTACACAGTCGCGACATTGACCTCCATTTGTCGAAAGTCCGTGTTGAGCGTGCAGAAAGGGATGCTGCTGCCGCAAGGAAAGAGCTGAACGATCTCAAGACGAATCTGCTTAGAGACATCGAAAAAGTTGTGATGAACAAGTTTGCGGGAGGGTCGCTGTCCTCAGACAACTCGGAGATATCGTCTACCTAGTGGGCCTATCAAGTTCCTTCGCCAGCTCACCATTCGAGTTGAGTTTTTTAACGAGAGCGTTCAGCGCGCACGATACCCCTTTGCGGTTTGCATACCTCACGAAGCTTCATTGTACATACTTTCGAGCGTTTGAGCTCATCATGAACGGTCTATTGTTTTAGGTTGTCGGTGTGCTTTCTTTTCAAATGCTCTTTCCAGCATTCTGCATCTTTGCATCCTCTGCTAGGAGAGAACAACATTGCAACTTTGAGTGAGGCATGTGCCGCCTGTCAGTATAGAAGGCGTAGTAGAAATAACTGAGAGAAGTGTCCAGTCCGTAGCGCGCGCGTCATTTTTGGCTTGCATTGTACATGAGATTTTGTCTTTCGCAGCATCATTTATTGATCGCACAAACATCACATTCTCATTGTCATTTAGCAAGCACCATTGCTGCATCATTTATGACGACCGAAGCATCTTCATAACCCAACATCCTGCACTTGTACATCAAGCTCTCCTCGCGACGCACTCCGAGACACCTGTTCACTCAGCCATGTCCCTCTCACACTCAAACGGTGCTCACTATGGCGATATCGACAGCCCTTGGGCATCCAGTCTCTTTCGATACGACACACAACTCACAAGAACCATTATGCTGCTCACCGCCATGCGTGTCATGCTTGCTAATCACCTTTTCACGCTCTTCGACCTATCGCCGCAAGCGCTCATCGCCCTACCAAGATCCTGCTCAATAACACGCACTACCGCTTATCTCGTCTAATTCGACGTAGGTTATCCCTACAATTCCCATAGTCACTTTTATTGACGCCACTTGCGTTGCCGCTCTGACTCTTATGCTTTCGAAATTCCAGTCCAATCCTTTCCTACTTTCCCCTTTGCGCGAGTTGTTCGTATGCTATCTCTGGAGCGCCACTTTCGCCCTTATTGCTTTCTCCGATCTTGCTGCTAGATGAGAAACCGTAGAGAATGCAAGAAGAAAAGTGGCGAAAGAGGTGACATAGACTTAGATCGTTGGTTGATGGATCTTTTGATTTCCGAGCAATTGTGCACAAGCACTGGTCCGAGAAGTATGCGAAGATTTGAACGTCATCACATCTAATGTCCTTCAGCCTCGAATATCGCCACGACCGCTGGTTGCGAGTGTAAGGTAGACGTTAATCATCTACTAGACCTTTTGAAGCAACAGCCTGGCAAGCGAAGCAAGGGGAAGACTGTCTTTGTAGCATGTAGCTCGTTTACAACGCTTGCGACTTGTGGCTTGGTCCCGGATATGCTTCGAGTCACATTCTACACGACCATATGTTGGAGGCGCTTCAAACCGACTATAAGTACCGGGTTGATCGGTCATTCCGAACTATAGAAGGCTACAGAATTCTCTGTTGCCTCAATGTACCTATAGGACCCCGGCTGTTTTGCGTTATCAAACAGATGGCACAAGACGTTCTTTATCGCTGCATGGGAGCAAGGAAGCTTCTATTCAGTCGCAGCCTATCACATCGAGAGCTACCACACTGTCGAGCTCACCCTCCGTTCCGATAAGCGTCTAGACAGTAGACGGTTCTGAATTTGACCTGTTCAAACTACAGTAACTATAAGCAAAAAATTTCTTGCCCTAGAAGTTTTCTCTTGGCACTTCAAGTACGTCAAGCCATCGTACGAGGCCACAAGTACAGCAAAACTGCTCGTAGAATGTTGAGACCGTTCTCTTCATCTCTACTCCCTCGAGCTTCCAATCTTGCCTTATTCATGCTCTCTCCTCAGCGCCTCACTCTATGCCACTAGGACAATTCATTGAATATCATTCACCGCCCCAGGTGGGGTTGACAATTGCATTTCGATTTTTTCTTTTTCGATTTGAAGAGGACAATGCGCGATGGAGGCGTGGGGCTAACAAGTTCTATGGCTAAGTCGGTCTACATGCACTGTACTTTCTGCGGACGCAGAAGGGATCGGTCAGCATCGCCTAGAGAAGAGCATGGGTCGAGCGTCAGAAAGAGCTATCAGCTTTACGCTTTTCGGCTCCACAAATTGCCTGCTAACCAGACTAAGAACCCGTAGATTGGTCCAGTTAAAGCCTATCATGCGATTGATCTCGCAGAATGGCTATCGAAATTATTCAGTACCCTCTGTGCGAATAAATCCTTCGTACGATGTGCTAATTGGAGGACCAGCCAGATGCTGTGATCAAGTTTCACACATAAACCACGCTCCTTCGCAGGTAAGTTCAGCCAGGTATTCTGTACAACAGTGAGAGCGACTGCTTCCCAGTCTGCACTGGGGCTATCTGGGAGTAACGGTCAAGCCATCATTCAGCTGTGCTACGCAGTACGAAGTCACAACGACACAATAGATGTGGAACAGCAGTCAATACAAGGTCGTTAGTTTTCGGGAAGTTCATGAAATGGCATGATGGTGCAATGACTGTTATCGAATAGTCTACTTTCGACGTCGACGGGCCTTCAGTCTTTTTGCCCGTCGCGCATGACATCCTTCCCGCCCCGGTTGGACATGGTGCACCGGGGGTGTACCATTGTTTTCTAGAGATTGGAAAGATTGATACGGAGATTGAGAAGACCTTTCTGAGATAAATCTAGACTTTGGTGTGCCACTGCCCTTGTCGCTCTGGGCCAAGCGCACTTCAAAGCCAGTTTTGAGTATTATCTGGTTCTGTCGAGGCATTGTTCGCTTGTACGTAGAATTGACGTCGTGCTACGGAGAAATCCTTGAACGACCGATAACACGGCAGGCGAGGCTTCATATGCGATAATTGGTCGGCAGAAGATCCGTGGTCTTCGTCTAGATTTGTCAGTCTCGAGCGGTGGTTGGTGCGGATCGGATCCTCCGCGGGCGAGCGCTGCACCCCACCGCCCTCTGAGCCTGATGCCCAGCTAACTTTAGCATGCCCAATCAGCGTTGATGGCGACAACGGCCTCAGGTCGTAACGAATTTCTCCTTGCCATGACTGCTCTTCGTCCCTCTTTTTCGATAACAATGGAGCAATTTCGACACACACCTAGAGGTCAGCGCACGCTTCTGCCCGCGCCGCCAGATCATTACAAGGCTGCGGAGCACCCGCCGCCCAAACGGACCAAGCTGAACTCTGCGTGCGGCGAGTGTCGAGCACGAAAGACCAAGGTTAGCAACCACCGATGTGATTAAACTGGTATATTGATGGTAGCTCATGATAAGCTAGTGCGATGGCTCGCGCCCCAAATGTCAAGCATGTACAGCACGGCTGACGGTTTGCGAATACCTCCCAACTGAGTCTCGGCAGGTGAGATCTCGTGAAGACTTACATAACCAACACTGAAGAAGATCAGGGAAAAGAAAGAGCTCGGATCTCTGACGAACTTCTCCGTGCTATGAAAGAGTCATCGGATGAAGACGCCATCAACATTTTGCGTCGGATACGCGCAGGTGCCGAGCCAGATGCTGTTGTGAGACAGATTCACGACGGCAATCTGCTCATGCAGCTCTCGCTCGTGCCTGAGACCCGGAGACTATATGACTTGCCCTATACCGCGAAGATACCAGACTTTCTCCTGACGCCAGACAACCCTTATATCCCTCCTGCCACCCTCAGTGCCAAGGTTGACCTGTACGATTCTGGGTGGGATGCTTGCTACACAAAACCGTACCATGCTGCAGTAGTGTCGGATCCCTTGATTGACCGGGTGTCCATTTCACGATGGACGACTGTAATTTCGAGTAACGAACTCCTCAGGCAGCTATTGCGAACATTCTTTCAGTTTGCCTACGCTGAATGGTTTCCCGTCCACAAGGATCTGTTCTTACTGGACATGGCAGCTGATTGTACAGATTTCTGCTCGCCGCTGCTTGTAAATGCAGTCCTTGCAAATGCGTGCTACAGTTCTGCAAGCCTTCCCAATCGCGCAAAGTACTGGCTCCCAGACAACCTTACCTACAGATTCACAGCAGAGGCGAAGAGACTTTGGGACCTCGAAGTTGCAAGCGGTCGTCAGCGGCTTACAACTATTCAGGCATCGCAGATCTTAAGTGTGATCATGGACTTTGACGGCATCAATTCTTTGGGACGGTTCTACACAGCTCAAGGCCTAAGCATGGCGCAAGAAATTGGCTTGTTTGGATCTTCTGAACATATCACATGCGCCAGGATGCGTAAGGCGCGCCTTTGGACTGCATGGTCTTTGTTTTCCTGGCATTCGATGATCAGCTACTATTTTCATGCTTGCCCAAGTATCCCTGAGCCGCCCAGAGACAACCTTCCTGATGACCCCAGTTGGTATGGCGAGATCTATCTGAAGTACGCGCCCAGCGAGGTGTTGATCCCGGTCCACTTGTATCAATCATTCAAGGCTAAGTGCAGACTTCGATGCATCAAGCATGCGATTGCTACGCAGGCCTTCGGTAATGACAATGTGAAGAGAGATGCATGGCTTACATTCGAAGAGGCCGATCAATATTGTACCAGACTCGAAGATTGGGCACATGAATTATCGGGACAGCTACAGCCTTCTCGTGTTGTCTTTCCTAAGGACATTGGCACCCAGTGAGTAAAACGTTCGGTTTGTTGCTAGAACATAGATCTCTGGATTACCGCTTACGACTGTGACTAATATGGCTGAACAGTATTGAGTACCTCAGCGTGATCACAGATCTTCTCAGCCCTCATGCGTCTAGAAAGGTGGGATCCAGCCCTAATTTCGGTGCAGCAACAATAAGATCGTCAAAGGAACCACCTGCTGTGACTGTACTCAACGCTGATCGACAGAAAGAGACCCTCCTGCGAGCGTATTATTTGAGGCATAGTTTCGACAATTTTGACCCTATGTTGGTGAATTTCATCATCGAACGGCTGGGCGCGAGTATATCGGGTCTCCGTTCCACATCTTTTGTTAGCCAATTCCCAGACCAAGAGATCCTACGGTCCACGCTGATACTCTGCGCTACTGGGTTGCGTTCTCAAGCAAAAAGCTACCACGTTTGTACCCTGGCATACTTTGGCCTGCAGAGTCAGATGCGGCCTGCGGACATCCAATTACTACTCACATACACCAAACCACCAGCAGATGTTGACATGCCGCCCTCGGATCATGACGCTGTCACTTCATGGCCATTACCAATCATCAGCATGAGCGAGGATCCGAAGAAGTCGGCATTGAACAAGATGGTCAAGGATTACGAGAAGCAGAAATCTGAGACAGATAGCGAAACAACGCGCACCCAAGCTTGCCCGTTAAGTGTGATCTGTAATTGAAGGGTGGGATACCCTCAACTTTTGCGTGTTATACAAGGATATTGTCGAAGCATCTGGAGATGCAGACCAACAAATTTAATTAACAGGCCCGAATATCATGTTGCAGAGATACTAAAGTTTTGATGTAATTGAGGAAAGCAAACAATACATACCAACGTCGGTACTCAGAATGTGTTTATACCTGCAATTAGTATGCAATTGTAACCACCTCGTTACGATCACATGACTCGAGCACAGCTTTTGGAACACCAACTTTTACGTCATACATAATCGCTTCGCCTCCTTACCCCTACAAACCTAAGACATCCTCTTGATGAGTTAAGACTCAGCATGTCTTGTACGTAGAACTCCAAGTTCAACCTTTCTTTTACTTCGTGTGCATGTCGTCTACTCGATGGCGATCTCTCGCGCCAGCTTCGTTCGCGTCAGGGCCAAAGCGCACCCCATCGGCTGAGCGGACTCGCCGCGGCACAAATCAAGTCGCTTGCAATCCATGCAGGGAAAAAAGGACAAAGGTACCGACAACAGGTGTGAAGCTGAAATATGCATCTTGGGGTACTGACCTGTGCAGTGCGATGGCGGAAGACCTAATTGTTCTCGATGTAAGACACTCGACCTCGTCTGCCACTACGATGTTGGAGAAGGGGTCACTCGAGCCGGGAGGTTCAAGGTCATGAAGGATCGTCAGCTCACTCGATCCTCCAACCTCGAGAGGCTTGTTGAGCTACTCCGTGAAGGTGATGATATGGAAGCATCTACGGTGCTGGCTCGCTTGCGACTTGGAGATCATGTGGCGGATATCCTGCACTTTTCACAATCCACTTCAATCGACAGTACACCCGAAACCACTGTCAGTCAGAGGTGCGTTCTCGCATGCAAGCTCTCTTCTTGGACTGACACGGTTTCGTCATATTAGTCGAGCCACTACACATGACTCATTTGACTCAGTGACAACGCAGAGTAGCGCCAACGTAGAGCCCAATGACACTACAGACGTTTTCCTTTCCCTGCTGTTCGACTTGAACGATCTACGGTTTGCAAAGATATCAGACACCGATGTCATCCTAGCGAAAACTGGCGCAAGGTCCTTGGTCTCGTCAACGTATTTCCAGTCCCAAGAACAAAGGACGCACAATACAACGGTCCAAAATGACTTCATTCTCGCGCAGTCATGGAAAGAGGGAAGATCAGGCTCAGCAGCGGATCCTCAAGCATGTCTCACAAATTTCTTTGGCAATATGCCTTTTTCTAGCGGCATACTTGCAAACCATCATTCTCACATCATCCAGGAGCAACAGCTTGAACGCCTGTCTACGCCAATGTGGGCTTTGATGTGTATCAATCATGACGTCGGCCCAAAATCTATTACCATGGCCCTTACAGATATTTGTAGGAGACTTACCAGGCTGTTGAAACAAGGAGATTCCTGGGAGACATTGGTTGGAGCACATCCGCATGTTGCCGCGCTGTCAGATTCAAGCAAATTCGCCACCGCTCCGCTTCTTTCGCAGTGGGCTGCTAGTATGGTCCACAGTATCAAGAACAGAGGTTAGATTTCGTCCTGCCTCTGTACATTAAGATTGCCAACAGACTCCAGGTGATGACTTCACTTGCGTCGCATCGATGTACCTCTTCTGGTACATCGCAAGCTGGATAATCTCCCCCTCACCTGAGACATACGAAGCGATGCCTAAATGGATCCGGCCAACGTAAGAAGGTATCTTGCGAGCATAGAGCCAAACCGCAATGGCTGATTTCAAGTTAGACCATATCAGATTTTCGTACCACACAGTCATTCAATGGACTTCCTTTTATGGCCCATGCTGCGAGACCTGGCTGTCCAGAGGACGACTATGCAGGAGAAACTGGAGTGGCTGTTCGTTCTATGCACTTCAGTTCGCTGCGAATGGCCGCTTCCCTTGGAGGAAGCTCTGTGTATGGATAGTACTACTGGAGAAGCTGTGTTCACTGATGCGGCGAAGGTATGGAGCAACCGAAACAGAACATATCGAGCTTCGGCTAACTTTGTCAAGGCACAATTTTTGGATCTGGCAAACTGGTCTGCAGGTCTGGCCTTGCGCGCCCACATTCCAAATGCAGATCTGTATGTCTCAATCAGACCTCACAGAGACTGATCAGTATTCAATTTGGCGTCGTGACGTTAGGCCTTCACCTACATAAGCGCGAGCTTCAAATGGAAGACAGCCGTAGGCGTTTCTTCAGTCCGCACGCCCCTGTACAGCTATCGAAGCAATTAATCGTTGAAATGCAGAAGCACAGGATTCGCATTTCGTTGCTCCCATTGCGCGAATCGGTCGTTACCAATCATACATCACGGATTCGGCACAGTCGCGCTTTGCAACCATATTGCGCACTTGGTCTGCGCATATGTATGCAGCTCTTATGGTCAAGAGGTCAGTGTAGCTTCACGGCAAAGCAAGGGCCCAGACCTCATTACGAAAGGCGAGTCGAGCGCTGTAGCACAGATTCAACACGTGGTCAGCCTTGTGCTACGCCACGACGAAAATAATTGCATTCTGCTGTCTAGAAGGTGGTGCGCAAGAGCGCGCTCTGCAGGTACATCTGCATTATTCACACCGACTTCCTGCACGGCAGGCATACTCGAATCAACCGCGGTTCTGAGGGCGCGATTCAGCGGCTCACGCGCGATGTGAGGACGGTTGAGGCAGCTGCGGTCTGAATCTTGAGTAGGGACGACAGGGCTGTTACCATACGCCCAACCGTGGCCGAAGGGAATTGTTGGAGGACAATCAATATATGTACCTCACAATCACACGTCTGCAATGCACAAAGCTTACCGGGTAAAGTTTGCAGGTGAAAAGTGGTGTGAGTGAGAGGGCCGCCTTGCCCCACGTGCGACGTCATGCCGTGTGGGCGCGCTTTCTCTCACCCCGCGCGCCTTCCCTGCGGCCTGACAACACACACCAGTCCCAGCACGGCTACTTATTTACCTGCGCCCCCAACAGAACCAAGCCCTCAACCCTCACTTCTCCACGCTACTCTCCCCGCCTACCAGTCTCTTGCATCGGCCCAGCGTCAATTGACACCTATCAAACCAAACATCCTCACCTGCACCTACCAATCGCAACCATGGGCAAGGTAAGCTCCAGACACACCAACTACCCCGCTCCCTGCTAAGTCTTGGTACAGGTCAAGTACATCATGCTCGACTGCGATAACACGCTCGTCCAGTCGGAGCACCTTGCCTTCGAGGCCTGCGCCGACCTCACCAACGAGGTGATGAAGAAGTACGACGTCAAGGGCGCTCCCCACTACACCGGCCCAAAGCTCCTCGAGGACTATGTTGGCCACAACTTCCGCAGCATGCTCAAGGGCCTGCAGAAGGAGCACAACTTCAGCATGAGCGATGCGGACCTCGAGGACTATGTTTCTCGCGAGCTCGGTGCTGTCACAAAGAAGCTCAGCGAGAAGGCCGTCGAGTGCCCTGGTGTCACCAAGGAGCTCCAGAAGCTGAAGGACCAGGGCTACCCTCTTTCCGTCGTGAGCACTTCCGCCAAGAGCCGTGTTGTTGCCTCGATTGAGAAAGCTGGCATTGCCCACTTTTTCCCTCCCGAGCATGTCTACTCCGCTGCCACCTCCCTCACCCCTCCCAGCTCCAAGCCTGACCCCGCCATCTACCACCACGCCGCCAAGGAGCTTGGTGTCAAGGAGTCCGAAGCCGTCACTGTCGAGGACAGCAAGAGCGGTGCCACTGCTGCCATGCGCGCTGGCATACCCTGCATCGGCTATGTCGGCATCTACGGCATCGAGGACGGCAAGGAGAAGATGGAGCAGATGGCCAAGCTTCTCACCGAGGAGACCAAGTGCGTCGCCATCATGTACGACTGGAGCGAGTTTCAGGACTGCCTGAAGAAGGTCGAGGCGAAGTTGTAGATACCCATGGTTGCATCGTGACGATGCTGTGCGCTTGCTGAAACTACAGGCGCTGTGCAAATGACAAGCTCGGCAGAGCTACGAGATACGGATGACGAAAATTATGGCATAAACAATCGAGTTCCTCCTAGATCGGAAAGAACATTATTCAAGGACCTCAGTCCACACCCCAATTATTGGTCCCACTTGCTTGTGATGTTTTTGAGTTTGACAACGTCATCAAGTACTTGGCCGGCGATATTCAGGAACAGCCCGCAGCGTTGCCCCACACCAACCCTCCAAGTTAATAGCTCGCAGCGCTTTCCGATGCGTCATTTACAGTAAAGACAGTGGTGATCGATCGAAGGGATAGCCTTGTTCCAGCATTTGACCCTCGTTAACATGTGCGCGCAAGAGATAGATAAATGATGGCTGTTTGCAGTTCTACAGTGGCTGAGGGGTCCATGGCAGGCACGATGCGTGCGCGCGGGTTTGCGCAGATTGATGAGTAACACGCGCTGCCATACAAGACATGCCCAAGCCCCGGTTTCGATGGCCGAGCAAAGCCAACCCCTTCTTTGAACAATTCCAGGGCAGAAAATGCGTACATTATGATCTCTACTCACTGCGTGGGAAAGTCGCGCTCAATGTCAAAAACTACGTTAAGTCTTCGCGCCAGGCGAGGCCCCACAACTTAGGAACACACATTCACACACCCACCCTTGCCCGACCACAGCGACGATAGCTTTTCTACAGTAGAGCTTACTCGGCTCGGTTTCGCACAATACACAGCAGCGCAATGCATAAATACTCCCTTTGTAGAAGGAGCTTTCGTACCCGACGCGCCGGGGCAGTGAAAAGAGCTGGGCATGGTGGGTGTCTGTACAACAGTTGGGCGCGTGCAGCAACACGACTGTAACCCTTGCAATGAGGTTATCGGACAAACAGACGCCATCTGTGATCCCAGTCAATAAGAAAGTCACTTCTGCAGGAACAGCCGCGAGCAACCGTACGCATATTCGCCGTACCCTCCGTGATCTTACATTCGCTGTTTGACAGCAAAGGACACACAATACCGTACATCACATCCACCACTGCTGAGGCGATCGAAGATTGCAAGCTCGAGCCAAGGTACCCTCTGTCGCTGGGAATGCCTTATCTTCGTTACACCGAAACGATCTGCATCTCGGCACGCCCACTATGTTTGCTCGATGCGCCGCCAAGTCGAGCTTAACAAGTTCCTCCTTCCTATTCGGTCAGCACCTCCAGTCCCAAGCTTTTGCTTCAATCTACAGCCACCAATGCTAGGCTCTCTGTGGGTTGTCGTTTCATCTACGGTTCTCTTGGGCACACACTCAGTTGCCGAATTGCGATCTCGTGCTTGTGTCAGCTACAGGGCAGACGTGGACGTCAAGGTCAGGAAGGGGAAGGTAGCAAAGGTACCTGCCGAGTTAGCCATAGGCGGAGCTCCATGGGTGATGTCGTGTTCAGTACCTCCATGGCCAGTGACTGAAGTATAAAGCGGTACTCAGCTTCGATCCTGAATTCTGTACGGTACACTCGCTCCACCTCGCGTACGGTTCAATCGCCATGTTCCGCCGTGCTGTCGTTCTTTCGCTCGCTGCCCTTGCGGCAGCGAAGGAAATGCCCAAGGATGAGTTCAGGGCCGCAGAGCTCTTCGACTCTGGTATTCGCCACGAGAACAACAAGGCTCTGAAGCTGGTAGGCGCAACCTTACAACTTTTGAAGTTGTGAGTCTCACAGACGGTATAGGAAACTTGGGCTGCACAGGAAGCCGCCGGTGTCTATGCTTCAGCTCAGTACGCCGAGCTTGCGTCCATCGCCAACTGTGCCAACGGCACCGCAAAGACTGCGACGGACACTTTCAAATGCAAAAACATCGACCTGTACCACTTCCTGCCCCACTCCGCTCTGGGTAGTACCTATGGATTCGGTTCCTCATCCTGGGGCTGGACATCGAGCACTGGTCGCGAGTTTGTCGCTATCGGCCAGTCTGACGGTACCGCTTTTGCTGAGATCACCAAGGAGGGCAAACTGTCTTACCTTGGCCGTCTTCCCCAGTACTCCACTCGTAGTAATTGGCGCGAGATTCGCGGTCAGAATGACTACATGATCATCGGTTCTGAGGCTGTGAACCATGGAATCCAGATCTTCGACATGAAGAAGCTGCTCACCGTCAGCCCTTCAGCCCCTAAGACCTTCAGCAACACTGCTGATCTTGCTGGTCACTACAAGGGTCTTCCCACCGGCCGTACGCACAACGTTGTGACCAACCCCGAGACCAACTTCATCTACTCCGTTGGCGCCATGCCTAGGACAGACAAGTGCAAGTCGGGTATCATCTTCATTGACATCTCTGATGTCAAAAACCCGACCAGCCCCGGCTGCGCTTCCGCCGACGGTTATGTGCACGATGCGCAATGCCTGATCTACCACGGTCCTGACAAGGCGTACGAGGGCAGGGAGATCTGCTACGGTTTCAATGAGGACACGTTGACCATCTACGACGTCACCAACAAGAAGGCGCCTGTGATCCTCTCTATTACCTCGTACACCGGCGCAGCGTACACCCACCAGGGTGTTGTCCTTGATCCCAAGGACCAGCGCTACCTTCTGCTTGATGATGAGTATGATGAGTACGACAAAGTCGGTCCTGCTGCGCCCGGCAACCCTATCACCTATATTTGGGACATCTCGAGCCTCAAGGCACCGAAGCAGACAGGTAAACCGATATTGAACTTATGAAGATGTTAATCGCTTTACTCACTACGTCGTAGGCCTCTACAAGTCTGGCGCTAAGGGTGTGGACCACAACCAGTACGTTGCTAACGGCTTTGCATACCAATCCAACTACGGCACTGGCTTCCGTGTCCTCGATGTTCGCTCGATCCCTAGCGACCCCACGGGCAAGGGCGTAAAAGAGATCGGGTTCTTCGGTAAGTTGCACAATCCTGAGTTCCGCGCCCCTGCTGACCATTATTGCAGACGTATATCCCGAGGACGACAACGTGACGGGCGGCGGCAGGGTCGACTTCGTCGGCACGTGGTCCAGCTATGCACTCTTTAAGAGCGGTTACATCCTTGTCAACACGATGGAGCGTGGCGCGTTTGTCCTGAAGCTACAGGCCGGTGCCACCGCATAGGAGCGGCATGAACACCAGCAACCTGTGTAATGAGACGCCATCTCGTGTTGTATCGCGACTGATAAAGTTGGAGCGAATTGCACAACGATTGGTCAATGTCAATAAACGTCCCTTGCTCATTTGCCTTGTTATTTGACCCTTCGTTGCCTAAGAGACCCATCCGGACATTTCGATCTGCGGTTCATCGGCGTCGCCACGTCCCTTCGCCTTCCACCGCTTTTGATAGTGACCTTCCATCAAGCTTCCACAATCCGCTTGCGTCGCCGCCACCGCTCTCGGCAGCGCCTCTCGACACCGTTAATGGCGTCAAATCCTCTCAGAGTCTCGTGCCTCGTCTGCGCAGATTGTGGCGTTCACGCGCCAAGCCCTTCTGCAAGCACAATAGCGGGGATATTCGTCTTGGCTCAATAACTTCCTTCCCAATCAGGAGCCGCCCGAGAACGGTCCGCCGTGAGCTAGAAGTCTCCGCCCAGGAACTACGTTCATCTCCTTCCCCATGTATCACAGTGAGCCTTTTCCATAACGCAGCCAAGACGCGCCGTACCTATCACCCGGTCCCTGGCCACTGCGTCTCGTTCCTGAGGGATGGAGCGCAACCAACTGGCCTGCCAGCTGCCTGTATAGGTTAGGCGGAGACATGCGTCAGTTTGTCTGGAGATGGGTTGCTTGAGCCGACTCCGACAAAGTATATATGAGGCTGCGTCCACGCGGTGATTGAGCAGCTCCACCCTCTCCAGCTCTTAATTGTCAACATGAGGTTCGATTTGCTTATCGCCGGTGCTGGCCTTCTCGGCTCAGTTTCCGCAGGAAAGCCTAACAAGTTCGTCACCCAGAAGGACTTGATCAAGGAGGTCAAGCTCAAGAACCTGATCAAGGGTTCTGAGAAGCTCCAAAGGATTGCCGACAAGTACGGCGGCAACCGAGCATTTGGTGGAGGCGGCCACAACGCGTACGCCTACTTCCAACCTTTTTCAAGACATGGTTGCTGATCAGGAGTAGTACCACCGACTGGCTATACGACAGCCTGAAGAAGTATGGCGATGACTACTGGGAGGTCTATAAGCAGCCCTTCGTTGAGCTCTTCACTGCGGCTACCGTCAAGCTCAGCGTTGCCGGTGCCGATGTCAAGGCTGACTACCTGACATACGGCCCTGCTGCCAACAATGTCGAGGGCAACCTCGTCAAGGTCAGCAACGTCGGTTGTGACGCTGCCGACTACCCCGCTGGTGTATCTGGCAACGTCGCCCTGATCTCGCGTGGTACCTGCACCTTTGCCCTCAAGGCCGCGGCCGCTAAGACTGCCGGCGCGGTTGCAGCCATCATTTACAACAACATTCCGCTGCAGCCCCTTTCCGGAACTCTTGGCGGCGATGGTAACTACGCTCCCGTTGTCGGTGTCACTCAGGAAGTCGGTAACGATCTCCTTGCTAAGGTCGGCAACTCTACCACTGTCCCTGCCACCGTCTTCATTGAGACCATCCGCGAGAACCGCACCAACTACAACGTTATTGCCGAAACCAAGGGTGGAGATAAGAACAACGTTCTCATGATCGGTGGTCACACTGATTCCGTCTACGCTGGTCCCGGCATCAACGATGACGGTTCTGGTACCATCGGTGTGCTCGTTGTGGCCGAGGCTCTCGCAAAGTACAAGGTTAAAAACGCGGTCCGCCTGGGTTTCTGGGGCGCCGAAGAGTTCGGCAAGCTCGGTTCGTTCCACTACCTGAAGACCCTCAACGGCAGCATCTCGGGCGGCCCAGAGGAGGTCGCCAAGATCCGTGCCTACCTCAACTTCGACATGATTGCTTCACCCAACTATGTCTACGGTATCTACGACGGTGATGGCAGCGCATTCAACTTCTCTGGCCCCGCCGGCTCGGACACAATCGAGAAGGATTTCGAGAAGTTCTACGAGGCCAACGGCAAAGCCCACGTCCCTTCGCTCTTCACCCTGCGCTCCGACTATGCCGCCTTCCTCGAGAACGGCATTCCCTCGGGTGGTCTTTTCACCGGCGCCGAAGTCCTCAAGACCGAGGAGGAGGCCGCTCTGTTCGGTGGAACAGCCGGCGTGGCCCTCGACGAGTGCTACCACCAGAAATGCGACGACATCAATAACCTCAACCACGAAGCGTACCTGCTCAACACTCAGAGCATTGCCAACTCAGTCGCCAAGTACGCGATCAGCTGGGATGGTATCCCAAGGCCCAACGCTACGCTTAGGAAGAGGGATGCGGGTGCGGCCCGCTTTGCGGCGAGGTTCGACAAGGGTGGACACGAGCACCACGGTCAACCTTGCGGAAGTGGTCACGATGAGTTGTAGATGATGTTGCTGTGTATTTAGCGATGATACCATGATATGACCATGTTGTAGTAAAAGTAATGAATATGATCGAAACAATTATGTAACCTTCGGGGCTCAACTGTGTAATCATATCTGTTGCCTAGCCACCTTACCATTATAAGCTATGTCATATAGTACACACCTGCCTCGGATGACATGATTTGTTAAAAAAAAACCAGATAGAGGTTCTCTCTGAACAGCGCTGTCACGTACATGCTTAACTACATCTCGACACAAAACTCGACCGTGTACAGCCCCACACAGAGCCCTCGAATTCGTGTAGTCAAACCAAGCATCCCAAGCTTCTCATCGTATGCACGTCATCCTCACCCCTCCCCGTCCATCTTGTCCGCTGCCGTCGAAAAGGACATGTAGGTACCCACAGGGCACCGTGATGGCTTCAAGCGCTTCGCTGGGACTTGGCGTTGGAAGGCGGAGGCGGAGCGGAGCGGGCGGGAGGTTCAAGAACGGCTTGGGGCTGTGCTGACCTGCGGGATAGGTTCGACATACGCCTAATAGAAAGTTACAATTATGAACCTCACCCAATTGCCACAGTCAGTCAGATGATGACGGCGCAATAGGAGGATGTGCATCAAATGAAGCCCATGACGTCTGCCAAAGAGGGTTAGATAATATAAGGGAGCACTTAGCAGCAGAACTGCTAGCATTCCTTTCGAAATCAACACAAGCAGATTAAAAGGAGCCTCACAGCTTGCAGGGAGCAAAACATAGTGATGTTCGCCCGCCGGGTATCCATAGCTCAGACCCCGCACCGGCCAAAAAACTCTTTTGACCGCATCTCAAAAGGGCCCCCCCACCCCAAAACGAACGCAAAAAAATATCCTGGGGTGCTCGACTCTCGCCGAACGAATGCTGATGAGGACGGGACTCGAACCCGCGCCACTTTCGTGACCAGGAAGCTCAGTAGAGCGATGCTAAGGGAGGACCTTAACCTGGCGCCATAACCAACTCGGCCACCTCACCGACCCTTTATTGAGGATTTGATGGAAGACAGATGTCATAGCTGTAATATAATTGCAACATTCCTCTCGGGCTATCTGCATGTGCTGCTGATTGTGAGACATTAGGCATATATCAGTAGCTGGTAAAAAGTGCGGTGCTGCCGAGAAACTGCCACCTAAATGAGCGCGACGCACGGTGGAACATCTGGGAGACACCAACGACAAGTATCGTTGACAAGAGTAAGGGGTTTTAATTGTTGAAGACCGCCCGTACGGTGGGAGTCTGCACAGAAAATTCATGGTCGTACAGACAAATGTCTAAGTGCGAACCAAAATTACAACCCTGCAACAATTGCAAGACCATCATCGATTACAATCTACTCTTCAGCACGACGTGCTCTGGCCGCCACATCTCGTTCAGCAAGCGACTGGCGTTGACCATCTCCGGTCTGCACTGATCCAACGACGTGATGCCCAGCAGGCGCATTCCAGTTTGCAGCTCTTCGGCAAGTACTGTAAAGCGTCAGCTTCGCTCGGTACTGTAATAGAGGTAAACTCACCATCAACACACCGCTCAATTCCCTTCGTGCCATACGCCGCAAGAGCATACAGGAATGGCCTGCCAACACCAACCGCAGTCGCGCCAAGGCACAGCGCCTTGAGCACATCGTTCCCGTCCCGCAGCCCGCCATCCAAGAAGATCTCGAGCTTGCCGATCACCTCTGGACAATAAGTTCTGATCTCCAGCAGCGTCATCAGCGCACTCGGCGCAGTGTGCATCTGTCGCCCGCCATGGTTGCTCAGGAGTATACCATCGCAGCCATACTCCAGTGCCAGCTTCGCGTCATCTGCGGTCTGAATACCCTTCAGCACAATCGGCCCCTCCCACTCCTTGCGAATCCACTCGAGGTCCTCCCACGTCGTGTGCGGGCTGAGCTGGCCACGGACAACACGCCCACCCATTGCTGGTGCAAAGGCATTGTCGCTGCCCGCTGCGTTGTCCTTCTTAGGCGAGCTATCCGTCTCCCATTCAGCTGTCGGCTCTTCTGTCAACCCCACAGCTAGCGCCTCTTCGGCCTGCAGGTAGCGATCCGCTGTCCGCTTTCCAAGCACCGGCGTGTCGACCGTGATCCACAGCCCCTTGTACCCTGCCTTTTTAACCAGATGCATCAGCTCAATCGCCTTTTGACGGTCTACAGGCATGTAGTACTGGTAGAACAGCTGTGTTGGACTGCCGTTCTTAAGTTTCGCTTGCTCGTCGACATAGCTTTGCATAATTTGGTCGCTGGACTTGGTGCTTGCTGTGCTGACTACCATATGCGCGCCTTTGCGGACCGCGCCGCGCACCATCGCTGGCTCGGCTTCCTCGTGGATGGCGCCGATTGTGCCCATGGGAGAGACGTAAAATGGATATAATGAGCTGTGGCCAAAGATCTTACGGCGTGTGTCGACGTCGCCGACGTTGCGCATTACGCGCGGGCGGAAGGTGATGCGGCCCCAGTCATCGAGATTGCCCTTTAAAGATAACCCAGTGTTGGCTGATCCGGATGCATAGATATACGATTTGTGCGGTAGCACGGCTTTTGCAGCTGTTTCGAAGTCTGGCGTTTGAACGCACAAAGATACATGTGGGATGCCGGGTGAAGTATTTGTCTCTGACGGCGTCTTTGCCTCCTCCTTTTGCGGTTCTCGTAGTTGCCCGAGAGTGTTTGGGTCAATTGGACCTAGGATAGAATTCTGGTCGATATAATCTTTCAGATAGCTTAGTGGATGATACTTCTTGAACTCCTCTGTCGCATCCTAACAAATGTCAGCTGCGTAATCACGCAATGCCTGGAAAGCCTACCGTCCCTGCATTCTTCAAGATGATCGGCGCACCCCCCGGATGTTCAGACAAGAAGCTTGTCACATCATACACATGAGAATCTAGCACAATCCAGCAGTCATTCTTCTTGGTATGCTTCGCAACCTCGGCGCCATTAATGTGTCCCATTGTTTTGGAGTCTTCACCTGAATGAATGTTGTTCTGATGATCATTGAGTGGCCAACCACGCGGAGCACATTTGAGGGGGGCGCTACCCCGGCAATAGCCCCCATCTTTCGGCGAGAAGGCCGGGTCATTGATAACCGAAGCTCGTTAAACGTGGCAAAACACCACCTATTGATGGCGATTGCTCTTCCTTCCGGCTAATTCTGAGCGGTAGCTGGATGAGTACGTGGTAAAACTAAATAAATAAACCAATCCCGAAAATTGGCCATGTCGTTACAAACTTTGTGAGTTTCCAGTCTCCTAGTGTATGGACCACATACACTAAACAGAGACGTTTGATTTCTTGTGTACATACAGGTCTGGTCTACTATCAGTTCTAATCGCATCGAATATTATGCAGCCTACTCATTGCATTTGTTTGCTTCAACATGCCCGTGCAGTTGCCTGAACTTTTCCTACGTCTAATCTTCCAGATTCATTGCGCCACAACGCCCCATTTTAAAAGGTTCAATACCTGTCACATCATTGTGCTGATGCAGAACCTCATGATTGTAATGCTCGGGTATGATGTTTTGTGATCGCATAGTGCCATAACGCAGACAAATGGCCAATGTTTTCAGACAAGCATGTCCACAAGTAGTTGATATGGATGGAGAAGCATGTGGGCGATAATGAGCGTTTGAATCCATAACTTACCCATTTGGACTGGATCGGAAAATCTCACAACATGCCCTGGTCTCAAAAACGGCCCCCGATAGATTCCAGTGGGTCGCAAAGAAATTGTACCCTGTGTTTACAATTCAAGGCCAGCGGACCGTACCTGTCCGCATTCTGGTGAAGAACGCTTCACTGAAGCGTGAGTATCCGCTTATCTGACCCACTGCTGGAACACAAAGTCTTGAACTCCCCATGTATTTTCCGCAATCCCTTTTGCAGGGGCAAGGGCAACACAAATTCAACAGAGGAAGGAGCTCACAGAATAGCACGCCTGATGTCGGAGGCCATGCATCCTTTGTTCCTGTCCGACCGTTTGTCAATGCTCTTGCCAGCATTGCTGTAAGCACAGCTAGCCTCATCAGGCCTACATCTTACCCGTAGGGCGTTCTGGGCGTGATCCTTCTGGCTGTAGCCGAATCCTTCCCGCGGACAATATCGAAGACCACGGCCTCGTAGACAATGTCTGCCAATCAGTTCACGACCCTTGGAACCTACATGTCGGCGTGCAAATGCCGATGAGATAATTTTCTGCCCCTGTATGCACGTGTTATGCCGCTTTGTATGCTCAGGGCTCGCTTAAGAGCTTCGTGGGCCATGTCAATTCAGTAATCGAGCTTTCTTATGTCTCGGTCCTTGTCGTACTCAGCACGTGGCACGACCATGTCCACATCGTTCATTCTTTCTTTGGCTTGCGCTGCTCTTGCAGCAGCACATAGCGCTCACCCCTCGTCCATAGCCTCTGTAGCACCTGCTGCTGAGTCTGTCACCGCATTATTGACTCCTGCCAATGTACCATTATTCGACACCGAGACCGTCCAACTGACTGACGCCGTGGTTTCCGAGCTTCAAAGCAACCCGGATATTGCGGAATATGCCTCCCTTTTCGACTTTGGTGATGCAAAGTCGACGGCTGCTGTACGCTCTCGTCAAGCCCGAAGTGCGCAACGCTGCAAGACCATGCCTGGCGATGCATTGTATCCAAACAAGCTTGTCTGGAGTGTTTTCGACTTGCTGTCAGGGGGTGCTTTGGAGCCTATTGTACCTATTGGCTCGCCTTGCTACCCCAACTCAGCGTACGACAACTACGATGCTGAGAGATGCGCATACCTGGTCAACAATTTCGACCAAGAGGAAATCTAGTACATGAGCTCTTACACTGGTGCAACAATCCGTGCTGACCCAATGAAGCTACGAGGACAACGGTGCCTTGATGAATCCGCTGTACTATGGCATGACATGCTCAATTCCAGCTTCTGGCAATGTTGCCAATGGTACCTGCACTCAAGGTGGGTACTCTGAGTACGCAGTCAGGATAAAGAACGTAGCGCAGATACAGCTCGCCGTCAACTTCGCCCGCTCGCTGAATCTTCGACTGGTCATCCGCAACACCGGCCACGATTACAACGGCCGGTCGGTCGGAAAGGGCGCGTTGAGCATCTGGACTCACGGCTTGAAGGAAATCCAGTATGTCGAGAATTACATGAGCTCAGCGTACTCTGGCCCCGTCTTCAAGGTCGGTGCCGGTGTGCAAGGCTTTGAGCTGTTGCAGGCTGCCGAAAAGTATGGTGTCTCCGCAGTTGCTGGTATTTGCCCAGTAAGTCCTCCAACCCACTGCATGAAGTATCCGCTGATCGATGAAGACGGTCGGTGTATTCGGTGGTTACTCGACCGGAGGTGGACACAGCCCGCTGATGCAGCTGTTCGGTGCCGGGTCTGACCAGATCGTCGCTCTTGAAGTTGTGCTCGCAAATGGTCGTTTCGTCACTGCTACGCAATCAGTGAACAGCGACCTCTACTGGGCCATGCTTGGTGGTGGCGGCGGCACATTCGGCATCATCACGTCGGCCGTTGTGAAGGTCCATCGCAAAGTGCCTGTCACTACTTCGACCTGGACCGTGATGACGTCTGAGACAGTTTCTGCTGAAGCCTTCTGGGAGCTGGTCAAGTTTTTCTGGGAGAGCTTTCCGGAATACAACGATGCTAAAACCTACTCGTGGGGCACAATCATGAAGCTGGCTCCTGGCACCTACATGTGGTCAATGAACCCGTTCTTTGCAACCGACAAGACAGTTGAGGAGTTTGAAACCCTGGTTGCACCGTTGTTCAAGAAAGCTGCTGAGCTCAACATCACGATGTTGGCCAACACTACGCACTACGACACCGTGTACCCAGCATACCAAGCCACTTTCGCGCCGCAAAACTACTACATTGGGGGAGCTGGCGCAATCCCGGGCAGTCGTTTTGTGCCAGTGGAGAACTGGAAAAATAAGGAAATCCTCAACCAGACATTTGCTGCAATCCAAAATGCTGTGGAGAAGACGATGATGCTGAACCTCTACCATCAGCACACCGCTGATGAGCTTGACCAGGGCATCAACTCGCTCAATCCCGCCTTCCGTAACCTGCAAGCTCAGCTGGTCGCCATTCAAAATGTCGGCGATATGACTCCGGCCGGCTGGAAAGCTACTGATGACTTTTTGAATAATGAAGTCATGGGTCCCATTCGTGAAATCACACCGGCTGGTGGCGCGTACGGGAACGAAGCAAACATTGGTGAGCCGAACTGGCAACAAGCGTTTTGGGGTAAGAACTATCCGCGGCTGCTGGAGGTGAAGAAGAAGTACGACCCGACCGAGCTCTTCTACGTTCATCACGGCGTCGGCAGTGAGGGGTGGGTCGTCCAGGATAATGGTATTGTGGGCGTCCAATCAACTGATGGTCCACTGTGCCGCATCTGATGCGCCGGAGACTGTCCTGCCTTTGTCAATAGTTAGTGCAGTAGAGTGATGAAATGATCGATCCAGTTGTGTCCTCGAGACGCCATTCAGGACCTACACATGCGCTTTGCTTGTGAACCTGCCGCGTGCGCGTTGTCTGTAATGAGACAGCAGCAGAGATGGGCCTCGGGCGACACATCTGATGCGTGAAACAGCGCGCTGACGACAGGCTCAGTATCGCGACAAGCCTTGTTCAAGACCTTCATGGGGCGTTCGATTGGCTGGACGGCTGCGAGCGCGAAACTCACGATCTATTCTGCCGGACGTATGGGTCTCGGCAGTTCTAAAGGCTTGTCGGGACTGTTTGAAATTGTTTGGAGAGCGCGGCGCAAGTCCGTGGCTCCGTGTGTTCTTGGTGTGGGTTCTGGCGGCAGAAGGCCGGTGCGGCGCTCTTCATGCACGCGCGGAACCGATGCCCGCACTCTCCGCGTCGCGAGGCTCATTTCGAGAGGCGGTTACATACCAGAGGAAGGTCGACGCGATGCAAAGAATGTTCCATCGCAGCAAAGGGGCACTGCTGCGCCCCATGCGTCTGTCCGCACATGTCGCAGAAGGCGATCAAGGGGAAAGCGTCTGAGATCTGTGTCGCGACTTTGGAAGCGGCGCCTAGTCCTCTTTATCCGCGCAGCTTTCAGGGCAGGCACAGACGATTAGTCACCCTCACAGGACTGGCACCGCGACTTCTGACGGGCTGTAAAACATTCACAGATCTCGTCTTCCGTCCTGTTCGCCCTGATCTTCCTCCCTTTCCCTCAGCAGTTGCAGGCTTCGTGTCCACATCCAGCGCCCAACCTCGGAGCTTCGACTACCCGGCGCGGAATTCCTCGCTGCTACCCTGCAACCATGTGCCCTTTTAGTATGTTCACCACAATGCCTATAGTGTTCATTGCTGACTGCTAGTAGCATCTCTCCCCCCCAACGAAGGGCCCAACCGCTTCTCTCCCACATCTGTTAAAGACTGGCAGCCAAGGAGAAAGTCTGTCTCCAATGCCTGTGAACGATGCCGACGGAGAAAGATCCGCTGCGACGGCGACACACCATGCGCCACATGCAAGCGATTCTCACTACAATGTGTGCGAACGCAAAAGCCTAAAGAACTAGTCGCGTCGTAAGTAATCAGCATCATCGTCCTGTCACGTGATGGCATCCAACTCACGTCTTCTAAGAGAACACAGAGAAGCGCTAGAAAATCGGATACATCAACTGGAATCGCAACTCGCTGCACACGTAAATGCTCCAATGCACGGGATGGAAGGCATTGACGAGACAATACTGGCGGCAGCGTCAGCAGACTTCAACTGGCAGGATACCGGACCTCCATCAGTCAATCTTGACACAACGTTTGCGAATTCCTTCGAGACCAGCGTAATGAACATAAGCGGATTCGCGCAGAGTAACATGCCTACAATCGCGATTAACCAATGTGAGCATGTCCCAAACTCGCCCATTGAATCGCCAGTTTCTTCCCTCTGGTCAGGTACTACCCGGGCATCGTCCCCCGATATGCCTCCCACTTCCGTTCCTCCACAATTCGCCTCGATTCCACCGTACATACTCGGTAGCAAAGCCAGCACTTCGCCATTAGAACCGCATACGGCACCATCTTGGGAGTTCATGGCCCAGATGCAATCGCGTCAAAAAGCCGCTGGACAAAGCCGAAGTCATTCCCGCAACACCTCCAACTCATCTGCCTCCCTCGCAAGCGATGACCAGGCCATGTCACCGATACCCGAAGTCGATGATGATCTATTGCCCTTCGCTGCGACTGCCCCACGCTTGCCACGACAAGGTGTTTTTGCTCCCAGCCCTGCGCCTGCATCTACACGTTCGAGTTATACCGACCGAAGCCGCGCTGTTTCTACAGTACCACTTCCTAGTCGCTTCGAAGCCGAAACTTTGACGACCGAATTCATGCAGCATATTGAGGCGCTTTCATCGCAAGCGTATGGCATGCCCGCCAGCTCTTTTGCTCAGCTGTGTGAGATGGTCTACCCTAATCCCCAGAAAGCGTCTCCCTCAATACTGATGGCTTCTATGTCAATGGCTAGATTCCATGTGTTCCTGGCTATGGCCATAGGCATGAAGCTGCGAATCAAGGATAGCCCTGAGAGTACTAATGCGCTTCTCGACACTTGTTACGATCTTGCAATGCAACAAACCAGCGCTTCAACATTCTGGCAAGAAGAGGGCGGTGTCGAAGCAGCACAACTTCTTGCTATTTTCGCAGGCATTCGAAAGACACCCCACCTCGATCCCATACCTTTGCAGCATTCTTTTAGTTGGTGAAGATATGAACTACACAAACCTCTTCTGTTCACGCAATATATCCCTCCTTTTCATGCTCGACTAAGTCACCAGAGACCATATCTCCATAGACCGATATACACAGTAGACTACCGACGAATATACAACCTCTGAGAGCCGCAGCCCCCGGCCATTAAGGATTCGCCACAATGTTTGATTTTTTTTTTCAAGGGCTTAACTGAGGATGAGGCTGAAGGCGCCGGTTGGGAATTCCCCCTTGATGGCTCACCTTAGGCAGCAATGCTGCTGCGCGCACCATTCTTCTCAGGTCAAGTAGCAAAAGAGCCTGTTTTGTATAAATCCTGCTCAGCAACGATTTGGACTTTTATGATATAGAAGATTGTCAATTCTGCGCAGCACACGTCTTGACTCGAGCAAGTCTGAAAATGGAAGCCATCGGGCAGTACCCCACATTCGAGCACGAACCCACTCGACACCACTCGACAACACACAACAATCCAACCGAATCCTCTCGATACATCCTAACTTGTCACCAAAAGGCCTCGTGCAGGGTACCGCCCACCACACAACTATCGATGCGCAGTACAATTGTTTGTCATACCGATGGGGAGCCGCTGCCTTGAAATATACCCTCCCCGTCAACGGCAAGCAGCTTGCCGTCAACAAAGCCTCCATGAATTCCTCCAAGCCGTTCGAACATTTAAATATCGACAACCCGGCCGAAAGACTAAAGTCCATCTGAGAGACAGTCTCTGGATCAACGCTGTCTGCATTAATCAGGGCTCGACTAGTGGGACAAAAAAAAAACCACCAGGTTGCATGAATGGGCAGGATCTATTCTAAAGCCATCAATGTCATCATGTGGCTAGGTATAGGACGTGGCAATGGGCAACATGGCATCCGTTTCAGCGATTGCACGTCATGTGAACTTCGTCTCATCTAATGAATATTAGACCCGAACCTGGGTTGCGCATGAGGTTATGCTGGCGAAGGACCAAATCTTACTGGATATCTTACGAAATCTGCCTGAAGAGTATTGGAATCCAGACCAGCCTTTGTCCAGATCTAGATGCTGTACGAGAGAGCTGCTATTGAAATCACGTATCCCAGAGCGGCACCATGCGACTGGCAGAGTTAGGATCTACTCGGTCGACTTAACACTGAAGGAAGGTAGAACTGGGCGGAGGCTTGGTATTGTGGAACATTTAGAGGAGATGCACCACGTTCGGAGCAGCCTTCCCCGCGACCGAATTTACTCTCTCCTAGCGCTCGCTGCAGGTGGCTACGGCGTGCCGGTCGACGACAATATTCCAATTAGTGAGCTAGCCTTTCATGTACTCACCTCTCGGAAGCGCGGATGTCTTCTTTGCGAAATGGTCCTCGTGGCTCAGGCACTGCGATCATGGGAGGAACCAGTGGGCCCTCTGATCTCCTGCGTGCATATGCCCTGGAAAGATATTCCTAAGTCCTATTTCTACTGCTGGGCAAGCGCCAGCCTCAGAGCAAACTCAAAATCACATTATGGGACTAGTTTAAGCAATGGAAAGACCAAGATGCAGATTCCCGTAAAAAAGCAGTAAACGAAGAAAGACACATCCACACATGTCTTGGCCTCGTGAGGCGAATGCCGGAAACACCTGTTGCACTTCTACAAGAGCTCTTGCAAAAAGAAGACAGATGAGGGAAGTGATTTAACTACATGCGACGCGACCAGATCCTGGAAGAAGCGCCCAGGCTAGGATAGCGAACAAGAAGAGAAGCGAAAGAACAACAAGGACGAGGACGAGGCTGGCATCGTGTGCAGTGTATCGATGGTGCACAAAACGGAACCACATCTAGGAAAATCGTGCACAGCATCGTTTTCGTTCTGACAGCTGCCGCTTAGCACTTCTCTATCCGCTTGGCCGTCCGGACCCACCCATGGACCTTGACACGTGTCGACCCACCACCGTGCATTTACACCGCTATACACCGCATGTTCGCCTCAATTAGACAGCAGAAGTCGTCAGACTAGCATCGTTCGATCAGTATATGGAGAAGTCCTTGGTCTAAGCTCAATACTCTGCTTTAATTCCAACCTCAATTTCATAATTGCTCGACTATACCTGAACACCTACTCGAACGACTTTGGCTTGAACGCCTGATTTTGAGAACATACAATCTTGGCAACAACTCCAGACCCCGCTAGTTCCCGCTCACGCACGGCACTCCTGCTCTGCTTCAAAGCATTGACCCCCGACCTTGACCCGCGTACTTTGTGAGAACCACTCCGAGGTCCCAACCATTCCGCAAATCGAACACGCGCGCCACAAAAACAATCACAACCCGTCATAGGCCGCTCGCACTACACACACTCCAAGATGTCCCACTCAACCCGCCAACCCACCCTGCTGAGCATGCTCACGCAGCCCTCCACTCCCCCAGCCACACCTGTGAAAGCCACAACCCCAGCCGCTCAAGACACAAGCCCCAACAGAACAGAGCTAGAACCGACTCCCCTTCTGCTGGCGCTAGACATGCAAGCCGAGCGAAAACGGCTGCGTAGGCGGGTGGACAGCGTTGTGACTGGCGCTGGAGATTATGATGCAGCTGAGGAAGTCGAGGGAAGTGCCAAGGTTGAGGTAAAGGAGGATGGGGAAGAGGAGCGACAGAGAGAGGAAGCAGACGGGAAAGAGGTCATTATCCCGGTTAAGGAGGACCTGAGTCAGCTTGCCCTGCTGGGGAGGAGTGTTAGCGAGGGGTTTTGGAACGGGATTGAAGGGGTGAGGAAGAGTGTCTGGGGGATCGCAGGGTGGAGTTGAGTGGTAGCCAAATGGCCAGTAGGGTGGTTTATATGGAGAGGGATATGGGGAAGGAGGTGATGATGATGATGATGTGCTGAAGGATTTCGTACCGGCGTTTTCTTTTTTCGGCGACTCAACGGGGTGGGAACACTGAACGGAACGGAAGGGTGTTTTCGATATGCGGCCACAGAAATTCACGTAGCCCGTCAATTGGCTTCGCATATTCTCAACAATTGTTGTGTACAAATTAAGATATCGTGCAAGACGGCGGTGATGAATGAAGTTGCTAGAAGGATGAACATCTTGTGCGCTGGGCACCACTATACTACAAAAGCTGTCGTGTAGTCAATACTCCTCGCATGAATAGATCCGAGATGAAGGATAGTGAAATAAGGAATGCATATAGCTTATTTCTTGGTATCCTCCTTCGCCTCCTTCGCCAAGCTCTGCGCCTTGTCACCGTGCTTCTTCAGCACCTCGGTGACCTCGTTCACAGCATCTTTGAAGATCTTCTGCGCTTCGTCGCCATGCTTGGACGCAGCCTCCTGCAGCTGCTGCAACTTCGGCATGATCTGGTCACCACCGGGAATCTTGTTCATGTACTGTTCAGCATACTTCTGCAGGCTGTCAATGTCGAAACCAGACTGCTGCGCCTTGTCCTTTGCCTGGCTAGCGGCGCTCTTGACGTACTTCTCCAGGTCGCCAGTGTCGCTCTTCTCAACGGCGGTCTTGACCTTCTCGTACAGCTCCTGCACGTTGCCAGACTTGAGGGCATCCTTGTTCTCCTCAATGAGCTTTTTAATTTGAGGGTTCTTGTCTAAGTAGGGCTTGGCCTGCTCCATACCCTTGTCCCATGCCTTATCACCGAGCTGCTTAATCTTCTCGACCTTTTCCTGCACGACGTTTTTAATCTTCTCGATATTGGCGGGACTGACACCAGTCTTGATGATGTCGCTGATCTGCTGCCATGTCTTGTCAACCTCCTTCTTGGCCTCGGGGCCGTACTGGTCGCCCAGCTGCTTAAGGGTATCAATGTTGCCGCCAACCTTCTCCTTCAGCTTGGGATGGTTGTCCATAATCTGTTGGGCGGCGTCACCAGAGAGATCGGCGATGCGGCCAAGGTGCTTCACCAGCACCTGCCATGCCTGCTGTGCGGTGAAGACGCTGATGTCGCCTCCCTTGAGAACATCGCGCAGTTCGCCATAGGCCTCTCTGACAATCGAGTCTACTTCATCACCATGTTTGGCGCGAACGGCATCAAGGTCGTTGAAAGCGGCATCGACGTATCCCTTGGCGCCAGGGATGAAAGCGGCGTAACTCTGTGCGGCGCTGCGCAGCCACTCGAGGGCTTCGTTGGGCTCGGGGGTGTTCTCCTTGATCTTCTGTGTGGTCGAGTTGATGTAGCTCTTGGTCTGCTGGGATGCTTTTACGAGGTCGCGCGCACCAGACTGCCTGTAGAAGATATAACCAACGGTAACGGCAGCAGCGGCACCACTGACAGCGCCAATGGCAGCATGGGACCCAGCGCCAGAATTCCCAGATGCTGCTGATTCCGTGGACTGGAATCGAGGCTTCGGTGTGCGGAATCGAGGCTTGACGTGGGCAGCCGGCCGGCTAGCGCAGCGTGCGGCAAAGCGTGCGTTTTGCATAGCTTGTCTTGAGTACATAATGGCGTATGTGTGTGAGTGGAAGGGTGCAATTGATAGAACAAAATGAGCAAATATGGGGGGGGGGGGGATTCTTGAAGTGAAGTGTGTCGGAACTGTATGATGGCGACGGAATGCCTAGCTGAAGCTGAAGCTTTTAAGGAAAACAAATGTTACTTTCACCAGCTGGTCGTGGCCATAGCTCTAAATGACGTATTAGTGACGGATCGACGTTTAGCGCCCTTTCCAGGAACGCGACCGCGCTCGGACTGGCACACGTCAGGCTTATCCACCAGAGCCGCATTAGTGTCGATTTCTCCGCATTTTCTTGTGAATCTGGCTTGCATTTACCATTTTGCTACGAAAAGATTACGATGGTTACTGCTACCGGGGTCGACGATCATGGCAGTAACGGTAGTTGCACTTCAGCATGTGCAATTTTGGCTGCATGCGCAAATTTCAGAGGCATACACTGATTATGCAAATCGCATTGCGCGTCTGTTTTCTGACCATCATCAGAGGTGTCTGAACGCTTTGCAGCTATTGTTCGTATCCTGGTCAAGATATGCGGCGCTTAGTCAGACGATCCAGGCAACCCCAACCCTGATGGCTTCAAGATGTCAGCTCCCCACACCCGCTATCAAGAACTTCCTATTTGCCAGTCTCTGATGGGGAGCTAATAGCAGGTCAACTGATCATCAAGATGCTTCAGTCAGACAGTTCTCAGATCGCAACGCTTTGAGGATAACAACAGACCTGCGTACAGACACTGGTGACAGCCACTCGATGCCCCAATCTCGATTTCTCTCAGATGTAGTAAAGGGAAGATTCAATGATGCTAGCGTAGGTCTCAACCTCCTAATCAGTGCCGTTGTCAGCCATCCGCTGAAGTGATTAGCCATTTAATTTCCAGCTACCAAGGAGGCGAGCTGGTTCAGCACGGCGGAGTCAAAGTTTACGCTACAGTTCAGGGAAAGCGATTCACCGTGAAGCAACTTAAACAAACAATTAGGGACAATTTTAGGGAAATTCAAGCTAAGGTCGGATCTTCGAGTCATACCCACCCGACGAGCTCGACTTGCGAAGAGACCAACTTATTGGCCGAGTGCTTCCTTCGAGTTCATTACGATATCAAAGGCCCGGATTCATTATCATCCGATGATCGCGAAGCCTTCTTGAGTCGCGTAGAGGAGTTGTTGAAGGGCGGAGCCAACCCCAATCTTATGTCTGCAAGATAGGCCAGAAAACCGTCTACCAGATTGATGGAGAATGAGACATGAATCGCTATATTTTGAAATGAATGGCTCTACAAACAGACGGACGGACGGGCCACTCGGCGGAGCGAGAACTACAAAAGACTCCAAAGTTCGAGTCGTTATTCATCCCTTTTATCAGGAGCATCTTTCTGGCCGATATCGAAACAATACTACTCTTCCTAAGATATGGGGTCAATGCTCAAGATCTACGTCAACTCCTAGGTCCACGATGGTTATCCTCAAAGCCGTCCGAAGCCATTGCTCCTGCATCAGACAGACTTCAGCTAATGCAAGATCTTGTTTTGAACTTTGATGTCATGACAGATCCTGCCGTTCAGCAATGAATCGTCGATCATCTGACAGAGACACTCGATATAATAGATCGCAGTCTAAAGTCACACCATTTCCGGCTGCGTCTGCAAGATGGAGACATGACAAAAAGACGCCACAACGTTTTTGCGGCACCTCGACAGGCAACAGAGCTAGTCAAAATGAAGCCCCATCTCCTTCCAGCACTTCTGAACATGGTGCCTTCGATTCATGTTGCTGTGGCTTTGGACGATACCGAGCTGTTATGCGCTATGAACCATGCTGGCTACAAGATTCATGATGTAAAGTTCCAGCAAATTAACGCGCTCCATCTTGCAGTTGGCAACATTAGTTCGAAGATGTGCGCAAAGTTGATTGACCTCGGCTTTGATGTCAATGCTGGAGACAAGATCGGAATCGCACCGCTTCAAGATGCTGTCTTCTGGGGTCACTCGGCCGCGGTCAAACTTCTGCTTGATGCAGGAGCAAGTGTTAGTCCCCAGTACGACACTTTAGCAGCTAAATGGTATCCACCGGACAGGGATGCTCACCCATGGGGTGAGTGGCGAAGATTTCGAGAAAAATGTTTCTTGTCGTTCCTTAAGTTGGAATGGTCAATCCTACATGTTGCCGTATGGCAAGGTTCTTCGGTTGTCGTCCAATTGCTGGTTGACCGAGGGGCCAAGTCGGCATCTCAAGACAACTCACGTAGGACTCCTCTCGATCTGGCAATCGAGAACAAAAGATTTGAGATAGTAGCAATACTTCTTAAGTTGGGCGCACCTTTCGAAAGTGGACACGTGACAGCATCATTACTCCTCGAAAAGGCAATCTCAACGCAAGAAGGGGATCATGCATAACGGCTTGTAGCTCGTGGCGTAAAGCTCCCTCCTACCAACGTCCAAGTTGGAGAATCACTATGCGGAATTCAAGACACATATCCAGAAAGGCGGACTACCCGGTTCTTAATTGAAGGCAGTCCAAAGTCTATCCAGGGCCAATTGTGGGAACTTCGTCGAAGGATACCGCAATCTTACTGCGTGCATACCAACGATCCGAAAATGCCGCCCGACCGAACAATGTCATTCCAATCGCCCCCAACAATAACGCCGTCGTGCGGTATGTGCCTTCTTTTGAGCAAATATGGAAAATACCTACGGTCAAATTTTATACCTTTTGACACAATGATGCGTCTAGTCTTGAGGCAGGTTCCTGAGACTCAGGATTGGCAACTACTATCGACGGTTTCCGACTCACACTTGAAGCACACAGTAGCATTGACAACTGGTGCGGCTTCTTTAACAACACTCTGAAATCAACAGATCTGCTGACCTCTGCAGTAAAACGGCACGACCTCTTAGAGAGCATAACGTCTCTTGAAGATCACAGCACTGGGTCGCCGGCAGCCACTGCAACTGCAACCTACTGGCAACTTGACTGTGCAAACAGCCACAAAGCATGTCGACACCAGGATTGCAATTACGTTCCAACAAGACTTTTGGAGGTACTTGACACTGAAACGGTCCGAATTGTAAAGAATATCTCTTCTCAACACAAGTACGTTGCTCTTAGCCATCGCTGGGGCGAAGAAGAAGCCTCAAAAACGATGTCTACCAACTACCTACATAGACAGTCTGCCTTCTCCACAGTCGCTTTGGCAACAACTCTGCGCGATGCAATCAAAGCTACAGAAGGTTTGGGCTACCCCTATCTCTGGATCGACGTGTTGTGTATCATCCAAGATTCAGACCAAGACTGGCAACGCGAAGCCTCGCAGACGTGCCACGTCTACAGGAATACAGCCGTCACAATCGCTGCTGAATGCGTTGATGAGGAACAAACTGGCAAAGGGATGTTCAGGGATCGCATTATACAGAACTTGAGGCCATTTCACTTTCGTCAACTCGATCGCTTTGCTGGTGAGGCACTATCACAGTTGATCAAGGGCGCTGAAGAGGACAGCCGAGAGCTATACATCTTCCCAGCGTCAGCGAATGAGCAGCAAGGCTATCGGCCAAAAGGTATTCTTGATACCAGGGGCTGGATTCTTCAGGAGCAGCTACTTTCGCCGCGAATCCTGTACTACGGTCGCCAACAGCTCTACTGGGATTGTACAAGCCAGTCCGCATCGGAATTTTCTCCACTAACAAACCCGGTATTGCATGATCCCCAATCTGATGAGACATGGGCGATGAAACTTCTACGGCGAACTATCGCAGGCACTGGTGAGTCCGCTTCACTTGCTAGAATACTAGCAGACGTATGGATCTACGTCGTTCAGAACTACTCGGCACGCCACCTTACCAAACATAGCGACAAGTTGATTGCCCTGCAAGGTGTCATCACCGCGATCGAGGAGGCACTGGCAATTTCATCTGTAGCGGGAATGTGGCAACAGGAGCTTTGGAAAAAACTCACGTGGTGGTCGTCTGAACCCTCTGCTCCGAAAACTTTGCCAAACACCGCGTTCTGCGCTCCGACATGGTCCTGGCTAAGCGCTGAGGGAGCGGTATTCCATTACCAGTGCATGCAAATCGACCACAAGCCCCACCTGCAGCGCCTCAATGATCTCAGTCCAGTCTCTACTTTTAAATGCGCCATAAATGGAACAGAATCTAGTGCAAACAGTGTGTCAGGGGGAACTCACTCTCTCAGCACCGAGTTTTGGATTTTTTCTGACGTGCAACGATCTTCGGGAAGCACCTTGGAAGCGAGGGCACCCAGCGAAACCGAACCTCGCGCCCGCGCGTTGGTTCCTTGACTGTAGAATCGAGCTGCCGCAGGATGTCGTTTGCGTTGTCATTACTAAAGATGCGATGGCGAAGATGACGGTTGGGATGTGTCTTATGCCGGGGTTGACGCAGACTGAGCGATGGAAATGCGTCGGCGTGTGGCTTTGGAATGGGTTGAGTTGGCAGGTTGCTAGACATGTTGGTTTGCAGTTGAAGGAGAGATGCTTCACTGTTATCTGACCTGATACCTATAGAAGAGCAGGGAGGGAAGGAATGCTCGATGATAAAGCGTCACACAGTGGGAGAGAATGCCGCATGCAGGTAGCCTGCCAGATATGCATGGAACGTATCCAAAGTTGTATCGACAGTCTCCACTCATCTAATAAACCCAAAGATTTTGTGACTGAAGTGTTGTAATGAACCTTCTTCTTCCGTGATCGGGACAATCATAACCGAGGCGCTAGCTTATCGTGGGGTCTCCACCACTTGTCGGCCACCTCCGCTATAACTTCCATTACCTGGTAACTCTCTTCACCCTTCTGAATCTCCAGCGTCATTTTTCAGCCTGACTAAATCATGAGCCAACGATCGAGCGAGGTTTTTAGTATGTGGGTGGAGGGGAAGGAAGTGGCGGGCAGTGCGGAGCAGTCAGTCAGCTAAACCCCTCATCACGGTTGTGAACCACGTCCTGATCACACGGTAGACTTGCGGTTGAGGATCCTGCTACTGGCGAAATCTTTGCTCGTTGTCACGCTGCGTCCGCTGAGGATGTTGGAAATGCTGTCCAAACTGCACAAAAGGCCTTCAAATCCGGTGTCTGGTCAAAAGCTCCACGTCACATCCGTGCAGATACTCTCGACAGGATCGCAGACCTTCTCACAAAGAAAATGGCCTCTCTCATCGAACTGGAAGTACGACAGACCGGACGAGCTATCCGAGAGATGAACGCGCAAGTACCGACCCTTGTAAAGTGGTTCAGGTATTATGCATCGCTCATCAGAACCGAAGAGCGCTCTGTCCTGCCAACAATGGGCAAGTTGCACAATTGGATCGATCGAAAACCTCTTGGTGTTGTTGCACAGATCACTCCATTTAACCACCCTATGCTCATCGCAGTCAAGAAGATTGCGCCCGCGCTAGCGGCCGGAAACTCGATCGTCTTGAAGCCCAGTGAACTGACGCCACTCACCAGCATCGAGCTCGGCAAGCTGTTCAAGGAAGCGGGCTTACCAGATGGTGTTTTCAATGTGCTCCCTGGCGACGGCATCATCACTGGCAAAGCACTGGTCGAGCACCCACTCATCAAGAAGGTCGATGTAACTGGCGGAACGCCTGCTGGTCGAGCAATTGGTGCTATCGCAGGGCGGAACCTTGCGGCATATACCGCCGAACTGGGTGGCAAGGCACCACTTCTTATCTTTGAGCAAGCACATCTCGACCTCGCTATCAATGGTGTGGTGTTCGCGAGCTTCATTGCAAGTGGTCAAACCTGTGTTGCAGCGACTCGTATTATTGTGCAAAATAGCGTTCTTGACGAGGTGGTTGAGAAGCTAAAGAGCAAGGTGCTGAGCATCGAGAAGAGAATGGGATCACCAAAGAATGTCGAATCTATGATGGGACCCCTCATTTCCGCAAAGCAGCTCGCCAACGTCCGCACCTTGGTCGATGACGCAACCGGAGCCGGCGTGAAGGTCATCACAGGCGGCCAAAGACTGACTGGGACCTCCTCTCTCGATGGCACCGACTTTTCCAAAGGTTATTTTTTCCCACCCACCATCCTTACCAATAGTGCAACAAAGAAGATTGTCGATACACGCATCTGGAAAGAAGAGGCTTTCGGTCCCGTAATCGTAGTTGTCGGTTTCGACACTGAAGAGGAAGCACTAGAGCTCGCGAATGACAGCGAGTTTGGTCTTGGCGCTGCGATATGGACACAGGACCTTTCACAAGCTTTCAGGGTATCAGAGAGCATTGAGAGCGGTATCTGCTGGGTCAACACGCATCATCGTAATGATCCTAGTAGTCCGTGGGGTGGCATTAAGAGCTCGGGTGTTGGAAGTGAGAATGGCGTCGATGCGTATCATGCGTACACATCTGCCAAATCGACGATCATCAACTATGCTTCTGCAGAAGAAGGTCTGACAAGCGACGATTGGTTTAGGGAGGGCAAGGGAGAGGTCAGATATGGTTAGGCGCATTTGCAAAGCTGGTAATCTTTCTGTAAATTGCACAAATCTAACCTCATCGAGCTGCTCTTCCGTTCGCTGCAGACTAACACACAATCCTATTCAGCGTTTTGCCATGCATTGCCAACAGCGTGAACACCCGTTGTGATAAATCTGTATTCTGTCACAATGTATGCAAAGAAAGACGCTGAAGCATACGTGCATTGTCACTACTACGCAATACGATATAAAGATATTACAAACTACTACAAGAGGTCAGGCATGCTTCATTGACTTTCTAAGTCTCGGCGTGAACAGGTTTCTGCTAAATCACTTAGCAAAATAGAGCTGACGATTAAGCAGCAGCAAGCCGTAGATGCGGCAGACAGCGATGCTCAGGTGGCAAGAAAGGCCCGTAGCAAGCCACAGAAGTTAGGTTGCATGTCAGCGACCATGAAAATGAAACAGAATCTGTACCAATCTGAGGGGTGAATGAGAAGGTTGCAAACAAATGAATGTGCATTTATGAAAAGTTCTTCAATGTGGTTGTGGGCTTGACATCCACCTACTGAAAGCTTTGACAGGCTTTCCAGCTGATCCGAATTACCTAACATCTCGACCCTGCTCAACTTCGTTCAACGTTAATATGGTTCACCTACACCCGTCCAACGACACACGCTCAGATATAAGCAATTCACATCGTTTCGATCCACCCTTTAGCGATACAGCACGCGCTTGCGCCTGCGACTACTGCGCCTACTTTCAAAGACATTGTACACGGCGTTAGCATTCTGCCCACAGTTCACCGTCGACGACAAGATCGCAGCGCGGTCTAACAATATGGCCGCCGGATCGCGGTCCGTGCATGTGTTGCTTTGGCAGGCGCGGAGGGAAGGTTTGGTTGCAGTGCTGATCGAGTATGATAACAAGGAGTGTAAGGAGCGAGCAGCGTGTACGTAGCTGCGACGGGCATGGGAGTTTTCAAGGGGAATGGAATCCTGAATACACCTTGCAAGTTGACTGGTGAGATTAGCGCCGTTGCCTTGGAGGATGGGAGTGAGTTCCATGGTCGAGAGATTTTGGACAAGCTCATGCTGACAAGATCTAGAGCCGTACTGTATTGCATCCTTGTATCCTTGGTGTGGGTCGCGCTTGCCTAGAAAGCCTGTTGCCGCATGCTGCAGTACTCGGCAGCGACGGACAACAGCCTTCTCCCTCTACACATTTACTTGACCTGTCACTAGGTCGGATCGTCTTGCTGAAGCGTCATAAGAACAATGCTTGCATACTGCCGACAGAAATGAGCAGTCTGATCGGTCATCTTTGAGTGTGGAACATAGACGGTCTCAGTGCGACAAGCTGTGCACCACACCACAACAGACAATACCATGCTCTTATACTTGCTGACACTGTTTGTGTCAAGTCTCTAATTACTCACCTCCTTTCAAATTGTACATGCCTACCGTACCGCTCTCGCGGCACTGAACAGCCGGTTTCCAAGCTCGATGCCCAGTATGATGACCATGCCAACTCGCCGCTGCAATTCCGCGAAGTTCCATTCCAAGGCTGTCTTGTCCACATCTGGGAACTGGAAGATGTCTTGGAGGTTGGCGAGCCTCGCAGCTGAGCCTGACAAGCCACGCCAAGCTGATGGCGCAATGCCAGCCGTTATCGCGCCCGACTTCGGAGTCGCAGTACTTATACCACGCGGTTCCCCGGGATTTTTCTTTAACGGAGGATAGCCCGATCTGTCGATAATAATGCGGGGAAGTTGGTGTTCAAGAGATGGCGGAGGGTTCTGAAAGGTTGTCGAGGTTCTGGATGATGGTATTGCTTACGACATATCCGACCGAGAGATAACACACGAATACATTGAGGTGGACGGATGATTGAGCAAGCGTGAGCATGGACAGAGCTGGAGAAAGACAGAAATAGATGGGCTCGTAGGAAGGAATCAGATTGTTCAGAATGCGATACAAGAGGAGCGTGGAGACGAAGTTACCACGGCACTGGATCCGGTGCTAATAGAAGGGATGCAGTATACGCTAGCCTTGAACAAAGCGCAACACTTCCAGCCTCACGTATTGGAACAGTGGTATAGGCGGTATTTGAATACGTCGAGAGCACCCATGGTTACTCGACAATTTCTGGGTTGCAGGAAGAACAAGGTTTCGAGGTTTACACACTCCAACAAGGCGGCCGCCATGCACTGTTCAGTTGTCGATACACCACAGCGAGCCTTCGAAGACCTACACTGCGTCCTGCCCATTTGGGTACTCACTTCCACCACACGCATGCCATACCGCAAGCCTCATATGTCGCTCATCACGCGAGCCGGTCGGCTCATACGCCTCTGATGATGACCGCTGACCTGTCGCTGGGTGTATTTCCCGATTCAATCTCTTGACCTGGATGGTGGATACGAGGCGCGGCCCACCCTTATCGCGACCGTCAGCACAGCGCACGGCTTCAGAAAGTTTTGGGCTGTTTTGTCGATTGCCCGGTCCCAGGCCCCCAGCCTTGACGGCGGATACGGGGAAGCTTGCCACCATGTAAACAACCCTGGGACCGTCACACCTGGCTGTGGTGGCCGAGGGTGTATGTATGCTCGAATAGCCGCTCCAACTCTGCCGAAATGAAACCGGTTGAGGCCGAGGCAGTTCTGCACGCAAGACCGACACATCCACACAGGTGGAAGCGATTTCGTAAGTCGCAAGCACGCAAGTATCGATTTGTAAGGTCAAACACACAACATCGAAGCGGCTTTGCGCGCCATCAGGCACGCGACTCGTGCGTTCCGTACCTGCCTATCTCGCGATAGCCGTTCCGCACGCCACCACTTTTCTTCCAGGCGGTCTCTCTTGGCAATTGACGCCACCAATCTGGGCACGACTTGGACAACAATCACGTGATGTTACTTACGCCAAGTCGCCTAAAGTGGTGGGTCTCAGATTGCGGGCGCGCTGGAGCAAATGGCGATAGGCGGCTGGCAAATACGCTTTTTGGCGGCCCACCTGCACCGAGCTTGTTTGCGAGGCCGCAGAAGTAAACTACATCAGGAAGGCGACATCGTGAACTTGCTCAATCGTTGGCCAAGGAGGTCTCCAGTCCAGGATTCAGCCTAGGATTCGACCGGATGATGCCATCTATGGCACAACAGGCAACGGCCGCGTTGTGGTCGGGCAGGTACGACGGTAACCTTGTAACCATCCCAGCAGCAAGGGAACTACAAATAAGCTTGCTGCCGTTCACGGAGCTTCTCTTGTTATCGACCCTGATCAATTGAGCTCAGTAGAAGCAGGTCGTCACAATGGCAATGGCACGTTATCTTGGAATTGCATCAGCATTGGCTGCTACCAGCCTTGCTCAATTCACACCAGAGTATGTCGCATCTTGAGATCGCAGTGCAATTGATGCTGATGTCTTAAAGGAAGCTGCTCAGTGCGCCCCGCCGCGGTGCGCTCAGTCCTAGCGGTGATGGATCTGTTGCTCTATTGTCTGTCTCACAATACAACTTCAGTGAGACCGCCGGCGAATCCAGCTGGGGGCTTCTTGACTTGCAGTCTGGCGAGTTCAAGGACTCTGGTCTGAACATTAGCGAGGTCAACGAGGCCGCATGGATCCCTGGCACTGATACTGGTATCATCTACATCAATGGTACCAACGAGGAGATTCCTGGTGGTGTCACACTCTGGATCGGAGACATCAAGGACCCCTCCAAGAGCACCCTCGCCGCTTCGCTCGATGCTCCTTACAACGGGCTGAGGGTCGCCAAGACCGAGTCTGGAGATATCAAGTTCCTCGTTAACAGCATGGCATACCCCAATGGTACTGCTGTGAACCCCGAGACCGAGGTTACTCCCAAGCACACCGGCCGTTTCTACAGCGATGTCTACGTCCGCCACTGGGACACCTGGCTTACAAAAAACCGTTATAACGTTTTCGCCGGTACCCTTTCGGCGAACGGCAGCTACGCCCTTAGCCACCCTGGCCTTCGCAACTTAAATAACGCTGTCAACTGGACCACCACCAGGTCTGAGACCCCTGTTCAGCCTTTCGGTGACTCCAGCGACTACGCTATCTCTCCCGACGGCAAGCTCTATGCTTTCCTTAGCAAGGCTCCTCAGCTAAACAAAGCCAACTACACCGCCAGCTACATCTACCTTGGTGAAATCGATAGCACCGCTGCACCTGTGGCCCTGAACGGCCCTGAGTCTGAGGCTTTCGAGGCTGGTCACCAGGGTGCTTCTGGCCAACCCTCCTTCTCGCCTGACAGCTGCAAGCTTGCCTACATCCAGCAAGATGAGGACTACTACGAGTCCGACAGGTGGCAGCTGTACACTGTCGATGTTGCCGCGGCCAACGGCAGCGTCGCTGCCAGCAACTGGAAGGCTCTTTCCGCTGGTTTCGACCGCTGGGTCCAGGGTCCTCTGACTTGGGCGCACGATGGCTCGTCTATCTACGCCACCGCTGAGGACTACGCCCGCGTCAAGATCTTCAACTTCCCCATCACCGCCGACGCCAGCTACATCCCAGAGCCTCTGACTTCCAATACCTCTGTCACCAGCTTCTCGCTCCTGAAGAACAACGACCTCCTTGTCACCGCCTCGGCGATCTGGACACCTGTCGAGTACTATACCCTCACCAACGGTACCAAGAACACTATCTTCAGTGCTGTTGACAGTGATCCTGAGTTCTCTGATCTCAGCGCTGCCCACGTTTCCGAGATCTTCTTCAACGGTTCCGACCCCAACCTTAAGCAACAGCTTCAGGCTTGGGTCATCAAGCCTAGCTTCTTTGTCGAGAACAAGACCTACCCTCTTGCTTTCTACATCCACGGTGGACCTCAGGGTTCGTGGGGTAACTCCTGGTCTAACAGGTGGAACCCGGCCGTCTGGGCCGACCAGGGTTATATCGTCGTCGCCCCCAACCCAACTGGCTCCACTGGTTTCGGCCAGTACCTTACTGATGCTATTCAGGGCCGCTGGGGTGGCTACCCATACTATGATCTTGTCAATGCATGGGAGTACATCAACTCTGAGCTCACTTCTTTCACCGATGTTGAGAACGGTATTGCTGCTGGTGCTTCGTACGGAGGCTACATGACGAACTGGATACAAAGTAACGACCTTGGTAACAAATTCAAGGCCCTCGTTACTCACGATGGTATCTCCCAGACCAAGGCTGCCTGGGGAACCGAGGAATTGTGGTTTATCCGCCATGATTACAATGGCACCGTCTGGGAATCTGAGGCCTACGACAAGTGGAACCCCTTCGACCACATTGCCAACTGGTCTACTCCTCAGTTCGTCATCCACAACACCCTTGACTACCGTCTCCCCGAGAGCGATGGTATTGCTCTGTTCAACGTCCTCCAGAACATCGGCGTTCCCTCACGCTTCCTCAACTTCCCCAACGAGAACCACTGGACTACTAAGCAGGAGAACAGCTTGTTCTGGCACAAGGAGATCTTCAACTGGATTAACCACTTCTCTAAGGGTGAGCCTTTGGATGATGAGCCGGCTGGCAATTAAGGTTGCAGTGGGAGGTCAGCATGAGATAGTAATGCGGCTGCTGTGCGGTAATGGCATAGCACACTTACCGTCAGCGTATCTACGTATAATGATAATGACTTTATCGATTCTCCGATCTCTTCTCGATGCAAGTGCTGAAGCCGATGCCACGATCACATTGTTGTCGCTAGCCAACTAGGCAACATGTAGAGCCTGTGGCGGAAGCGTACCACACGCCTGATTGAGGCAATGCTGCTGTCATTGGCTGCGTTCTGCATCTGAAGGAGGTTGGTCCCGTGCCTCTTACGACATACGTCGGATATGACCCTGGGAAGGCTGCACCACTGCTTGAAGCCTGCAGCACACGACTGTCTTTGAGATTTCGAAAATTTGTGATCGAGTCGTGTTCCACAGGTTGTGCGCGCAGCGAATCCTACAACCTGGTGTCTGGAAGCTCTTCCCGAGTCAGGGAATACCCACACCAACACCTCCACACAACACATCCAGGTCATGATTTTGCAATCCTTGATACGCGGAGCCCGCACCCTGCGATGAAAACAACTGCTTGGCACAGGGCTGGGCATTTTTGGCGGACCAGGGAAAGCACACAACGGCCCCACCAGCGCGAGTCTGTGGTCTGATCATGCATATGGGCTTCCAGAAAAGTTCTGCAATCCTCGACTCAGATCGCATCCAGTCACCATGGAAGGAATCGAGCGGCGATAAGCTGAAGAGCGATGGATGGGCTTCGACATTTCGATATCACTAGGCTCCCTGCCGTCGCCACATCCAACACCATCGCCAAGGCCAATGCTGGTGAGCAGATTACACAGTAAGAAAGGGATAACACGAGCGGAAATCATCGCAGCCGTATTCAGCAGTGCGGCAAAGTAGTAAGGATTGAGGCGGGCGGGCATCAGCGGTTCAATGGCGGTAAGCGCAGGCAATTTAGGGTTTACATTTCCCATCCACCTCCAAACAGCTGTACGCGATGCCAATCAGATGGCGCGCAGCTCGGTCTTCGAACCGAAAACGTGTAGTGATGAGCATGGGCGCGCAAGCGCGCTGTGTGTTCGAGAAGAGACAGAGGCACGCTAGCTGGATCAGGCTCGCCGAAACTGCCGCGATTGCAGACCTGCCTGGCAGAGTTAGCTGGCCAAGAGCGACGCCGTTCGGCTGCCGTGCAGCCTGCTCGTGCTTGGGGTGCTTCGCTGCTGGAGGGGGCGGCATTGGTGCTGTTGCCAAGGGCACTGCCGCTGGGCGCCCAGTCGGAGCGGCACCCTTCGTTGTAGGAGACGGGAATTGCACGCGGACAGCTCGTGCTCTTGACGACACTGCGAGAGTCTGTTTTCAGCGACAGAAATGCAGAGCTTGCGCGAAATGCTCGATGAACAGGCATGTCGCAAGGATGACGCCGTCTGAGGATTGCCATTGGTTTGAAAGCAATATCGATACATTGTGCCACGCCGCTACCTGCGTCTTCGTTGCGATAAGCCTGCCCAGCAGTGAATGGCTGGCCACCCTGACGATCGTCCTGCGCCGCCAAGGGTACCAAGCAGTGAAGCAATGTCGCCGGCGGGGCCGCATTTCTTCCCTGGCCTTAGCATTTGCTAAGTGGCTGTCGTGCTCGATAACGCTGTTCGCGCGAAGTGGTGCTGTCTGCTGCCCATGATCAACGGCTAGCGTGATTGTAACGTCGCGCTGGAACTCACCTGCTGGATGCAGATGAGAGGCCAAGACGCGCTTTGCCTCGCTGTTTGCCGCTGCGAGGTTGGTGGGCTGTCGAGTATTAATTGCAGTGCCTCCGCTCGCAGCGTTTGGTCCAGCAGCAGCTCGTCCCCTTCTCCAGCTTGCCCCGGCCAATCACTCTTCTCGAGTGCTACCACAAGAGTGAAACCCTCTCAAGTGTTAACGTCAACACTTGAAGACCTTTTCATCCATCATGGCTGCCGCCGCCGGTCCCAACCAGGTCGATATGGCCTTCAGCAATGAGCCCAAGATTGCTACACCTCTCTACGAGGTCAACGAGAAGCAGGCTCTTGCAGGCGAGAAGCGCCACTCATCCTCTGGCACCAGCCATGAGCTCGATGCTGCGCCCGTTGAGTTCGAGGCCGACCTCATCGGCGAGACTCCCACCGAGGAGGAGTTGAAGACACTGCGTCGTGTCTCTGGGAAGATCCCGTGGCAGATCTTCACCATTGCGTTCGTCGAGTTGTGCGAGCGTTTCGGTTACTACGGGTGCCAGGTGCTTTGTACGTTTATTCAGGGAAATACCTAGGAACTCCTCACTGACTGTTTTCAGACACCAACTTCGTTCAGCAGGACCTGCCTGTCATTGATGGTGTAGTCCAGACCACCGGCAAGGACCCTCGTGCGGATGGTCAGCCTGGTGGTCTCGGCATGGGACAACGTGCTTCGTTCGGTATTGGTACCTTCAACTCATTCTGGGCCTACACCACTCCCATCATCGGTGCCATCATCGCCGACGAGTACCTCGGTCGCTTCAACACCATCTTCATCGCTATCGCCTTCTCTATTATTGGCCACATTTTGCTCATCATCTCGGCTATCCCCAATGTTCTCACTGGCGGAAGCGCCATCGCTCCTTTCATTCTGGGTGTGATTGTTCTCGGATTCGGAACCGGCGCTTTCAAGGCCAACATCTCGCCTCTGATTGCCGAACAGTACAAGCAGACCAAGCCCCGTGTCATCATCGATGAGAAGACCGGCGAGCGCGTCATCTCTGACCCTAACATCACCATCTCGCGTATCTTCCTCTACTTCTACATGTTCATCAACATCGGTTCCCTCACTGGCCAGATCTCCATGGTCTATGTTGAGAAGTACGTTGGTTTCTGGTGTGCGTGGCTTCTGCCTACTATCATGTTCTGTGGTTGCCCCATCGTTCTCTGGGTCTGCCGCAACAAGTACCACAGAAGCCCTCCTACCGGTTCCGTCCTCATCCGTGCTGTCAAGCTCCTCGGCCTTGCCACCAAAGGCAAGTGGTCTGTCAACCCTGTCGCCACCCGCAAAGCCTTCAAGGGCGAGCGCTTCTGGGAGGACGTCAAGCCCAGCTACCTTGGCGACCGCAAGCCCGCATGGATGCAGTTCGACGACGCCTGGGTCGACCAGGTTGCTCGTGGTCTGCGCGCCTGCTCCTGTTTCACCTGGATTCCTCTGTACTGGCTGTCTTACAACCAGATGAACAACAACCTGACCTCCCAGGCTGCCACCATGACCCGTAACGGTGTTCCCAATGACATTATCACCAACCTCAACCCCATCTCGCTCGTCATCTTCATCCCCATCGTCGACAACTTCCTCTACCCTGCCCTTCGCAAGGCTGGCATCCGTTTCACCCCCATCAAGCGCATTGCGTTCGGTTTCATGCTTGCATCGCTCGCCATGGTCTCAGCAACCGTGATTCAGTACTACATCTACAAGACCGGTCCCTGCGGTAACGAGATGAACGACTGCGACGACCCCGCCCCGATCAACGTGTGGACCCAAGCCGTCCCCTACGTGCTCGTTGGTTTCTCCGAGATCTTCACTTCCATTACCGGTCTGGAGTTCGCCTTCACCAAGGCGCCCAAGAACATGCGCTCCCTCGTCACCTCCTACTGGCACTTCATGTCCGCGTTCTCCAACGCCATCGGTCAGGCTCTCGTCTCGTTGTCCGAGGACCCCCTGCTCGTATGGAACTACGGTGTCGTCGCTGTCTTGGCCTTCATCGGCGGTATCCTGTTCTGGATCCACCAGCGCCCGACAGATAAGAAGGAGGATATCCTCAACATGTTGCCCGACTCCAACTACGTTGGCAAGGACCGGAGGCACAGCGTCGAGAACCCTGACCGAGTTTAAGTGCGCGGGGGTTCCTGAGATTCTGCTGGGGAGAGGAAAGGATATGATTGTAATGCTGTGTAATGCGTCATGTTGGGTACGAGCATCTTTTCGATGATACCTATTTGTTTTGGTAGTTAGCCATGTTAATACATGAGCCATGCTCTCGCTTCTTCAACATCTATGATTTCCCCCTCTTATTTATGTGACCGTCTGCCAGAAGAATTGTGCCATTGCATGGAGGTGAGCTAAACCACCAACCCTTGCACGGAGGAAGCCTCCACAGCACACGTGTAGGCTCGGTCGCCCAACAGCCACAGCTCTGATGGGCGGGCAGCCCGCGTCACCTTAGAGTGGGCAGGGTTCAAATAATGCGAGAAGCCACGCCATTCTGTGCGACTCAGACAAATATTATGAACAGGGAGGTGTGGGTGCATTATTTGACCGATTGAGCACTGAGTCAATCATTGCCTTACCCCCCACCCCTCCAAAACGTGAGTATCTCCAAGACGAGTAGTATGGACTTAACGACTTCAAGAGCAAACACTTGCTTCACGCTCTACCGATTTACTAGCTTCCATCAAGTCCACGCGAGTTATGGTTCCTTCCCAAGATTGGTTGATTGAGTGATGTTTACGCCATGTGGCTACAAAATTGACCTCCTGAGGAGTAACATAACGTATAACGATGGTTGAGCTCATTACTACAGTTCCTTGTCACGAGAATAAAGGGTGAGGCCTTATCTGTACCTGAAATTCTCAAAGCTCTCCTCGAACGGCGAGCAATATTGATTTTTGTCCTTGCCCCCAGTCTAACAGAACGCCAGCACCAGCGATTGCGAACCAACAAAAGCAGGTTTGCAGTCAACGGGGAAAAGACAAGAGAGCTTCACAGCTCTTTGCAGCTTTGATGCGATTCGTGCTGTCTCTGAGCACACCTCTCATCAGATGAAAGTCCAAGTCCCATACCACAAGTCCAGGTTTCTGCCGTTGCTCATGATGGGCGTTGCAGGTAACGACGCATGAGCCCGGCTGCCTTACCGGAAATCCTAGGGAAGAGCAATTGCCTTAGGGCGCTTTCTTAAAATTAGAGAGGAAGAGATAGACCGCATTGATTGTGACCGGAGACTTCCAATCGTCGTCGTAGACTGGAGATCTCGCGTTGTTCTAAAAAGCCGCTAACGCTTCGCAGGCGAGCCATACTCTTATCCGGATATGCTGCCTTGCTACACCCATGAGAATTTGAATAAGACTCAACCAATCTAGCCTACAGCTCTAGCTTGCCCACTTTCTTTACTGCATGATATGTGCAATGCCAAAACGTTGCATCGTAGGTGCACACTGTAGTGCTGACTCCTACGTCGCACGCGACATGTTGCACGTTACACATTGTGCATTTCCCCACTTACTGAGCTCGCTGAGTGCTTAAAGAAGAGCTTGGCCAATTCCCGGGCCGTTTCTCGGCGCACGAGTATGCCGATGCTGAAGGTCCTCCAAGGCACTGAGAGTATATCAACGATGTAGCGCTCCAATGATCGTGTGCTTCTGGCAGATATAGATCTCTACATCCATAGGGGCTACTATGGATACTGATGTATAATGCCAGGCTCGAGGAAGGTACTGAGGATTCAGAAAGGTGGGGGAAGACTACGCTGAAGTCCGGTCAGGGAGTGATGTCCGATACAAAACTCATATGGCTTCAGCAGAAAAGGCGCGACGCAATTGATAGACGTCGCGCTCAGCGATTAACACTAAAGCTAAATCCTGGAGTGATGGGGCAGCTCAGCGCTGAAGTTGTCAGAAATCCTATTGGTTAAATTGTGGATTCAGAGGCGGCGCTGTACATGAGAGACTATCTTTACAGTGATCAATCATCGGGGTAACAGATGTGTGATCTATAGTTGCTCATAGTGCGTGTTCGGAGTAAGCATCGCCCGCTCACCTGTAGCCGTAAAGTGCATGCAATGATTCAAGTTGGTTCACGTTGATGCAAACGTCGTGATGCAAAGGTGCAGGGCGAGCGGAAGCTGGCAAGAACAACCGAGGCGGACCATCGGCGTTCATCGGAGCGACTTCCGTAACATTCCGGGATAATTTTCGGTGCTGCTCGTGACAGCAACTCCAAAAGCTACACAGGAGCCCCGCTTTCCATCTTCATAGCTTCGAAGCTCCAAAGCTCCATCTCGGTGTTTGTGAGCGTTACGTGCTTCAGCGGAGCTGTTTGTTTATTGCATCGTTTAGTCCTTCTTGCTCGAGCTGTGCGCCTTCCAGCTTCACCAGGAAAATTTTCCTCAGCCCTACTGTCAGCCCTGCGGCATCTACAAAACATACAAAATGGATCCAGATCTTCAGTGCAGCATATGCCAGGCGTTATAAAGAGCGCTCTAGGCTACATGTATTTGATAAAGATTACGAAGTAAGTTGCAAGGGTGCTGTTCCCCTTCCTCGGCCCATACTTCGACTGCGCCAACATGTATCCGAAAGCGTACTCATTTTACTATATGCTATTATTACCCAATGCCCATCTGCCTTCTAGCTCAGTCTTGCACGGAGTGAATGAGTGAAACGTTCAGGCATGATCTTTCACCGCTCCAGACACTCTGCCCTTTCACGATGCACCCCACCCACATGAGCTCCGATCATTGTGAACAAATGCTAAATGCTGCCCTTTCTACCAGTGTTCAAACAACACCTCAGAAATATTAAGGTCGACAACTCACCGTGAAACAACATGTGCGCCATGACCCGAGCCACGAAGCGCAAGCGCTCGTTGAGCGAGCTTCTAGCTACGAGTTGTCGAAAGAAGACGTATGTGATAACACACAGGAAGGCAGGGCTAGCATGCCCGCTGGTACAGACACTACTTCAATACGGACTGCTTGAAACTATCGTTTCTTGTCTGACCCCAAGCGAGCTGCTCTCTCTGGCCTTGGCCTGCAAGGCTACATATAACGCTATACTACCTCGAACCGCAAGCCTCGAAAATCTGCTCAGTAAAATACCATGCTGTGGCAGCGGCATCACTCTTCGGCAACATCTACACGTCAAATCCAGCTTTTTCTATCAGTATGAGTGCACTGAGTTCGCACAATGCCGCACGGCTTCTGGTCGCCACAGCATCGAATCACGCTCCTGCGTCAGCTGTAAAGTCACTACCTGCGATGAATGTCGCATTCACTGTGTCTATCAATCCATCTACGAGGCGCCTGCCGACCCCGGAGATCTTCCTAACTTCTCAGGCTTCGTGATGCTGGACCCATTTGAGGTCGGCATCCTCAGTCCGCACCATCTCGCCTCAGAACCCGAACTCAGCGAAGCTGCCAGCCTACCAAAATGGCGAGACCGAGCGACGAATGCCACCGCAGGCCCGTATCATGATCAGGGATTTCTTGATGTGCCCTTGCAATTCGAGCAAGGTGGCACGCCAGAAAAGATCAGCGACGTGATCAACCTGGACCTTGGATACAATTCTCTCACAGCCTGGTCTGGGACATCGCAGTTCGGTTTTCCATCCCCAGTGCTGCGCTCGCTATGCACCACCGCCGAACAACGCAAGCTGTTCCTGTGTGAGTGGTGCTTCACCGATGCGCGAAAGGGCTACAATGCTCTGAGCCCCAAATTGCCGAAACTTTCTTGGCTTGATGGCGCAATTGAAGGATTTGCCAAAGAGGCACTTCAGGAGTGTCATTGCTCACTTCGCACTCATGTCTTGGACCGCTGGCAATGCATTAAATGCTTCGGGAAAGAGGAGTCTATCATTGAAAACATTCATAGCATGGCGCCGGATTCGCAGTACCAAGAGTGCCGATGCGGACAGCCTGCTAGCAAGATCGTGTGTATGTGGTGCTGGGGCGAGGTCGTGGAGAGGAGCGACGCTATTGAGCAGGCAGCATTTGACAACGATGAGAGTGAAAGAGCAGAAGAAGAGGATTCTTCTGAGGAAGATTAATCGTCAGCACAGACGCATGACCATGAAAGATACACCATGGTGTGAGCATCAAGTATGCTTTAATGAGAAACGGGAAGGTGAACGAATGTGGTGATACCCCGACGGACACTTGTACAACACGAATGTAAAACTCTCAGCTCATTGGATGTAAGAAGTATGCCTATTTTAGTACGAATAGGGGCTGTTAACGCTGTCAAAGCCTCGTTAAGTTTTCTCTTGGTCGACAGCCGATTTGCGGAGGTATTTACACAACCAAATCTATCCTGCCAGATCTATCTTGGATACATACATGATGCTCCCGTGTCGTGTAGAAACGAAGCCGAGATGTAGGTTGATCACCGTCAAGACCGTACCAGGCCAAAGCCTTGTAGTGCTTCATTGTAGATCAGTGCTGCCACAGGTCATTCGCGGCGCTGCTCCGGCGTATACAGAGAGACTTGGCCTGCGAAGAACAAGACAATGGAAGTGAGCGCCACGACTGTGAACGTTAAAGCGACCTGAAAAAAAAGGTTAGCTTATGGCTTTTGGAAGAGTGAAATGCGGCTTGATCACCTTTGAGTTGTCATCCCACCATTGGGTAGTCTCGAGATGTCGAGTCGCAGACCACACGTGTAGAAACATTCCAATTATCATACTTATCGTAGCTGTAGTCAAAAACATTACCGGCATTTGCCAGGTAAAGACCTGGAGCAAACTGGGTGCCCGGCGACCTGACTTTTTCGAGTGCTTCCGCTCACCATTTGTCTTGGCCAGCAGCCGGCGAATGCCATCCAAACCATCGCGGTGTGCAGAGAGTCGATGAAGTCGGACAGTTTGATCAGCCGCAGTCAAGATGCTGAATAGCGACAATATAATACCACAGTACCATGCTGTCCTGATGGGCCATGGTGATTCACGTCCGCTGGGCAGCACCTGAGGCCAGCTTCCGGTCGATGTGAGCACACCAGCAAGTAAAGCAGCAACAACACCGATGAAATTTAATTCGCTGAGCTTGTTGTCTCTCCATCTGATGGTTAACTCGTCTTTCTCTTTCTTATCTTCGGTATTGAGCAGGATTTCAATTGGATCGTAGGTCGCAGCGTCAGGTGCGTAGATGCCACCTCCAAAGAAATGCAATACTGTCCAGAAGCTAGAGTGGTCATTGTCAGGCTTTGCAGCGCGCGAGGAGCTCCTCAGCATGGGCGAACGTTCATGTGCTGCATGTCCGCCTTCATCATCGGAGTCATACGTCATCGTCCGGCTTGATTTTCGGTGGTACTGGCGGGAAGATTTGGCACACGGAGACACAGTCTGTATTGCAAGTGATATAAAGGTGGGTATTGCTGCATGGAAAGCGAAAGATTCGCGAGCAATTATCCTTATTATGTATCGTAGGCCGATACCTCGATAGCGGCGATGGGCGCTGGCGGCGTGACCGATGACGCCTGCTAGGTGCGTCTACGCGCCTGTCGTGGACTAACAGGAACACGCGCGAAGTCAACAACTACTGGCGGAACGACTGCTTATCGTCTAATTCGTATAGAGGAGGGTCACCGAGGTTATCGGGTCGGCGCCAAATGAGTTGCGGTTGCAAAGGAGGTCTAATAGTGGGGCGCTTTCGGCCACCTTCTTGCCCGCCGAGACGCGATGCGCCCTGGGGTTTTGCGGAGCGCTCCACAGGTCATGACGTGCCGTCCAAGGACCCTACTTAAACGACAATTGTTTCACACTCCTTAAACCAGCCAATTTTCCCGAACCATTATTATGTCGACTTCAAAGAAACACCTCTATGTCGGTACCGACAAGCACCGGTGGTGGAAAGAATCAGTGGTTTACCAGGTAGGCTATCCAATTGATCGGAACGTGTTGGGCGCTCACAGACTCTAGGTGTATCCTGCATCCTTCAAGGACACCAACGGCGATGGCTGGGGGGATGTACCTGGCATCACACAGAAGCTTGATTACTTGAAAGATCTAGGTGTAGATGTTATTTGGGTTTCGCCAATTTACAAAAGCCCGCAGGCTGACATGGGCTATGACATTGCCGACTACGAGGACATTGATCCAAGCTACGGAACGCTGCAAGATGTCGACAATCTGATCAAAGAGATCAAAAAGCGTGGCATGAAGCTATTGATGGACTTAGTTGTCAATCATACTTCTGAGGAGCACGCCTGGTTCCTTGATTCACGATCTTCCAAGAAGTCTTCGAAGCGAGACTGGTACATCTGGAAGCCCGCGAAGTATGATGCAGACGGAAACCGTCAGCCGCCGAATAACTGGGCTCAAATTCTCGGTGAAGCAAACTCTGCGTGGACCTGGGATGAGAAGACTCAGGAATACTACCTTTCGCTTTTTACTCCAGAGCAGCCGGATCTAAATTGGGAGAACCCAGCAGTAAGAGAGGCCGTGCACAATGTGCTCCGTTTCTGGCTCGATCGCGGCGTGTCCGGCTTCCGCATGGATGTCATCAACCTGATCTCGAAGGTGCAATCTTTCCCTGATGCTGACATCTCTATCAAGGAGAATAAATATCAGCCAGGCGACAAATTCTACGCGAACGGACCGCGTTTACACGAGTTTCTCAAGGACATCAACCGAAAGGTGTTATCCAAATATGACACGCTCACAGTTGGTGAGATGCCCTTTGTGCGTGATGAGGACGAGATCATCAGGGTCGTTGGAGCTGGAAGCGAGGAACTGAACATGATTTTTGCTTTCGATATTGTAGACATCGACAATGTGCCTGGCGACTTTAAGTATACACTCCACCCCTGGGACGCACGCGATCTCAAGGAGATCATCAATCGCTTACAGCGTTTGATGCTCGAGCGAGATGGATGGAACTCAATCTTCATCGAAAATCACGATCAGCCACGTAGCGTCAGCAGATACACAGATGACAGTGATGAGTTCCGTGAATACGGTGCGAAGCTGCTGTGCCTAATGCAGACCACTCTCGCCGGCACTGTGTATGTGTATCAGGGCGAGGAGATTGGTATGCGCAATGTTCCTTCAAGCTGGGAGCCATCGGAGTACAAGGATATCGAAAGCATCAACTTCTTCAAAAAGTCAGTCAAATACCCTGCGTCAAGCTCAGAGCTCAGAACTAATAGTACACAGATACCAGGATATGTACCCCGACAACGAAGAGAAGCAGGCTCTGGCCCGCAAGATCATGCAGAAGAAGTCCCGTGACAACGCTCGCACGCCAGTGCAATGGACCTCTGAGCCGCACGCAGGCTTTACATCGCCTGACGCCAAGCCCTGGATGCGTGTCAACGATGACTACAAGACCGTCAACGCAGCTGCTCAACTCGACAACCCTAAACCTGCACCAGGTACCCTGTCCGTTCACTCCTTCTGGAAGCGCGGTCTGAAATGCCGCAAGGAGAACAAAGATGTTTTTGTGTACGGCGACTTCAAGCTGTTGGACCACGAGAACCAAAAGATCGTCGCGTACGAGCGATGGAGCGAAAAGGACGCTTTTGTCACAGTGCTTAATTTCAGCGGCGAGAAAATTTGGTGGGATGGTCTTGGTAGTTTAAAGGTCAAGAAGTGGGTTGCTGGCAACTACGATGAGACGGACATTGATAGCAAGGCGAAGAGTGCCACGCTGGAGTTGAGGCCTTGGGAAGCGCTGCTGGGCATGCTTGAGTGAACTATCGCTGTGAGGGCGGTATAATTATTGTCAAGCTTCTGTTTTTGTAGCTTTCATTGCTGGCAGGAATAGACATGACAATAAACATGGGGCTTGTTATGCCACTGATCAACAGCTCTACTGCTCTACGTCGAACTCATGCCTTGAATACCGAGAATCAATTCCCAGTACATACTTCTCAAAATTATTCTCTAAGATCATCCTGCAAACTGAAAGTGGAATTATCAACAGCATTCAAGGCCATCATTGATGAGCCATACTGCAATGCACAGTGAGCATTACGGAAAGCGTTTTTAATTTGTTCATAGCCGGTCCGAGACCACCGCGCCAGCGCTAATCACGTCAATATCGATATGATCCACAGATCTTCACCACCAATGCTTTGTACCGCCTTGTCCTGCATTACAGAGCTTTTCATCATGGTTCTTAACAGATATGAACTCTCATGTACGGGGGACTAGACGTGCCAGGTCATTACTATGCTTTCAGATGCGCTAGGCTCTGTTTGTGACACGACGGAACACGTGATGCCCGACGTGGTCCCTCTACCTGACGGCCATATTTATACTGATATTGTACCTCTTGAGGATATCGCAATTCGTTGTTCATTATGCAGATCCTTGTATGGCCTCTATGTATCCCCATCGCTACTCATCCAAGACTGATTCTCCCGATTAGTGCTCATCCCATGCCGTCGGGCCTTATCATTAAAGGTCGCCGCCCTTGACGTACTGTCCAAACCCCATTAGACGCTCACTTCTTCTTCGGAAACATATGCGTGTTATACGGCTCCAGTCTCAGTGGACCCGGAACTCGCGCGGGGGCCTTCCTCGCAGCTTGCGCCCTGAGATCTTCCATCGAGCTATGCGGTGTCAGGTTGCCAAGAGCTGCGCGTATGTTTTCTTTGGACACAATGCGGAGCATCTCGTGAGAAACTACGTCTTCATGTACAGTTTGATGGTGTGATGGCTGCTTGGGCATCTGACCACGCCTTGACGCCCAGCGTTCGGGGCTCTTTGGTGGAATCGGCGGCGCGAGAGCAGAGGCAGCGTGCGGCGAGTGTGTACGTGTCAGTGCATCTCCAGAGTCAGACCATGCCACGGACCTGTAAGGCTCGCTGGGATGCTCAGTAGCTGCAAGTCGAGATGCGACATCGTTTCGGTAGGTGTCATCAGATGCAACATACGTCTGAGTAGCATACGCTGGGGGCAGCTGGATTGGCGCAGGCAGGCGACTGCGTTGTCTTGGTAGTCTCAGGTCTTGGACGGCCTGATCACTGCCAGTGCTGAGATCTCTCGAGTGTAGGTCTCTCAGGCTGATCTCGTCCCGGTAGCCATTTCCTTCGTAGCTGGGTTGACGGGACTCTAGGAAAGGCTTCTTAGTTTTCAACAATGACCGCGGCATTGACTGATCGACAATGGCAGGAGTTTGCTTCAAAGAAGGCCGAATGGCGCTTGGAGCCCCCATCGGCGACCAGATACGATTTTCAGCGTCATCTTCAGGCATAGCAACCTCAAACGTGACCTCGCTGGATGAGTTTGACCTGGAGACTGCTGTGTACGCATTCTGTCCTAAGAGCTGCTGCTTCAGTGACTCCGGTCGTCGTAGGCGCGCTGCAGGCAGTGACCATGTGTCGTTGTCAGGTAGGGTCGTACATGTCACATCTGTCATCTGTGAAGACTTGCTCTCGGGACCAGACTCTTCGTCAGCAATGTGAACCGGTCGAGTCACGCCATGAAAAGGGCTCTTGGGTTCCTAAAAGTCGTGGTAAGTATCAAGTGTAGAACGTCGACAATGTTTTTGTACCTCTTTCGAAATCTTGGGAACATATGAGTACTTGCCATACGGGATCGCGGGCACCTGGGGCGTGTCCGGTGTTCTTGGGCGTGTCGACGAAAGAGGGGCCTGCGGTTCAGACCTGCTAAGGAGACTGCTTCCAACATTTACTGACAATGATCTTCGTATGCTGTTGGAGTACCGCTTGAGTGGGCTGGGACTGCGCTTATCTGGTGATGAAGCCTTGGCAGTACACCCGTTGCCCCTGCTTTCAACTTGCTGAGCAAATTGCGTTTGATATCTGGGCACGTACTGCACGAACTCAGGCTTAGTGATCGTATTCCTGTAGGTAGCGCGCATCCGCTGGACTTTCAGCCACTCCTCCATCTTCTGCTTAAACCGCGGACGTTCGACCAATCCTCCATATTGCGGATACACATCACGCAGCTCCCGCTCCGCTTCATCGTAGTTCGTCCTTGTCATCAGAGTTTGGCTTGCGCCGCGGACATGTGTTGTCCTCGAAACCATCCTGGAAGGCGGCGGTGAGTCTATCACCCCGTGAGGCATACTAACATTTCCCTCAGGAAATGCAAGGCGGCTAGGACAGCGGTCCTCGATGAACAGCGCCAGGCGACCATAGTGTTTTCGGCCTTTCACGCTGTAACTCGCACGCACAGCCTTCACGATGGGAAGAAACACCTCTTTCCAAGCTGTGCAGATGTTTCTGAGCTCGAAGTACCGAAACCCAAACGAACTGCGTGTTTTGCCCACACAAAATGCTTGCAGCAGCCAAGCAAACAAATGTTTCTCGTGCTCCGCGGCTCCCCACTTGCTCTTGTCAATCTCGAAGGTTGCACCCGGGCGCTCAGCGCATGGATCGTGTCGCAAAACGCCTTGATCAAATTGCGTGTAGAACCACAAGATATCTGTGCGTGTGATGGCAGTCAGTCTGTCACAGTGGATGCTATTGACGAGGAGGCAAGTGTCGCGGTATGTTGCCCAGGGCGCCAGAAAAGCAGTAGTAGCGAGCAAGCGTTCCTCCAGGTCGGCGATGGAGGTCATATCTAGATGTGTGAGGGCCTGGCGCAAATCCGGTGGAATCTTGTTGGCGGAGGCGCGGAACATATCGCGAAGGTCTGCGGCACTGATTGAGGGCATGTACGACATCGTGCGACGAGGTAGGTACTGAGTGTGATGTTTGTGGAGAGATTTTTAGAGAAATGAATGTGACTTGTAACCGTGCAAAAGCCCGGAGTGAAAGTGAAGGTGAGAGTGAAGTGGTTGGCGTGAATTATCGGGCCTACCTCAGCTCTCGAGAGACCCTATTCATACGAGCGCTTTGTAAGCTCTTCATACTGACGAAAGCTACGGCAAAAGAGTTCTGTTCTTCCTCCCTGATCCTTAAAGGCCTCAGAATTGGGCCGGACTAACTCTACGGTCGTTTGCATCATCGCTCAACTCGAACCATAGAGTTACGGATTAATTGTTTGTTGTACAGCTATCCCCTGATTCACATCAAATTATTGATACACCGTTAATAAGGATGGGATTATCGACAGAACTTATAAATGAATGGTTTGATCTGCCAATGATGCTAAAAGAGACGAACATGAGGTCGGGACAGCGGTGGCGTTCCGGTCCAACATTAACATCATGAAGTCGATTAACATGAGTTTGCTTTTTACCTCTCTAAAAGCCGTTCACTGAGAGATAAGGAGCATCTTCGGGGTGTGCAAGGCCCAAGACTACGGCACATCAACTAAAATGCAGGTAGACAATGGCTCAATCTCTGGGATATTCAAATTATAGCCATGCCACGCCACTGTATGGCTTAAAGCACAAATATCGCTAGTCTCAAGAGTCAACTCACAGGACTTGGTTATGAAAGAATTGGTAGGCAGGAACAGAGGGATAGGCCATTGTCAAGAGACCAATAAACGGCTGCAGTGCTTTTACTATGGCAATGGATTTCATGAACAGACCTCAATATATATCATACATTAATGAGCTAATGGACTCAAATGAGGGCACAAAGCTTGGGAAATATGACATTGGTTTCTAATCCGAGTAAAGGACAAAATCACGGCAACATCGACGGTTGTTACATTCTTCTAATGTATGTTGACATTCATGGTATTTATGACCCTATTTTAGTAGGTGTTCTTGCTACCTTTTTCCAGTGCGGCATGCGCTAGAGCAAAGACGGCCCACATCCCGAACAGGGCACCGATAACCAAGAGTCTTATCATAGTCGGATGAGTAACAAGCATTTTGTTGCAGACCTTGCAAGTGATAGCTCGACTGGGTTTCCAATAGTCGCGACCATCTGCAGTTATTCTAGTTAGAAGTACTAGTATGATTTTTGGAATGTGGATTCGGGTCCGAGAGTAAAGGACTTGATGTAAGTGTCATGCACCACTTTCGACACAATTGCGTCAACAATCCTCAGCATGGAAGACGAAACGCCAACCCGTTCTGTTCCACTAAGCTTCGGCGGTAAACCTTCTGCAGATCAAGTTTCGATTGGTGCTGCAGACAAACCTACCAAATCCGCCCCAGTAGAGGCTCACGCGCGTGTGGAGAACGGAAGTGAACTGGCGCGTGTATCGAACCAGAGATGCGTCGTGTGATCTATAAATGTCACAGATTGAAGCTCGTTTCAGCGTAGCAAGTAATTCAATGAATGCTGGTCGACTTATCGCCATGCAGTTATCATGAACAGAAGCAGAAAAATCTGCTTCGAGCCCACCCATTCTGTTTATCGATCAGATCCGAGTTATTTGTCAGCGGAGTCCAAGAAGGTTCATACTATTGAGGAACGGGTTTCAGATACCTGTTTGCTTTGCAACGAAAGTTTGGAGTTGCTCTGTGCTGTGGACGTATTTGAGCACCGTATCCTCTTTTTCGGGGATCTCCAGCATCTTGCAATCGCTTGTGTACGGTGCAATGCCTCTCCCATCGTCGAGGGTGTGTCTGGGAGAGTTTAGACATTGTAAAGCACAGGATGCATTGTGCGAGCGTCTTACCGGCTGCACATGCCCTTTAAGCTGTGCTTTCTGCTGGAAAGAGGTGGAAATTAAGGACAAGAACGACGTTTTCTACCATTGGTGTACATGCCCTCAGAACAGGAAAATGAGATACTGTCATGTCTGCTTCAAACATCTCACGCATATTGCTGGAGATCAATGCTTGTCAGCGGAAGATGCGCTTTGGCATGTGCACGATTTCCAACGCAACAGCACATTTTCGATCATTGGCAAAGACACTTTTGATGCTGTGAACATGAAATGTGAAGACTGTATGTCAGCAGTCCATAGGATGGAAGCAACAGTTTATGGAAGAGGACGCGGAAATCGAAAGTGCTGGTCCAGAGACGAGTATCGAAGCTCGTATCGGGACAAGCAAGAAAATAGGCGAAAAGGCATACACGAATACTAGCTAATTCCGCGGCTGAGAACCTCAGAAATGCTGTCACGTACCCCAGGGAAGATGCGATGCGCGCTGTGAGAAACATGAAGAGCAAAACTACTGTATGGAGCAATATTGATGGATTTTAGAGGTCTGCGTAGGAGGTATACAAATTGTCAAATCAGGAGACGACTTTCGAATGGGCTAAAATAAGCATCAGATTGAATAAAACATACATATCTACATTGGGCATGGGAGGCGCAAAGAGGGGCCTACAATGATATCAGGTACAGCCGGAGAGACTGTGTAGAAATTCAAGAAAATGGATGCAGGCCCAAAGATACGTCATCGTCAGGTGCCAGAGATGGTCGCGACCATGCATCAGCGCGCGACAGAAGCCTTGAAGGGACGTGTCGAACTCTTTCATGCCATCACAATTCGCACCTTGCTTTGGAGAACACAATAAAGACAGGGATCCGAATGCCCCTGGGCTTCGAGCAGCCTGACCTCAATATTGATGAAATCGACAAGCAGCCATCGCAAGGTTGGTTGCCAAGGTTACCTACGCGTCTGCGCCAACAAATGAAGACCCGGCAGCTAGTTAGTCTTCCGGCAGTGGAATAGTGGTTTTTTTGTTTCAAAGAAATGAGCAAAAGTTGTGATAGCGTGGGGAGTCTGCCAGGATAAGGCAGCGACTGGAAAAAGCTTCTAACACGGAAAGACCAAATCATAATCATCGCGCCTTGGTTGCAAGCTCTGTTCGCTATACCAAGACTAAAGTTCAGAACGTGACCTCTTCATGCAAAATCGAATAGTGCAGGATGTATTTGCGACGGCTTCACAATGCGCTTCCCTTGTTAATGCTCGAATTTTGCAAATCACAGGCTTGGACAATCACCATAACCCTCGATGACAAGATCAGACAAATTGTTAGCTAAGCCTACCACCTGGCAATCTGATTGCAGGCCTGTCTAGGACCCGTTGCGCTTCTTTGCTTGCCCACCAGCCCTCCTTGTCAAGTGCCGGATAAGTATATCTGTCCATACTTTCGTTGCGCATCTCAACGCTGTATCCTGGTGCCATTGGACTGACAAGATAACCATTTTTCGTGAGGCTCGGGGACTCGAAATGCTCATGAAGATGATCTACATACTCCAAAAGGCTCGTCTTACCGCTAACACATACATAGTCGATCAGACTGAGATGCTGTGTAAGTTCAGGTAAGCCTACTCCTCCGGAATGGGGGACCACCTGTACACCGAATTTCGCAGCCATCAAAAGAACTGCCAATACCTCATTCAGGCCTCCCATACGACAAGCGTCTACCTGACATACGTCCATAGCTTCAGCCTGCAATAGCTGCTTGAAGACTATTCTGTTCTGACACATCTCTCCCGTGGCAACGCCTATCCCAAGTCCTTTGAGATTGCGGCGAATTGTAGCATGTCCGAGAATGTCGTCTGGGCTCGTGGGCTCTTCGATGAACCATGGATGGAATTCAGCGAGCTCCTGAACGTATGAAATAGCCTGTGGCACTGACCAGACCTGGTTCGCATCGATCATGAACTTTGTCGCGTCATCGTAGCCAATAATCTCTCTTGCAAGCTTGAGCCTCTTTCGATCTTCTTGGAGGTCTCGCCCAACTTTAAACTTGAAATGCTTCACGCCCGCCTTTCGATTCTCATCGAGCAGTTGGCACATCTTCTTATCCGAGTACCCAAGCCAGCCAGCACTCGTGGTGTATATGGGCACTGCTTGATCGTTAAGTGCGTTTTCAATCCTCTGCTCCTTCTCTTTCCCATTGACTCGTGTCAACAGGGCGATGGCCTCTTCAGAAGTAATGGCGTCTTCAATGTAGTCGAAGGGTACGCATCGCACGAACTCATGGGGAGTAAAGTCTGCCACCATTTTCCAGACAGGTTTGCCAACGCACTTGGCCCACAGATCCCATATTGCGTTCATAACAGCGCCAAGAGCTAGATGGGTTACACCTTTTTCAGGGCCTACCCAACGTATTTGGCAGTCGCGGGTCAACGCCTTCCACGTCGCTGCGAAGTCACCAACCAAAGAGGTCAGTGTATGGCCAACCAAAGCGGAGGCAAAGTAGGGTATTGCTCGAACGACTAAGTCATTGCCTCGTCCGATCGTGAAAGTCATACCGTGACCAGTCTGCATCACAATGTATGTAAATATCTGATAGGCGGTGACGAGAAAAGCGATCTGCTTACATAAGGGCTATCTGTCTGCAGGATGCAGAATGCGGCACTGTAATCGCCAATATCGTTCATCGCATCAGATCCTGTCTGATCAAGAGACGTGGGAAAGCGGACATCGCGAGTCCTGAAACCTGTGATCACAGTGTCTTTCAGTAGCTGATTTGAGCTGGATATGTACGGCATCATTAGTCGCCAGTAAGCTGAAAGTCTTTAATGGAGTTTTCAAGGAGGCATTGCTTCCTCTTATGGGGTCAGGGACTACCATTGCTATTTTCTCTAATTCATATGAAGTGCGCTATCTTGAAAACTTCAGAGGTGCAAATGCTGATTGTCACCGGCTGAGTAGAGTCCAAAGAATAAAGTGGGCTGGAAAGTCGGATAAAATGCTCGGACCAAGCCGGATAATTATTGCTGTCCAATCAAGTGATATGGAAGGACACTCCGCCCGCCAAATTCATTTGTCAAACCCCGCAACCTAACAATGGTCCTCGATGCCAAACAGCCGAAGAGCTCCTTTGTACAAAGTCGGGATATTTACCCGCAGGATGTTTGTGGTGTATCGAGGGGCATTTCACTCGAGTACCATCATGCAGACCACAACTCGGTATGAGAATGGACGGGAGATCCGCCGAAGATCGAGGCTAGCTTGCGATAGCTGTGCCAGCTCCCGAGTCAAATGTAATGGCAATCATCCTTGGTAAGCCCTTTCCACTTGGCATATTGCTGCCCACTAACCGCTTTTCTAGTCGACGCTGTGAAGGTGAGCATTGGCTAGAACCTAAAGTAATCTGCCTTTGAGCATGGGCTGATTTGCCATATTCAGAGCATAACTACGAATGTAGCTACAATCGCGACGTGCGAAAACGAGGTCGAAAACGCAAAGGCCAACTGCCACTTGAAAAAGATTTCGCCAATACCGCCACAAACTCCGGTGATTCTGCTGGCTTATACGCGGAAGAGCTCCGACATGATGAGTCGACGCGACACAGTAACGAGCGTCATGGCCCTGCTGGTGATTCCATGATGCAGGCCTATTCGCACGATGTTTTGATAGAGTTTCCATCGATTGAGGCTACCGCGACTACATCGTCAACGTGGGCAGACTTGCCCGCAGTCCTACCACTCTCACCCAGCGCTCATGTGGTGCTCAACGATTTGGCATGGCCTAACAGAAGGACAAGCACTGTCTGCCAGCCGGCCACGAGTATAAATTTAGAGCCACATAAGCGAAATCGTACTTCGAGCTCAGCAAGTAACCTACACGCAGAGTACGCTTGTTTGGCAGCGCTACTTCCCCATCTTGATGGCGTCATACGACCTCGGCTTGCACATCAACTTCTACAGTTGTACTTTGCCCCCCCAGAAGGCACTCTTTTTCATAATGCTTCGCCATATGTTCTGACGCCTGTCTTGCGTAAACAGTCTGTCCTGAATCCTGCCTCCGCTCGATCCACAACACCGGCTTTGCTTGCCACGATGATATGGGTCAGTGCCCAGACAGCTTCTTTGCCACAGCTGCTCGCCCCTGGCTCACGAGCGACTTTGTGTTCCAAACTGCAGGACTTGGTCTTTAAGCTGCTGCACGATCGTGACCTTGATAATTGGCAAAGGGTCTCGGGTGGGTATTATTCTCAACTTGACATGGTTGCGTCTCAAATACTGACTGATCTCAGGTCGTCTTGTGCAGAAGGCCTGGTATGGCCCTCCTGTCGGAACGGTAAAAGACCGACAGGTGCCCTCACCAGTGATTGATGATGTTCTTAGTCTCATACTTATTACTATCGTAACATCTGGCGGCGACTTCAAAAGAGACTGCTTACCTTGGTGGGACAAAGCGACTCGTCTCATAGACACAATGAAGCTACACCAAATGGATCATCCAGACGCAGATGTCGCTTTCAACAGTGACTTGGAAGGCAACCATAGTGGAGGCATGTTCCCTGAAGCTCGCTCTATAGAAGCCAGGGAAGAAATGAGAAGAACATTTTGGCTGGCATTCGCCTTGGACCGACATCTGGCCTTGTCGTACAATGGTAATCTTTCCATTATAGATGGTGAGAGTCATGTATATATCCCGATTCCTGAGCGAAGTTGGCAGTCGAAGACTGAAGACAAAAACCAAGATCAATCACAACGTCAGCTAGGACCTCCCACAACAGTCACCGGAACTGGATTCTTCGAATTTTTTCTGCCTCTGATGACTCTCCTCGGAGATATCATCAACTTGCGTCGTCGGCGGCACCATCCAAGACTTGGTACCCTTGACGATTCCGGGTCAGTCGTCCTGGTAGAGAAGCTTCTTGAACGATGCAAGGAAAGTATCGATCAGCTAATAAGCCAAAACGAGCCTGGACAACGTCAAAGCTTCAGCTTCACAGATTCAGTGCTGGTGCATGATGTTGGGCCTGTATTACAAGGAGCAACGCCAGACTCGACCGCTCTTTTGACTCCACTACCTGACGGGCCATCAGACCAAGACAGACGGGGTTCAAGGACCCGCCTAGTAACGGCATACGCCCACTTCATTCTTCAAGTACTTTTTGTCTTGCTCCATGGAGAATGGGACGCTTTGACTATGCTCGCCTGGCTACCTGCTGTAGGTATGCAGAGCGAATGGATCACCTCACCCTCGTTTCACAAATGCTCTTCTCACGCCGTTCTTGCTTCTGAGGCAATCTCGTCTATTCTCAGGATCGATCCAGAGCTTATATTCATGCCTTACTTGTTTGGTATATACTTGTTCCACGGATCACTGGTATTGCTGTTATTCGCGGATCGTATGCCAGCAGTGAATGGCGGCTCCAATGACGCCGTAGAAGCCGCTTGCGAAACCATCATCAGAGCACATGAGGCCTGTATTGTGACACTCAATACAGAGTTTCAGCGTGTGTTCAAGCGCGTGATGCGCGCGACGTTGATGGTAGTGAAGGATCAGAACAAGACTGGTTGGCCGCAAGACATGCATCGAGACACTGATCCATCTAGTCTCGAAGAGTCTACAGATACAGTTCGCGAGCAGATTGTGGATATGAGAAAAGACATGCTGAGGCTCTATAGATGGAGTCAAGGAGGGAGAGGCTTAGCTATTTGAAGCACTACTGAGGGGATGATTAAAACATCAACCATACTCTTGAACATCATACATCCATATCTTTCTCACTGCTCGCCAGCCGCTATGTTGCCCCCGATTCTCAATTGCTTTCGTCTGATACTTGCACACTCATCTTCAGCCCAATCTCAGACTTTAGATGCGACTACTTCTTCAATTTGCTCCAAGTCGCTACCTTGGATGTACTTCTGTTCCATGTTAGGCTCAACGAGGCCAACAGAGCTATCCGTCGTCGCATCGGCGGGGATTCGGTACGAGGCAACAAAGTTGAGAGCGACCGGGTACGTGACGGCGGCAACGAAGAACTGAGCAGAGGTTAACTGAGAAATGTGGGTACAAAGTGATCTTATGACTCACTGCAAGAGGGACAACCATGGCTATGCCAGTGTCATTGTGAAGGTCGGCTACCACACCGAGTAGAGGTGGCACTGCAGCACCACCGAGCACACCACCTATGATCCACCCGGAACCTCGTTTGTAGTGACGACCAAGCCCGCGCGTTCCAAGCGCTACGATTGTAGGGAAGCAGATGGACTCAAAGAAGAGAACGAGAAACATTAAGGCTGTACATGTCAATTGAGGATAATTCGCAAAGAGCGCAATACTCACACAAGCCAGTGTTCTCTCGCTCCCTTATAGCTGGGGCAAGGAAGATGGCAGCACCGCTCATGAATGCCAGAAGTACATATCTTGGTCGAAAAAACTTCATGAGTACTGTACCGAGGACTCTGCCAACTGCAAAAGCACCTTGAGCGCCGGAGAGAAATTTGGAGCCGGTCGACGTGCTAGTCCCTGGACGAGTCTCAACAACATAGTTGATGAAGTAGCCTGCAATCGCCACTTTAATCGATTAGCATGAGATTTGAGAGCAGACGAACCACATCATCCCTTACCCTGTGCTCCAACGTAGCAGAACTGCGAGAAAGCGGCGTGGAAAAGCCGATACTGCTTCCAGAATGACGCCTCACGTCCCTCAATATGAGCCTCTTGGACTTGGGCTTCCATATCAGCATCGGATATCTCTGGGATACTGCTGAGAAAAAAGACTACAGCGAGTAGAAACACGAAGCAGGCAATCCCAAGGTACACCCATTGGACGCTCTTCAAGGCCTGGACCGTATCTTGGGTTCCGGTAAAGAATACGTAGGAGCCCAGTAACGGACCAACGATGGTACCGATAGCGTTGAGTGTTTGACTGACGTTGATTCGTATCTCTGCGTATCGTGGTGGGCCACAAGCGACGATGAATGGATTAGCAGCAGTCTCCAAGGATCCGAGTCCAGAACCAATTATGAATGTGGCGCCGCAAAAGCCACCGAAAGACTGATATACGCCGGCAGGCCACATCATGAGCGCACCAATACCATATAGGGACAGTCCAAAGATGAAGACTGCCTTATAACCAGCATGACGCAGAATCCAATTTGCATATCCGAGAGATGCGAGCGGATAAGCACTGAACAGCAGTTGAGTATTGGGTGCGGGATATAGTCATGGGAGTGACATACCCAAAATAAGCAGCTTGTAGACCGGAGGATCGCGCTCGAGTAATGCCTAGGGTGACCTGGAAGTGTTTGTTGAGAGTGTCAAGTAGACCGTACGCGAAACCCTACCAGGACATAATCAGTAAGGGCCCCTTGTAGATAGAATATGTAGCCTACCCAAAGGAAGAACAGTATAGTGACAATAGTGAGTGGCCATAGACTCTGCTTGAGGGTCAAGGCGGCAGCACTAGTGACTGTCTTGTTACTGTTCTGGAGGGAGGAGCGGCCGGCGAACATCCTTTTCAATGCCATGACGATCTTTGTCTTTTGCAAATATATCGGAAAACGATGTGGTACTTAGAAGCCACAATGATGAACGTAGGACCTTTATACACAAGCTGATTGATGCAAGCTAAATGTTTGATGCACATCCCTGCTGCCCCGGATTCCACAATCCTGGGGTAACTGCACCGATTCCGGGGTAGCTCCACGTATTGAAATGCACCAACTGAGCGAGCTCAGCGCTTAGGCATCGGCATACTTTTGTTCTAGACTCACGCGATGGCGTTCTCAGTTATTCCAAGATTGTACACGTGCGAAACAATAACCCGAATTATCCCAGGCCTCCTCGTGTTATGAATATGCTGCAACGAGGGCGGCTTTGATCTAAATACCCGCAAGATACATTGTGCAACTAGCTCTGCCTGAGATGAGCTCGCTTGGCTATTTTCTCCAGGCCTCGGCGTGCCATACACCCTGTATGTGTCAGTTCAGCAGAGCATGACTACTTTCGTGGCCGAGCTGGATCTCAAGAACGCATGCAAATCAGTCCGTTCCATCCATCATTGAGTTTTTATTGCCGTTTCTATCGTTCTATGAGGATTTTGGCACTTCAGTTGCCGGTTCTTGTGTAGAAAAGTTGTAATCCAACCACTTACCCAGAATCTCTCGCACGAGCAGTGCACGCTCGCTATCCTTTTTCTCCAGACGCGCATCAATTGCGAAATCTTTACTTATTGAACGTGACTTTATACCATCTCCAAGCACCTCTCGAGCTGTACTGATGTTCATGATAATCTCTTCGAGCGAGGCCACCCCACTTATTGTAGAGATTTGAAGCTCCGGGCCTGAAAGCGCTACAGCTTTGCGTATGGCATAGCGGAGAGCGAAAGCGGCGGTGGACTCCCCTCGAGACTCGATGGCTTTTGAGGCTTCCTGAGCCTGAAGTCGCAAACCTTTGGGCGCTGGATGCCAGTCTCCCAAAGCACCAACTGGGACACCCTTCGAACTCAACAAGCCTACAGCCAAGGGACTCGATGCGCAGATGACCTTAACTCCGGCAGCTTCAAGAAGTGGAATTCCATAGCTCTGCAGACGTGTGTTCTGTAGTGTCAATTGAGCCCACGTCTGCACCACGTCTACTGGCTGGCCGTAAGTCTCAAGGACAAGCCTGGCGACTCGCGACAGAACGTCGAGGTTGTACCCGGAAATTCCAACATATTTTACATGGCCCTTTTGTACAAGCTCGAAGAGGGTTCCAACGGCCTCAACGGCCTCTTCGGTGCTGACGTACTCCACATCATGACAGAATACTACGTCCAGATAGGTGGTATTGAAGAGCTGTAGGGATCGATGAACAGATCTTTGAATCCATTGTGCGGAATAGTCGAAGTGATCGCTGGTAATTCTTCCGACCTTGGTCATCAGTGTGTAGTCTTCCCGGCAGTATGTTTGCGTAATTCGAGGGTGCGCAAGGGCAGTTCCGAGGATGAGTTCAGAAGGATCGTAGTATGGCGAAGTATCGATGGTACGTACACCAGCACTGAAAGCAGCCTCAAGGATGTCGACGACAGGTGCTTTGTCTGGTTCGTTGACGAGCTGATAGCTAAAACCAGCACCACCCATGATGAAAGGGTCGAGCTTCAATGCAGGCCTTTTCGCTCCTGGCAGAAGTTTGCCGGGTGACATTTTTGCTGCAATTCGAGATGTTCTGCGATGTTTGGAGAGCTAACGAGGCTTTTGAGAGAAACCACAATACAATTTAGGCGTAGGTCTCGTGTACTCGCAGACCAAGATTGTCATTGAGTTGGTGAGGATAAATCTTGATGAGTATACGTGGCGTAAACACTCGTAGGGACCGTGAGCGAGAGTCTTCATCTTTGTTATGACGGCTGACCCACCTGCCGCAGCAAGGTTGTGTGCGACTGGATGATTGTGTCCATTTACGATTGACTTGTGGCTCATTTCCGGATATTTGCTCACCACCCATGGTTGCAATTTTCCGACGCGCTAAAAAGTGTAAATTCAGCCGGGTGCGACCGTGCGACCCGAACCCACAAACGGACCTTGAAGACAGAAGTGTAGACTGCCCAACCAACGCGTGAAATGGGTCGACAGCCGCCAAGATCAGCTGGTAATCAACTATGCTTCAACCCTGTATCCTACCGGTGTCTCAGTGCGATTTCGCTGTGGTTCTTCATCCACACAACTCGCATATCCAGCGCGATGTGCCCACAGCGACAACGACTCCATTTGAATCATCTATTAACACAAAGTGTTGTGGCCAGATGCTATTAGGCTTCAACATCCGCAAAGCCTATCCTCGAACTATCAACATAACCAACTCTTATCATTGAGTTCAGTACCATGCGCAGGAACTCACTGCTCGAAACCGCATTCTCTCATCGTTTCCACTATAGACGCAGCTGAAAATGTCTTTCTCAACAATAGCCTGCATTCAAAACAACAGCACTTACATCTTGAAACTTCGTCCAGGTAGGCTCTATTCGGCAGCGTCGGCTTGAGATCTATCAAACCAGCGCTTGCCCTCCTTGCAATATCATGATTCGAATCACCGGAAAGACGGTGTTATAGAACATGGTCAAAAAGCTACCTGGCGACCTTTCCTTTCGTAATGTCCATGCATATTCACTGCACTGCTCTTCTCTACCAACGCTTTCTAATCTTGACCTTCTATAATCATCGATGGTCTCAAGTGTCTAGGTTTTTCTAATGATCTTTGTTTATGTAAATGGTGCTCTAAGAATCGCACGTCTCTAGTCACTCAGAAAACGAAACTCGGCTCGGTATCTTTACCGATATCAGGGCCGGTGGGCTGCGGTGGATTGGAAAAAGAGGAACCCCAGCGGAGCCCGGTGGCATGGTTCAGCCCACCGCCGCCAGCGGGCCACACGCAGCAAGGATCTGGTCCGCCGGTGCACGCTGATTGGTCAGATTTCTTTCCTGTTTTCCAGCTATGAACAGCTCTAACATGAGCTTGATTATGAGAAGCTGGGGTCTCCGCATTTTGGCCCCATATCAAGACATCTCCCACGTGGTGTTGCCGGTCGTGGTGGGAGCTTATATGCCCGAAGCTTCTATATAGTCGTAGATCCCAATGTTGCAGAACTCCACACACCCTACTGATGCAGTGAGAAGGGAATGCGAGACCTCATATCTACTTATACCTGTTCAAAAGATATGGCAGTTGTGACAGTTGTACCAACCGACCGAGAACTCAAGGTCATTGACCTCTCGAGCGATGAGATCCGAGACCTCATCCGAGAGGCTGAGGCAAACGACGCCGCCGACCGCGCCCTCACGATTATGGAGGCGCTCAAGAAATACAAGAAAGCTGTATTCTGGGCTATGTTCTTGTCTACGAGCTTGATCATGGAAGGTTACGATGTGGTCATCGTAAGTTGGTTATCCCAACCACGGATTGATCACTGACGTTGTCGCCTCAGATCACTTCATTCTATGGCCAAACGCAATTTCTCGAGCGATTCGGCGAGATAGACGATAAAACGGGGAAGAAATTAATCACACCAGCCTGGCAGTCAGGTCTAACGAACTCTGCCTTGGTTGGGCAGCTCGCTGGGCTCATCGTCAATGGATACTGTCAAGATCGTTTTGGCTGTCGACGAACCATGATGTTTTTCATGGCATGGATGGCTGCAGCTATCTTCCTAGTGTTCTTTGCGCCGTCACTCCCGATATTAGCATTTGGGGAGTCGATGTGTGGCATTCCGTGGGGTGTATTTCAGGCACGCTACACGAATATGAGCTACAATGGGGTGCAGAGCTAACACATACAGACCCTCTCTACAACCTATGCCTCAGAAGTAGTCCCTACTATTCTTCGACCGTACGTTACGGCTTACGTTTGCATGTGCTGGGGCGCTGGCATCCTGCTCTCCTCCGGCATTGTCAGAGCCATGGTGGACGTCCAAGGTAATCTGGGTTGGCGCTTGCCATTTGCACTCCAGTGGATCTGGCCGTTACCGTTGTTGATTGGAGCTTATCTTGCACCCGAGTCTCCTTGGAACTCTATTCGTCGCGGCAACGCAGCCGAGGCAACGAAGAGCCTGAAACGTTTACGTCAAGATACCTCTGACCGAGACCTTCAAGTCGCGAGGATGGTTGCATACATTAAGTACACAACCGAGCTTGAGAAAGCAGAGACTGAGAATGCAAGCTACATTGAGTGCTTCAAGGGCGAGAACCTTCGACGCACCGAGGTTGTACGTTGTAGATGTCTCTTTCGTACCCTTAGGCTTTGCTAACAAAAGACAGAATTGTGTTGTTTGGGCGGCGCAAATCCTGTGCGGCAACGCCATACTCGGTTACTCTGTGCTGTTCCTACAACAGGCTGGCTTCTCTGAGGTCCAGGCCTTCAACGTCAACATCTCCTTGTCAGCTTGCTACATTATAGGTGGCATCATTTGCTGGTTCTTGTTCCCTCACTTCGGACGGGCCACGATATACATGAGCGGAATGACAATCATGTTCGTGATCTTGGTCATCATTGGTGGGCTGGGCTTTGCCAGCGGTACAGGTGCGAGCTTAGCGATCGGCATACTCCTGGTGTTCTCTACACTCGTAAACATGATCACGATCGGTCCGGTTTGCTATCCTATCGTCGCCGAAACGCCATCAGGTAGATTGCGGTATAAGACAATCTGCATCGGACGGTTTGTATACAACCTAACCGGGATCTTTCACAACTCCGTCACCCCCAGGATGCTGTCCCCTATTGGTAAGCGAGAGATGTTCATCATGAAACCGTGCCCTAATCTGCATACAGGCTGGAATTGGGGTGCAAAGGCAGCGCTCTTCTATGCAGGCACCAATCTACTGTGCAACATCTGGTGCTATCTCAGACTCCCGGAGACAAAGGATCGTCCGTTTGGAGAAATTGATCTGCTCTTTGAGAACAAAGTGCCTGCAAGGAAGTTCAAATACACCAATGTCGACCGTAAGTTCGCGTCGAGAGAAACTAAATCCAAGCTCACATGGCATGTTAGAATTCGTTTTGCTTCAAGGCGACCCAGTGGAGGAGAAGGAGCCAGGTACAGTGCATGTGGAGAAAGTTGCTTCACACTGAGGGCAGGATCCCTCAAAAGGGCATCTGTTGGCATGGACCCTTCGATGCTTCGCTTACATAAAAGCAGTTTTCAATTACTTCAACACCGGTGGTAGCATCTTCAGCTTCACAAATTCTGCAAGCACTTCAACGATAGCCTCGTTTGAGTCCACGAATCCGTGCCATCCCATCTTCCTTGCCTTGTTCATTGTAAGGTCCAAAGATGTGCCCATCAAACTTCCATCTGTGAAACCGAAAATTCTATCGATGTCCATATCCTGCAAAGCTCCTCCGGTCAGACCATATTCCTTTGTCAGCTCAGCCCACGCTTTCTGAACCTTTTCCTGCCTTGCCCAGTCGACCAACCGGAACCGAATGTGATAGGTTGCTGGCGGTCCAAATCCTCGAGGCGGCGGATCATGTTTGCTCTTGACAGTCATGAATACACTCTCATCCATGCTCGGTAGTCCGTAGTCAATACCATAGCTCTTGGCAAGCTTAGGCCAGTGATTACCCCACGTGAAAGTCGTCCCATCCATGGTGTTGAACTTCTCATCCTGGGCTTCGTCTGTCAGAACTGCCCACTCTTCCATGTACCCATTCATCCTGCTACTGCTCATACATCGGTTCACCTCCCAAGACTGGAGATCAGAGGGAAACTCGAGCCTTTCGCCCAAGTGCTTCTGTACACTGGCATACACACCCAGTGGGAAGACGAGGTTCATGGCTGCATCTGGTACAGCACCCAAGATGCCTGCTGGCATACAAACGTTCCAGTTGATACCATTCTCCTTGCAGAACGACCAAAGGAAGTCTTCTTGAGGATAGTAGAAGTTCGGCTCGATCGTGACGCGTGGTGCAGTCTCCTCTTGTGGAATTGCAGAAGGTCCCAGATGGACACCGTAGTTCTTAGCTCCGGTCTGCAACATGATGCGTTTGGGTTTGATTGATGCAAGAGGAAGGGCGAAACAGAAGTTGCGAAGAAGGGCGGCTACAGACGGTCAGGATCTCTCAAGTACGACACATACGTAGACCGCGAAACGGTTAATGAAGTGTATACTCACTATTGACCCTGCACATCTCCTCTGCATCACTCCACAGCCCTCCCCCTTCTTTTGGCTTAACTTGCACATAACTGTAGAAGAAAACATAGTCGGCTTTGACGCCTTTTTCTTTCAGGACTTTGGCAATTTCTTCTGGCTCTTTTAGGAAGTCAAGAGCAATGTGCTCGGCCTGGGGCGGCAGGCCGTCTGGAATGGCTGGCGGACGTCGAGACAGACAGTAAATTTTTGTCCAGCGCTCCGGGGCTTCTGCTAAGACTCGCAACATGTAGTTCCCCGAGATGCCGTTTGCTCCAGTGATGATCGCCGTGAGGCCTTTGATTGCAGAAGGATAAACTGGAAGTCCATGGTAGATGCCTTTAGCTTGAACTGTCTGCTGATTTGACATCGTGACAGAAGATTCAGTCTTTGGGTATGCTTTAGGAGTTAGCTAATGGTAAACGCTTCAATCGTTGCGCGAGCGCTACAGCTGTGGGCTGAGGGTGATGGCATTCAGCAGCAACCTCGGGTCATGACGTATTGCGGGGAAGTTGATGCAGCTTCGCAACTGCAGGCGCAGTCTTATCTCCTCCGCCTCTCGTTTCGGTAGCTGTCTACTGCAACCTTCTACCAGATACCTGAATCTGGAGATCCCACGTGCAAGCATCCGGTCGTTGCTCTGATCGCGAGTGTAGCCTACATCTCTCCATTGCCAGCTTCCAGGCATCTGCTTCTCATTCACGCGCATCAACTCACACTGGAACCATGGCTTTGCGTAAAGCACTGCAAAAGCGACTGTACTCTCTGCCAAATATAGAGCACAAATTTTGCTGACGTGCTTGCCTGGGTGCGCTGGTGACTGCTCTCGCGACTTATTGAGCATCGGCAACAACAGGGCAAACGCCACAACGCCAGGCGAAAACCCGAAACACTGGGGACCGGAGAATCACCCAACCTCGATACCTGTTACAGTTAGATCACCCGATATGCGGGCACTTTTGGTCGACATAATACTTTTATGACGAACGCTGCATGGTGTTGATCTCCTCAAGGATCGCTCCAAGTGTGCAAAGGCATGTAGAGCGGCAATGTAAAGCGTTTGACGATACGGTATTTGCTTTGTGATGTGCGCACATGTTTGCGCTGCAAGGCCAATTCTCTTGAGCTTTGGGAGCAATCAAGGGTGGCCCGGGTAGACCTTCAAGAGGCTGGCACGCGCACACGTCTACAGAGACCAACGGGACCGTGCAAACGGCTCGAGGGTAGGTCCGCAGTCATCTTGTGGAGACGCATGTCGGCAGTGAGAGAGCGAGCCGCTTCCACACCAATAGCGCAAAGTCTAACTTCACGCTCCGACACTAGCGTGCTTCAGTGACATGCCCCATGCCGTCGCTCACCAAAGAGAAGTAAGAGTTGCAGGTACCGGAACAAAGTCAACGGGGACTCACCGTTTGCACATGCAGATCTATGGGTCAGGCTGGCGGCTTCCAGAGCTGACTTCCCCATAGATTATCGATAAAGATCCTCCCAGCCTTCTTTGCACCCATGAACTCGGCCTACTTAGCATCCATGCTCAAACCTATAGTGTCAACCAGATAGCAATGCGCCTTCATGTGGACATACTATTCATTCTCTTCGGCGCCTTCCTTACTCTTGCGTCTGGATTCGAGGCAGACAAACGGGCTCTGGGAAGAGCAGATATCCCACCTTGTGGCGTACGTTCAGCCACACGTCAGCGTTACTCCACTGACATTCACAGCTCACATGCCTTCTGCAAACTGTACCTGCTGCCGGGTGTAGCCTCCTTGATATCGAGTGCCAGTGTAAGAGTGAGGAACTTACGTACAGCACAGCAGCATGCATTCTTGCCAACTGCACGATGGCAGATTCGCTCGGCACCGCAAAGGTCCAGGCTGAGCTGTGCAATCTTACACACGAGTCAAAAACAGGCATACTCTTCGCATCCTTGACAATCGTGTATGCGACAGTATGCGTTTTCGTAGCGCTAAGGTTCGCGACAAGGCTGCTTACGAAGCGCGTGAGGAGTGACGACTGGTGCATCCTAGCAGCCTTGCTGCTTGCGACTGCGACATACACATCTGCATATCAGAGTACGATTTCAGGTTCATATAGCAGCTGCAACTAATTTCATGCAGTGACGCGTTATAACTTCGGGAGTCACCTGTGGGACCTTGAGCCTGGCCAGTTCCAGATGGCATTGAAATACTGTAAGTCCAGCCACGCATTATTGTATCTTATCTAATCTTCCTAGTCTACGTTTGCTGGAATCTATACGTCGTCACTCTCGGTCTGGTGAAAGTCTCGTTGATAGCCTTTTACCTACACGTCTTCCACGACCGCCGATTTCGCATTGTCTGCTGGATTGTGCTAGGCTATATCATTCTGTCTTCCGTCATAATTCAGTTTTTGACAATCTTCTCATGCACCCCAATACAGTCATTCTGGGATCGGGACATCAAAGGGACTTGCCTAGATGTCGGCGCCATTGGCTTTGCGAACAGTGCCAACGCCATCTTGCAGGACCTCATGATCTTAATCATGCCAATGCCAAGCCTGTACAGGCTCCAGATGAAGAGGTGGCGCAAGATAGCAGTGGCATTCATGTTTGCAGTCGGGGCCTTGTAAGCAATCCGCCGCCTACACGTCAACATTGGCTGACAACGATATCAATAGTGGCTGCATCACAACAATCATCCGCCTTCATTACCTTGCCGGTTTCAAAATATCTCTCGATCCAACCTGGGACTATACTAATGTCACCATCTGGACAGGCGCCGAACTTGCCGCTGGTATAGTTTGCGCGTCACTCCCTGCAGTGCGACAACTCCTCGTGATCATTCTACCTTCGCGCTTCCAGACCTTCCTTACGAACCGATCACGAAGCCGAAGTATACCAGGTCCCGATCGAGGTCAAATACCAAATCTGCAGAGAAACTTCAAAGGTCAATCTGTCTTCCCAGTTCCAACCGTCTCGCAAAGCGAGCAGGAGTCTTTCGGCGTGACGACAGACATATCGACCTCAAGCTGGGCTAAATCTCAGATCCAAGACCTCGAGCAAGGACATGGTACTGCGGACAAGCAGCAGAAAAGTTCCATCTGGAACCCGATACGCACGCTTTTCCCCAAACAAACTCGATCCTTCCAGACTTCGTTTTGGTCGTCGGTCGACAGAAACGGTGAACCGACAGCACGTGATGAGCTGACACGCCGACCAAGTATTACTGGGTCCAAAGGCCCGCCACGGACGGAGGGTGCAGAGACAACGGGAAACCCGAGTCTGGATGAGCAGGTCGAGCTATTGCAGGTGCCGCGAAGTAGCTACCAGCCGAGAGTGTGTCAGAACAGCGAAGGGGATGATATTACTGCTCTGCCGCAGTTGGAGCAGCTTCCCCGGTATGGAGCGTTTCGATTCAGTCCGGTGAAGCGGTTGGGATGTTAAGGCGTTATATGGTAGTTATTTAGCGGAACTAACTTTTATGACACATGATCACCAAGTATCTAATGGGGTTGTAGTCGATCATGGGCTACATTGAACGCGAACCGGCTGGATCTGCGTAGATACGCCTAAGAGATTTGACATGACGCTTCACGCATGTGAATGCTGACGGAATTACACGTTCCCGAAAAGATCAAGAAAGAGTGCTTGGTTCACATTCTGCAATGTCCAATCCTCACATGCAGCCGTTTGTTGCGACCAGTCAACATCGAGGTCAAGACCACTCTCAAACGCATCTTGCGTTGCCACGGCAGCCCCCTCTCCTGCACTCGATGCAGCGTTCAGCACCATCCCAGGCGTACGTTGCAACACAATCGTCCCGTAATACGGAATACGGAGCCACAACTTCCGCCCTTCGTCGAGAAGCTCACTCTGATACTCGGCCGTTACGTCACTGCTATCAACAGCCATCGCGCTGTACTCTGTCCCTCTTGCTGCATCCGCTTCGATGTCAAGGAGGCTTTGCATCATCTTGGCTAGCTGCGAAGCGAGATCGTCGTGATCTTTCCACTGCATGACTTCAAGGACTTGCTGCATCATCGCCCTGTCTGTAGCATAGCTATGCGCCAGCTCAGCTGACGTGATCGCGCCAACCCGTCGAGCGTCGATGTGAGATACGCACAGCACAGTCAGGGCGATCAGGACCAGGAAGTCCATACCTCTGCAATAGTAACCACTACTGTTCCACTTACGAAAAGCCAGGAAGCATGACAGGATTTTCCGACTTGCATTCCATGCTATGCGTTTTCCACAAGCGTGACTGGCGTCGTCGAATGGCTGGAGTATGCACGGCATGTGCAGTCGTAACAGCAGGTGGTGATGGGACATTTGGTATGTAAAGCGAGCTACGGTGTCGCTGTGATCTTGCTCGTCACTGAGTAGAGTATTTGGCTCGGGCACTAACCACCAGTGGTGCGGCATCTGAGCGGCAGAATCTAACAGCATTGAGTCGATAGCGCTGTTGTCACTGACATCTCTCTTGTGTCTTTCGAGCAGTCGTTTCGCAATTTCACACTGTAGTCGTGCCATGCGATCAATGGGGCTGAATGCAGCTAGTTGATCAGACGTCGTTGCGTAAGGCAGGGACGACGCGTGTGGAAGTCCCAAAGTCATCGACAAGTAGCGGTCCATGCAGACGACCTGGTAGCAGAGATGCTCAGCATCGAACGTAGAACGGGTATCCAGATCGAGAAATAGTTCGGTCCGCAGCGGCGCATCTCGGTGTAAGCCCAAAATTTGTGCTATAGTCGTCGCTCGACGCAGCGTCCTCCATGCTTGATGGAGCCTTCCCATATGGTTCTGAATCAAAGCTTCTAGTGTAATGCATTCCAACCCCTCAACTGAAGAGATCAGTTCTTCGTTTGTCGTTACTGAATTTGTAATGGTATCGAGGATAGCGGTCATAAGCTGCTTGAACCTTTCTTGTCGCTGTACATCCACGTCAGGCAGTGAAAGAGCTCCTTGGGCCACGCTGCCTAGCGTAAGCAGCTTACGTGCGATGAGAACTGGATGCGATCCCGGCGGTGGCAGTCTCAGCATTGCACGTACTGTGCCAGGGTGCCGTAGTGTGTCACCAGCTGAAGATGTGCCTAGGTTGAGATGCGTCGAAAGATGTGGTGGAAGGGTATAAATATAATTCAGATCGTACTCCTCGGGCCACAGCTTTAGAAGACGTTGACTGAGGCTGACGAGATCGCTGGCAGATGTGGATGATGCACTCGCAGAAGGTGGGCTTATAGAGGGAGTGCGGAGATCATTCGCATAGGAAAAGTGTGTATCATCATTGGCATAGTCAGTATGGGCCTTCGCGTGCATCAGATATTGATTGGCAAATATTGATACGATGTCTGCTTACAGGCATGTGATCTTTGTGAGCACAATCGGCTTGATTCACAAGCACCCTCGTTTCGGTGCGATCAAGGACCTGCTGCAACAATTGTTCAACCCTGATCAATCGCGCCTCAAGCCCGATCACCGGCGATTCGGACCTAGGTTCTTCTTCCTCCTCGTATGCTTGGCTCACACAAGTCGTCTTCCTGTGAAGACAATTCTCGCAAGCAGCGCTTGAGGACTCGGAAAATATACACCGAACTTTGCGACGCTTACATTCCCAGCAGTTGCGGGTCCCCTTTCGTACAGCCCTCCGCTTCCTTGAAAGCTCCGACATGTTTTGAAAAAAAAGTCTTGTGCAGGAGGCATTCTTGTAGCCACATGTCGAGTGCTTGGGTGGGAACAGGACGCTGCTGACACAGGCTGCGGGATTTCGACCGAGTTCGGACGAAGCCTCGTGACGGGCAGCCCCAGCCGCCAGCCACCAGAGAACCATCATCACCAAACTTCGGAACAACAACTAATACTCATAGCTAGAGTCATCTGCATACCATGTATACAACATAAATGACCACCTTTCCCACTACGATCTACCCTTCCAGACCTTCCTCAAGAAACTCTCCACGCTCTCGACTTCATAGTCGGGCTGCAACCGATTCCACGTATCATCCGACTTCAGGTTCCCCGCGCGAATGGCCAACAAAATACCCGCAACAAACGACTTTGAAACAGTCTCACTCTGCTCTGATGCAAAAGAAGGATGCTCGATGCGCGGAAACCACGAGCTAGTCAACACCCCAGCCTCGAGGTCCTTGGGCTCGACTCTATCCACGCTAATCGACCCTTAATCGCTTTGTCAGCATACCTCTTCCGCTAGAGTGAGCACATAGGGAGGGATACGAACCGCGCAGCTTCTCGCCCAGCTTGATAAGCTCCCCTAACGACAGATCACTCCCCTTGATCCCGCCCACCACGGGCCACACGCCCTCGTACTCCACAGCGCGCACGACAACGCCTGCAAGGTCCTGCACGGTTGTGAATGTCATTTTGCTTTCTAATTCTCCAGAGTAGACGATCATCCTCCGGCTGCCGAAGTCAAAGGGCGTCTGGATGGGCGCAAGATGGGTCGCGGATTTATGCGGGTTAGCGAGGTAGTTAGTGAACAGTCCCGGCTGGAACAAGCAATACTCCAGAATCGGGTTGGGACTGTTGATCTCGGCGAGATAATCGCGGGTTTGCTCTTTGAAAGAGTACCAAGGCATACTTTCAAACTTCGGCCTTGGGTTGATCAGCAACATTTACAGCGGCAGGTTTGCGAGTGGACAGTGGAGGGGAGGACGTACGAGACCCACTCGCTCGGCGCGATACGCTTCACACCCGCCTTGATGCAGGCGTCAATCAGGTTCTTCTGCGCGAGAAATGCATCGCTCTGGTCTGCAAACGGCGCGATGAAAGACATGACTGTGTGGTAGCCTTGCAGTATCGTTGCTAGACTGTCAACAGAAGAGTAGTCTGCCTTTGCGTGGGAGACATTATAACGAGTTTCGGCTTCGGAAGAATGGTCCTGGATGTGTTAGTTGATTTGCATGTGTGTGGAACGAGGAAAGTACCTTTCGGGAGAGCAGTAGTATCGAGTGTTTCTTCGTAGCGACAAGTGCATCAATGATCTCTTGTGCGACGTCTGTCTAAAGTGAGCTTTCGTCGGCTCTTTCGTTCGATTAAATAGACGTACTGCTAGTGCCGGCTGCGATAGCGATGTTGACCATGTTTGCTGGAATGGTGAGGTGAAAATGGGAGCGTTGAGCGTTCCTGCTAAGGCGTGATTTTCCCGTACTGAGCTGCTTGAAAGCAACGATACGAGGATTCAGTTAATCTCCATTGTTTCTTATAACCTAACTTCCACCGAGATCGACCGAATCGTCGGTCCAAGCCGACTCGAGCTGACGTTAGGCCTTTGTCCGGTTTGGACCGCCACAGACCCCAACGGACGCCAGGAGTAGCTGCTATTCCCTCCCAGCTCATCCAGTGGATACGTCTCCACGCGTCTCTTAGCCAAATCTAGTTACATGATCCATATGGCTCCACTGCCACAAAGACACATTATTAGTAACATTAACCTCCAGCGTCCACGGGTCCACAACCCAGCCCTGCGTCGGCCCCTTAACCGACCAAAGTTGCCACGGCGTGACACTCAAAGCACCCACGAGTATCTTATCCTCGAGAATAACACGATATTCGTGCATATCAACCAAGCTAAACGGTTGGTAAGCGCGGGCTCATACAGCGGCTCGATAGTTCTTAGCGGCAAAGTGTTACAGGGTTGCATTGTGTTTATTGCCATACCGCTGACTCAGGGCGCCCAAAACCCCATATCCAAGCCCCCAGGACTCGGAGGATGTGACGCCGCTGAAGAAGGCCAGGACGGGTTCGCCGAAGGGCGTGGTCGGGCGGAAGGCAGCGTAGTCGCCGTACGGTGATTGTCAGATTGGAACGCCGGATTCAGAGTAGATGACTCGGCAGTAGACTTGTCGTTTTCAATCTTCCCTAATAGGATCTTCCATAAGACGGGAACATTAGGTTATAGTACAGCTTTTATTGGTCTTGTTCTTATCGTTAAGATCATCGTACATGTTCACACCACGAGAGGATCGTACAAATCTGATCCTTTACACCGCCATATCAAGATTAGTGAATCAACATTCCACCACATTCATCTTGAAAATTCCACATGACACCATCCACCTAAATCTTACCACTCCGAGCTGGAAATGATGAGATGCTGCCATCCTTCTTCTCCAAGCTGCATACCCTCCATCTCATCAATCTCACTCAATACCTTTTGCCACACTGCCGCCGCCTCCTTCTTTGTGACATCCCACCGACTTGTTAGGTCAGCCTTGCTGATGCAAAAGTCCTTGTCCGGATCCTCCTCACTCCTGTCCACAATCGAATCATGCGGCACATCGTCCGACGGTCCTCGGTTCAAAATGCCTCCCAGCTCGCGCATATTTGCTGCAAGCCAGTACGCGCGATGGAAGCGCCGCTCCGAAGCGCTGGGGTTAGTGGATGTCCACTTGCTAACCTCCCTGAAAATACCTCCCTCGATGCATTGGCTGAACAGGTTTCGCTCGTCAGAGGCGAGCGTTGTCCAGTGAATCTCGTTATGAAGGTGCCAGTGGTATCCGTAGACGCCGATTGTGACGGTTGAGGTGGGGGCGGGAGAGTATTCGAATGGATTTGCAGCGTTGTGGAGGACGACGAACGAGAGGCGCGTCCCATTGTGTATGAAGCCACGGGTAATGTGAGTGACGTGGTGTGAGGTGTACGTTGGATGCAGTGCGCCATGGAAGAGCTCTTCGAGCCAGCGCTCGGCATAATCAAAGCCGTGTGGTAGAAGCTCGTAATGGTAGACAGACCATTTGTAGTCGTGGTAGTTGCTAACTATGCGCTGAGGGAGATCATCTGCTGTGGGAATAGATGGTTCAATATTGCAAATTGCCTCGGTATCGCCAATTGGTTCCACACATGGAGTTGGCTTGACACTCGGAAATAGCTCGACATTGGCTGTAGGCTCGACATTGGCTGTAGGCTCGACATTGGCCGTTGACTCGAAGGTGGAATGTGCGAGAACGAGGGGGATAGGCGGTTCAATAGAATGATCGATGCCCGAATTCATGACGTTGGCCAGATCCCAAAGATCCTTCTCGCGTGTTACTTTTGGGGGGAGTTTGCGGCGCTTCTTGGGCGGCTCTCTGGGCTCGACTACACCACGCTCAGGCAAATCTGGCTTATTGGAGAAATTTCGGTTCCCATCCATGCCAGTGGCGATGGTTCTCCTACGCACCTCGCCCTTTTGACGGTATACATCTTGCTTGCGTCGGGTGGCTGCATCTGGCTGTCTTTGAGAAGGCTTCTTAGCTGCTTGGAGTGTGCCAGTAGCGATCTGTCGAGTGCTGGAACCAGGCAAGTTGTCCGTACGCCATTCCTGGACTAGTGGCAGCGGCGCAGACTGGACATAGTTCGGGAGAGCTGAGGCTGTTGCGATCGAGGAAGCCCGACGCGGTTGAGGAAATTGCGGGGGAAATGCATGAGGCCAATCCAAAGAAGGTCGTGGTAAATAGTGAGGATCTGTGTAGTCAAAAGGCTGCAGATGGTGGCGGAGGTGGTGTGGATACTGCCACGACGTTGACTGGGGGCCAGGTTGATGTTGGTACTGGTTCGCTCTGTCACGTTCACCGCCAGCGCCATCAACGTTTCCCACGCGCCTACTTACAAAGTTGGAACCAGACGCCAGGCAGGGGTGCCTTCGAGTTGATATTTTGTAGAGCTCCGAAGGAGACTCGAGAAACTCAGAGTCGTTCGATGCCAACGGCTGCTGGCTGGAGTTGAGGTGGACGTAATCCGGTAGATTAAGCTGCGACAGCAGATGACTATTGTGAGGTGAAAGACTTGGCGGATGCTGCTCACCATATTGATTTGTGTACTGCTGAAACGAAGGGTATGTGTGCCATTGTTCAAGATTTGGCGGGTGGGAAAGGTCACGAGCGGCGTAGGTGCTGGTGTCTGGTCGTGTGCTCAGAGCATAAAGTGGGATGGAACCTTGCTCTTCGGGCAGTGACGACTGTCTCTGAGACATGTGCTGCAACACATGGTAGTTCTGAGCAGTTGCATCATGTGGCCTGAGGGGCGCTTCAGGATCCATACCGTCCGAAGTTGCGTGAAGCAAACGCTGGTGGGCGGTGTCCAGAAAGAGAGTGGGAATATACATAGGATTGTAAATATGATACCGGTAATACAATGGCTAAACAAACACGTCGCATGGTTGGTGCGGTGGTTTGGAGTGCGGCGTGGGATCTATGGAAGGGGGGGCGGGGTGGGGCTGCTGCCTTGGCAACAGTGAAAGGAAGGAGTGGTCTGCTGGGTGAGAGAAATCGCATGTAGTCCGCTCATAAACTGTAGCTACCCGTCTCTTATTGCTCCAATTGAGATGTGGAGTGGGGCTGGGGCAGATGAAGTGGTGTCGTTCGCTCAATCAAGAGGTTGAGCAAACGGCGGTGCGGGATGACGACAAACGAATGCTGCCAGTGGGGATGTGCCTTTAAAGCAGATACGTAGAGAGAAGGACATTGAAAGATATGGTGAAAGAAGCACGCAGAGAGCACACACTACAAATAGAAAGTAAGGAGCAAGGGGAAGTCCTGCAGCAACAGGTGCCTGCATGGAGGACGAATTCAGGCCGCCTGGCATATGCTCTAAACTTGGTCTTTGTGCATAACATCCACATGACCTGTAAACAAAGAGAGCGAACAAGGCATTATCGCAGGCACCTCTCTTTGCGCCCAGATCGGCAGGTCTTGCCCGCTCTTCAAAAAAGGCTTAGCCTCAGCAAATGCGATCGACTGGCGGACAGGGAGACTTGATGCAGAGAAATCATGCAATTGCCGAGCTGTCTCAACCCACTCCTGGTACCACGAACGCGGACCTCTTATTGTACTTTTCCACTGCCCGCGCGCTCGAACGCCGATAAACAATGCCACTTGCGGTCCATCAGCGGTATAATGTCCTCATACAACACGCTTGACCTACCAGGTATGTCAGTATGTACAGTGGCTGAAAGCTCGGCACAGACACTTACCTCGAAGAACCTCTTCAACCACCAGACCTGGAAGCCGCCGTTTGCGGCGAGCACCAGGATCTGGAAGATGCTCCACCACTTGACCCGAGCGTTGGTGCTCTCGGCGGTGTTCCTGTGTGTCCTCTCGCGCACGACAATGTAGCCCTGCTCGTCCTTGACCTGCGAAACAAGCTCCGACAGCTGGCGCACTGAGCAAAATGGTCAGCACTATGCGCTTGCAGACTTCTGCTTGGTATGTAAAGGTCACGTACCCTCCTTCTCCAGGGGATCCTGCGGCGCCTCCGACTCGGGGACGTAGACGATACCGTGGACATTGAACGAGACCTCCTTGGTGTTGGCGCCCCAGTGCTCGTTGTTGAAGCAGTATGTGTATTGGCCGTCCTCGGCAGCGTCGAACGAGTGGTCGCCAGAAGACACGCCGCGCTCGTGGACCTGGTAGCTGCGAGACGGCGTCTCGATCTGCGCGCTGGAGTCAGCCATTGCACGTCGTGTGGCCTCCAAAACTGTGTGCAGGGCTCGCGCATACCCAAAAGTCAATCTCAAGGTTGCCGCTGCCGCCAAATTCCCGGTCGCCGACCTGGAAGGTGACGGTCATCTTGTCGTCCTTGTGCAGCTGCTCGTGGAAGCACTCGCGCTGGTGCGCCTTCATCTGGATGTTGTGCGCCGACGTGAGCGACAGCAGGCTGCTCGCCGCTGCGAGGAGACCGAGGGACGAAAACAGCATCTTTGCGGTGGCCGGCGTGGCTGCTGTGTGGAGAGGGATGTTGTTGTTGTTGGACACCCTTAGCCATGCGTTTCGGAGATGCCAGCTTGCCCGCAACTCGAAGGTGGTCCGTGCGGCATACGACCTCGATGGATCCCTGACTCTGCACGTTCATCACATGAAATCGTAAAATCTACCCAGCACGTCGCTGTCTACCATGCAGCAAGGCTTAATGCACCCTGCTCGCCGGCTCAGCGGGATTCATCAGAATGCAGAACGTCGAATTGATGGCCGCAATCTCGAATTTCTCCGCACGTCGAGAGCACCAGGTGTCATAAACTCTGCCAAGACACACATGGTCGCCAGACGTAGTCAGATCTCCTGGGAGGATATCTCGTGCATGAGAGGTATCTAGCAGGCGAAAGGTAGTTCTCTACAAGTTTCTTTGCCTCCTCCTTTGTGTCGCCAAGTCTATCCCAGCAGTCATCACAACCACGTCAAGTTCTTAGAATATTATCTCATGCTCTTTTGCATTCTTCTCATGCCTCTGCAAGCTGTGCTTGGTATAGCAATATGGCCCGTTTGAACTTCTCCTCACCTTCACTTCACCTCGCCGCCAAGACGAAGCTGCCCCGCCGACCACGCGCCGCGAAAGCCAAATCAAGACCGCGACACTTTTGTCACTTAATATCAGTCAGCCCCTTTAGGAACTCTTATGCAAAGCACAGAAACATGACCGACGCAAACAAGGCGCCGAGACGCGTCTCGATGGCTTACATTCTCGGCTTCAGCCACAAGCCCTTCAAGGACGGCGGACCGCCTATCCCAGCGCCGCCGCCGCCGCCTCGTCAACCCAGCAATTTCAAGCAGATGGTCCGCCCTCACATCGCCCTCTTGGAGCTGCCTCGCTGACCTCACGCAGGTCTCTACCCCAGGAGGTGTCATCGAGTGGGCCGCCAGTGATGGTCGCCGCGGCCGACTCACTGGCCCTGGCAAGCCACGACTGACTGCTGCCGGTCCTCTGCCGGCCCATGATGCCAAAATCGTTGTAGACAACCATCCCGGCAACGACGACGGAGTCTTGGGCATGATGAGCCCTTTTGGTGAGGCAGTTGCGCCAACTGCTGCGGCAGCCTCTGCAAAAGGCGAAGACTCTGCGAACAGTGGCTGGACCAAGGATCAAGACGAAAAGCTGCTGGAGCTGAGGGCTGGCAATGGTCCTTGGGCTACTACGGCAGAAGAGTTGGGCAAGAAGGAGCACGAATGCAGAGAACGCTTCAAGCAGATAAAGCCGGCCGATTGGCGACCCAACAAGGGCAAGAGTGGGAATCAGAAGCAAGGTAAACAGAAAGGGCAGAAACATCAGAACGTCCAGACAGATGCCGAGAACAAGGCCATGAACGACAAGGACGCGACGGCAAATGGTGGTAGTGGTGCTCCTGTTGAAGGTGCCTGGGCCGGTTGGGGTAACACCGCTAATAATGGGGCCACTCAAGAAAACAACAATGGATGGAGTGGGGAAAACGGGGCCGACGATGGATGGGGAGGAGCCACAAGCGGCAACGGCTACAGTGGCGGCGGAGAGAACAAAAGCAATAATGGCAACAGCAAAGATGGTGGTGGCTTCGACAGCAACAAGGCCTGGGACAACACCAACATCGCCACCGACAACGCCCAGAAGCAGAATCCCCCGAAGCAAGTCCCCTCAAACAAGCCGTCCAGCAAACCTCCCTCACAGCCCGAATCCAAGCCCTGCAACCACCGCCCATCCAACCCACCACCAGCCGAGTACGAGCTCACCCCTGACTCGACCTTCTCGGCCAACGACCTGCGTGTGATCGCCAGGATCCTGCAGCAAGACTGCCAGCTCGTGTGGAACAGGGTGAGTTGGCGGTTCAAGGACAAGACGGGGCGGACGGTGCATCCTGACGTGTTTGAGAAAAAGGTTACAGGACGTGTTGAGGGAAAAGGGAGTGAGCACAGTGGACGGCAGTGAAGCACCCTTACGACCCTTTAGCCATGTATGCACACAGGCTTTGCTGGTCGAGGAAGGCAGTCGTTGTGGAGGGGAGTGAGTAGAGTATGCTCGCACTACCCAACATCTTCAAGTCCACCCTCTGGCATGTATCGGCTCTTGTTCGGTGACAGGGAGTAAATGCTGCGTAATGTCGGCGCCGACATTCACTTCAGTAAAGTCGGAGTAAGCTCGTTGTACCTTGTAATCCAGGTCTCCCCTTCTGTCCTTCGAGCCGTGCTACCTCACCAATGCGGCAGCTGGCTGAGGCGCATCCAGTGGCATCGCCAAGATAAGAGCTGCATCAGCAATATCCATCTTCGATCCCCGATATCACCTTCGAATTCCGTACACACCGTGCAAGGTATGCAGGCACTGATCTGTCTATGTACACGACTAGCACGTAAACCAGCTTCTCCACGTCGTGGTCTTTCACGACATGCTTCCACACGGCCAGATCAGCCTTAGAACGTAGCCAGCCCAGATATTGCGCCAAGTCAGACTCCGCAGCCCTGGACCTCGCAGGCTCCATAGCGCATCTCGTCGTCACCAGCGCCTGCGCAAGATCGCCACCAGCACTACCCACCACGTGCATGCGTCTGTCCATGCAATACACACCGTCGCAGCCAGTGAAGGGGCGCGCTTTACCCACACCCAGACGACCCACAACTGCCGACACCCGCGGCTCGCCTGCTGCATGATCAGCACAACTTGTTTCTGCGTCAATAACGCGCGGAACGGCCTTGGAACGGCGCAGGTTCCGCACGGGAGATACTCGACCAGGATGCTTGGCCAATCGCGGATGGAGCTTGGCCTAAAGCTTATTTCAAGGGCATGATCGGAGTTGGTGTGTCCGAGAAGGAGTGGGCAAGTTGTCGTTGTGTATGTTTTGCGCTGGGATGTTTGACACAAAGGCACGCGCAGTGCGGCAGCTGCCAGGTGTGCCAGTGTTGTGTGGCCTTGTCATGGTGCTGCAAGATCCATGCAGCTGTCGGGACGTCGACAAGGATGTAAGCCAATCGCCGGTGGAGCTTGTTCCAAAGCTTGTTCGGTGCTCTAGCGCCCGGCTGCAACGAGTGTCGCTGCGGGAGGCTGACGGCAGCTAGATGGCGATGCGGGGTAACGTTCACGAGCTGTGCACAAAGACTCCAGCTCCAATGACTGCGTACCCAAGACGGCAGCTCGGCACTGCCACCAGTCGTGTTTGTCTCCATGGAGACTGCGCGCCCATTTACCAGCGTCTTCTTACAGATCCAAGGCTGCACAGCGTCAATGTCGCCTTAGCTACGCTTAGCAACGCATGCAGTCGTGACCCATGCAGGTGCCATCTACATCTCACTCGCTCTGCGTCCGGCGCCATTTCTCATTCGCCGGCCGTGCTTATCGAGCAACCGAACAAGCTGCATCACTACCCGCATCGCCAATGCCTAACAGCTCACGCATCGCTTCCAGACATGGAAGGTCGATGGTGGCGTTTCAAGCTGTTCGGTGCAGCTCACTGCCTGATTCGACGTGCTGTCGTCGGCAAGCTACTTTCCAGCGAGTACCATTGGTAGCGTTGTGTGGCCGGCTGGCACTCACGGTCGTGTACATATACCCATGCTGTCTCGGCGGAGCGATGGTGTAGTGCTTGTTCATCCTGTAGGTGCGATATTGACCCCTCCGCAGGCGACCCTGACCGTCTACCAGCATTACCCCTTCGGGCACCGTCTAGAGCAACTCGACGGGACGCAGTGTAGCAAGTCAACATACAACAAAGAGGCGCGTATATAAGGCAGACTTGATTTGGGTGTTGAAGCAACTCTCTTCTTGCATTCTTCTGCTCTACATCCACTTGGCTGGTCACCATGGATTACTTCAAGCGTCTTCCCGGCCGCATCTCCCACGCCATCTCTACGGACGTTACCATCAACCGCACCATTCGCTATGGAGGCAAGGCAGCCCGCGCAGCCCCTTCTGTCGCAGCCCAGTACCTCGTCGAGCGAGTGCCGGTGGTGCACTGGCTGCCGCGGTACAATCCGCGATGGCTGCTGAACGACACTCTCGCTGGCATCACTGTTGGCGTGCTGTTGATTCCCCAGTCGCTTGCATATGCAAAGATTGCAACCATCCCAGGCGAGTTCGGTTTGATGTCGAGTTGGCTGCCAAACTTCCTGGTCTTCATTATGGGTACATCTAAAGGTGCGTAGACTCGTCCTTTGCTGTCGTTACTGCTGACATCGCAGACCTCTCCACCGGGCCAACCTCCCTCATGGGCCTGCTCACCGCCGAGATCGTCGCCGACGTGGTGCACGAAGGCTACTCCGCGCAAGCCATAGCCTCAGCCGTTGCCATGTCTGTCGGCATCTACGCGCTCGCCATCGGACTGCTCAAGCTCGGCTTCCTGCTCGAATTCATCTCCGTGCCTGTGCTCAGCGGCTTCATCTCTGCAGCCGCCATTGTCATCATGCTCGGCCAGATCCCCTCGCTGTTTGGCATCACCGTACGCTCAGGCACGGCCAATATCATCCACGACATCTTTGCCAAGATACCGCAGTGGGACGGCGCGACCACGGGTATTGGACTGGGAGGCATTCTCATCCTCGTGCTGATGCAGAAGATGGGCCAGCGGTGGGGGAAGACCAGCAAAGCTGTGTGGCTGCTCGCGCTGGGCCGGAGCGCCGTGGTGCTCGTCGTCTTCACCGGCATCTCGTACGGCGTCAACAAGCACCGTGACGACGACCCAATCTGGGCACTGAGCAAGGTCAAGTCCGACGGCATCTCCAACCCGCGGATGCCCTCGGGCGCACTGATCCAGAAAGTCTTCCCCCGCTCCATCGCGCCGTTCATCGCCGCGGCGCTCGAACACCTCGCCATCGCCAAAGCGTTCGGGCGCAAGAACGGCTATGTCACCGACGCAGCGCAGGAGCTCGTCTACCTGGGCACAACCAACTTCTTCAACTCCTTCTTCTCGTCCATGGCCGTCGGCGGCGCCATGTCGCGCACGGCAGTCAACTCGGACTCGGGCGTCAAGTCGCCGGCATACGGGGTCATCGCCGGCGGGGTGGTGATGCTCTCCATCTTCAAGCTCAGCCCGGCGCTCTACTGGATCCCCAAAGCCACGCTCGCCGCCATCATCGTGACAGCCGTGTGGCACATTGTCATACCGCCCGCCGTCTTCTACGGCTACTGGCGCACGTCGCTGGTCGACTTCATCGCGTCACAGCTCGCCTTCTGGCTGACGCTGTTCGTGTCGTCGGAGGTGGGCATCGGCAGCGCCGTGGGCTTCAGCATCGCCTACCACCTGCTGTTCAGCGCGTTCCACCGCGCGCGGCGCATCACGTCGCTGCCGTCGTGCGCCGCCAGCCCGCCCCTGACCATCCCGGCCGACACGCAGGTCTTCCGCCTCACGACGCCGCTGTTGTTCTACAACGCCTACGCGCTCAAGTCCCAGATGCTCGACGCCGTCACAACGCTCAACTCGGGCCGCGCGTCCCCGCTCGCAAAGGACCGGCAGAACTGGAGCGTCGCGGGCGAGCAACGCGCGGCGCGCCTGCGGGCCCGCGCACACCTGGCCTGCGATCCCACGCGGATCCGCGCTGTGGTGCTCGACGTCAGCGGGGTGCCCAACGTGGACACGACGGGGCTGACGGCGCTGCGGGACCTGGCGAGCGACGTGCAGACGTACGGCGGCGCAGGGACAGAGGTCAGGTTTGTGGGGCTGAACGAGCGCGTGGCGCTGCGGTTCCGGCGGTTTGGGTGGGTGGTTGCGAGCGCGGGCGCCGACGCAGTGGCCGAGGGCGACCCAGTGGCCGAGGGCGATGACGGGCACCAGGGGCGGCCAACGCTGGTGTTTTCCTCGCTGGAGCAGGCGGTGCGACACCGCGGGCGCACGGCGAGCGACGACGACATGCACGTCCAGCCCGTCGAGGTGCGCGTCGTGGGTGATGAAAAGGGGGATGCGATGGTGTAGGGTGGTGTGGGTGGTGTGGTGTAGTTTCCTTTTACCCTTCTATGCACAGACGAGCGCTGCTCGTTGTCGACGACTAGATCAATCTCACTGTCAATGTCAATCTCAGTCAATGTCAATCTCACAGTCAATATCACTATCAATCTCACAGTCAATGTACACTCAATGTCAACGTCAATGTCAACGTCAATCTCACAGTGAATGTCAATCTCATTGTCAATGTCATCACAGTCACTGTCCAGAGCCTGCTCTCGCGCCGTCGTGGAGTGGCTGTCGCGCCCACGGCGTCAGGCCGCCTCCTCCCCTCCAACCCTTCCAAGGGCCAGGCTGTCCATGGCGTCCTCGACATCCCTATGCACAGCACTCGCGTCCTCGACATCCCTATGCACGGCACTCGCGCTCTTCTTGGCGCCCTTTCTCCGCTTCTTCTTGCCCGTGTTGTTCTCCGCTGTCAGGGGCGGGGCGTCGCGCACCCACCTCGCGATGGCTTCGGCGCGCTCGGTGCCGATGGGGTACTCTTTTGCGTCGGACGGGGCCTGGCGTTTGGGGCCGCCGGGCTCGGCTCTGTCGTTGTTGGGGTCGTGCTCGGGGCCGCCGTTGGTGATTGCCAGCTGGGCAGACGGGGAGGTGAGTGCAGAGGCTTCCAGGGCGGCCTCGGCCCTCTCGTCTTCCTGGAAGCGCTGCTCGCGCGCACGCACGGCGCGCTGGAACGACGCCTCGTCGACGACGCGCTCGTCGGCCAGCGCCTCGAGAATCGCCTCGTGCTTCTGCCTCTCGCGGCGCTGCTCTTTGGTCTCGGCCTGGTCTGCAGCTGCGGCGGCCCTCCGGCCCGTGCGCGTCAGCGCGCCGTTGCTGTGACCGTGGCCACCCGCGTGTCCGGACCCGTGGCCGCCCTCGGACGGCGGGCGGCACAGCTTCTCCCACGAGCTGCCGAGGCCGATCCAGTTGCCGGCGCGTCTGAGCACCTCGACCCAGTCGCTCCGCGCGGGGCTCCTTGCGGCGAGGAAAACAGGGTACCCGTCCAGCAGGCGCACGAGGCGGGCGGCGTTGTGGGCGTGGCGGAGGAGCTCCTTGGGCGGCGTCTGCAGCAGGGCGTGGACGAGCAGGAGCGCGTGCAGGGCGTCGGGCAGCAGTGGGTGGTAGGTCAGGGACTCGCTGGCGGGGAGCGGCGGGGGCGGCGTGTGGGGCGGCGGCGGGTAGGGCGGCAGGGCGGCGGGCGGG
>VWXS01000024.1:112763-274484 GCA_028584115.1 Stagonosporopsis vannaccii | reverse complement strand
CGGTTGCTCCCAGAGCGTAAGCAGTTTTACCCTCCTTCCTTATCTTCTGCCGTGCCCCGTTTCTCAGGTTCGTAACAAAGCCACTCTCCTCTGCATACGCCTCTAAGCTAGATAACTACCTCTAGAAGTCTTAAGGCCTATCCCTATTAACAAAAGGTAACTTTTTTAGCTTATTTTAGCCTGCCTAAGTAGCTATATTTATAGCTAAGCTTATATAAAAGTCCTTTATAGCAATAGGGATAAGCCTACTAAACTTTAATATTATACTTAATAGATTTAGCTACACAACACCTATAAGCTCTAGCTTAGTTGCCTTTAGTTCTATAGCTTATTCTATAGATAATTAGCTTAGAGCCTATACTACACTGCATGCAGAGGTAAAGGATCCTTATAGTATAGGTGCCTAGAAGCTTAGCTAAACTATCTACTACCTATTAACCTAGGTTAAACTCCTTTATTATAAACTAGATAGATTATAGCAGAAGCTATACCTAAAACAGAAGCGTTAGAAGCAACCTAGCAGGCAATTAGACTTATAATAGTATTAGAAGTATTATAGCAGAGCTATAATATAGTCTTCTTAGGCTATTTAGAAGGCACAGGTCCGCATAGCAGTTACTAAGCAAGAGAAGAAGGAGAAAGAGCTAAAAAAGGTAGAGATAAAGGAGTTAGTAGCTGCTAATAAGCTATATAAGCAGAAGATTAAGGATAAGAAGCATTAAAAGCAGGTAAGGGAAATAGAAGAATATGCCAGGATAAAGGCAGAGAAACGTTAAGCAATAAACGCCTAAAAAGCAGCTAGGGCAGCTGCTAAGCAGGCTTGCAACTCTAAAAAAGCTATATAATAGTCCTAAAGAGGTAAGACTATAACCTTAAAAGCTTCTGCAGTTAAAGTAAAGCCTGCGCGTTATACTATAGGTGCTTATAGTTACCTAAAGCCTGCAACGCCTCCTCTACCTGCGCGCACTTACATAACCTGCAGCGGCCGTACTGCTATATTATATAGATAGATTGTGTAGAGAATAATAATCTGCTAGGCCTATAGAACAAACTACTAAATTATTTAATAATAATAGCTATTATATATGGCTCTGCAGCTTCATTTTTGTAGTAGGCCTTAGGGCTCGGAGCGATCGTTGCCTGACTCCGATCGTTGGGTGCACGGACACGGTAGACGAAGCCACATGCTGTCAGGGCAGGACACTAGTCCATCACCTGCATTAATCTGGCCGGACCGCAAACAAGGTTTCTCTCCCCCCATCAGAACCGGCCGCGATGCTTGTAAAGCTAAGAGCATCCAGTAAAACAAATCACAGCCCTGCGTACCGAATATTGTGGTGTCAGCTTTGCGTCCCACTGCTTCAGCTGGGTCTGGAAACGGCGTACAGCGCCAGCTCGTACACGTTAGGTCGCCAGTATGATGCCAAACCGGCTCTCCTCATGCAAAATGGTCCATTGTTGTCATCTTCGGTGGCTGAATGAGGCGACCGGCATGTATGTCTTGTGGCCAGGCGCTGCTCGTTACTTCAAACACCTCTTGCAGATCCTTGGCTTGCAATGAATTGTCAAGACTAACCCAGCAGTCGGGTTCCGTTCCGATCCCGCCATGGTCGAATGCAGCCACCTGGCGCTGCCATGCGACTAGATACTGGCTCGCTCTCCCTTGCGGCTTGCGCAATAGTTCGCGTTTCCCCGGCCGCTTTCTCCACCTTTCCGTATCTTTGTTCATTCAACGATCTGGCTGTATCAAAGCAAAGAAGTGGGCCGGCGCACAACATCGCTGTCCGCATCTCCTTCCGTTCGCAGCGCATGTTAGAGTAGTGTGATCCTTCTCGGCGTTTCCTTCCCCCCCGAAGACTCGTAAGCGCATCCTTACAAGCCACTGGTTGACAGGGAACCTCCAGCATATTGTACGTCGCTTGTGCGGCTCCTATTTTCCAAGACCACACCCGAATGCAATATCAAGACACACCCTCAGTCCTAAGGATCCCCCAACACCACCAAAACTTCGTGGATCTTTAGGAGTCTCCATGACTTCAACTTGACCCTACGTGCGGCAGACACTTCTTGGCTCTCGCGTGGACCGATCAGTCATGGATCAGTTCTCGCCCGAAGAAATTGCCGCCTTGAGGGCAGACGATCTCGGGCCCCTGTGTGAGCGTATCATCATCACATTCACGACGTTGGCATTCGTCTCGGTTTGCCTTCGGCTGTTCACACGGATCCGGTTCCATAAGACTGGGTGGGAAGATTGGACAATAATACTGTCCATGGTATGTTGTGCTGTTTAAGGGACGAAGGCAGACTTTAACTTGCCTACAGATAGCATCAATAGGGACATGCGTATTTCAAATACTTCGTAAGTGACAACAGATGCAGGCTTGGCAGGCTGACCACTGACGCCTCTCAGAGGTCAAAGCTGGTAATGGGAAGCATTCAATATTCGTTGCCTATCCGGAAGAGGTTTCGGAAGTATTGAAGGTTCGTCAAGATAAACGCTTTTATGAATTGTACTGACGGCGACGAGTACCTCTTCTTCAGCATCATTGCCTACAATGTCAGCCTCACGGTCACCAAAATCTCGATTTTGCTGCAGTATCACCGCATCTTCACGCTTAGCGAGATGCGCGTCCCTGTCTATGTGGCAATGGTCATCGTCAGTGTATGGGGTACCATAACGATATTCACCGCGATATTTTCTTGTGTACCAGTGCAGGCATACTGGAGGGTGACGGAACAAGCAAACGCTACGTGCGTCCATCGTTTGGCGTGAGTGAATCCTTCATCGGCGTCGAGCGAAACTGTCATGGAATTACCTTGCTCGCGTCAGCAGCATGCGTTTTCCATGCTGTATATGCAGCGCTAACCCGTGAGCAGGCTCTGGTACACCAATGCCTCCGTAAATATCTTCACAGACCTCATGGTTGCCGTCATCCCAGTCCGAGGCATCTGGTGCCTACAGATTCCAAGGAGGCAGAAATTCGCGCTTCTCGGTGTTCTTACCATAGGGTGGTTTGTCTGTATCGTTTCTATTCTGCGCGTCGTTGCGATCAAAGAGTTCACAAAGCACCAAGATGATTCGACTTACTATAGCGCTCCAGCAGCATACTGGAGCTCTATCGAAGCCAACCTCGCCATCGTATGCGCATCACTACCAACCTTGAAGCCTTTGATTGTCAGAATCATTCCTGTCTTCGGCACCCGAAACAGCAGTAGAGGACAAGGTTCGACCGCAGCGAGTGCCAACAACCACAGACTACAGAAGCTCACTAATAGGATTGTTTGGAGGCCAGACGACGACAAGGAGAGGCTCACGAGCGAATCTGGCGCTAGCCATTCCCGATCGATTGCGTCAAGATCCTCAGAAAGCGAGCAACATGGGAGGAACATATATGTTACAAAGTCGGAAAGCGAACAAGATGGGAAGAACATATATGTTACGAAGCATTTTGAGCAGCATGTTGGAGACACGAGCGGACCACGGAACATCGAACAAGAGGTGACAGCGACAGAGTTCTTGGCGCATAAGAACGGACAGTAGGACTGCATGGCACGGGTGAAGCAATGCGATCGAATCTTTACAGCACCGTGGCCTTGTTCCGTACTCGTCCGGGCGACGACATCTAGCGATCGACTCAGCCACGCTACGCTAAACAGGACGTGATGACGTATTTAGCACATCCCCGCAACTACGGACGGATCACATCGCGTGGAAGGATCGGCACATATCAAGCCTGGTACCTGACGGACGTTGGGCGGACGGTCAAAACAAGGAACTTTTTGCTCGATGGTTTAGTGTGGAGAAACCAGGAAAAGCTTCGACCACGATCCCGCCATGTTCAGCCTCAACTGGACTCGGCGGTCCCACCTGCCTGTCAGCATTGACACTCGACTCACATTTACCATGCGTCCGAGGAGCGGTTCGACTCATCATGAACGCAAAACAAGCATTGGCAACATGGATCACACAAGTACCCTGTATTCAAGGGAACCTTGTCCAAAAGATGGCATGCGCATAGATGCAGGTAATTCCGTTGGACCGGGACATCGGTACATCGCAGCAGATACACGCTTATGCAGTTGTGCCACTCATGTTCCATATTCATTGCCGGTCCAAGTAACCGAATCTATAGTACACTGAGCTACGTTCGGTCGGGTCCTCGTTTAGTGGTCATAGGTCGTAGCCACACAAGCGCACCTTGACCGAAGCCTAATGACGACCGAGGGGATCCGAACTTGAGTAAAGACAATCTCGATACATAAATAATCGTGTAGCCACAACCTTGATATAATTCAATCGTTTCAGCATCGTCCTTGTAAATGGCTCCAATGGGTCGAGCGCCTACGGCTGTAGCACTTTGCCTGCTTGGTGCAATGACTACCCTAGCAGCACCGCTTCTCAATGCTCAAGACTTAGCCGTTGATTTGGGGTATGGCGTCTACCAAGGTGCTCATAACTTCACCACTCAGCTCAACGTCTGGAAAGGGTACGTCAATATACGCAATGAGTCGCTTCTGACTTCGACCATATACTGATGTGTGCCTTACAGCATTCGTTACGCCGCACCTCCTACTGGGGATAACCGCTGGCGAGCCCCAGTAGCCCCAGCTCCCAGTAATCTCACGGTTAATGCTACCGCGTTCGCTCCGCAATGTCCTCAAGCCTTTCCAGCACCCTTCCCCAGCTCTCCTTCGCCATCTGGAAGCGAGGATTGCCTGTTCCTTAACGTGTATGCCCCAAACGTTGAGGCTGGTAGAACGCTCCCAGTTCTTGTCTGGATACATGGTGGCGGCTACGGCGGCGGCAATGGCCAGCAGGATATGAGTGAAATCATTAATGCGAATAACAACGGGTTTGTAGCTGTTTCGATCCAGTACAGAGTAAGTGGTCAAGACCAGCTTTAGAAACAGAGACTGACTGTTTGTAAGCTTGGTGTCTTTGGTTTTCTCTCCTCAGCCGAGGTTGAGGAGGACGGAGATCTTAATACTGGCATTCTGGACATGGCATTTGCCCTGCAGTGGGTCCAGGATCATATTGATCAATTCGGAGGAGATGTGTCGAGGGTCACCATTTCCGGAGAAAGCGCTGGTGCCGGAGGAGTCATGCTCTTGGGCATCGCACAGAATGGCACCCTTGGATCATCTCTGTTCAGCAAAGTAAGATGTTCCAGTTCTTCTCAGAAGCCTTTGTTAACATTGTATTAGATTGTAGCCGCTTCTCCTTACCTGCCACCACAGTACGCCTTCAATGCTTCAGCCCCAACACAGAAGTACGAGAAGTTTGCTTTGCGTGCTGGTTGTGGTGGTAGTAATTCGACCGACACGCTGTCTTGTCTGCGCAGCATGGACTCGGTTACACTGCAGACGGCGAACTCGGCCGAGAACAGCGCCAGCTTCTATGGCAACTGGGCTTTCCTTCCTGTAACCGAGCCAGACACTGGATTCATCACCACACTGCCCAGCGACTCTCTAACCGCTAAGCGCGTCAACGGCCAGCACGTTCTCGTTGGCAACAATGCAAACGAAGGAGCCCTATTTGTCCCAACAAACATCACCGACACCGCCGCTCTCCAGACTTGGCTACAGGGTGCATACCCGTCCCTGACATCTTCAGACTTGGACGTCATCCTCGCAGCTTACCCGGCGTCGAACGACACAAACACCGATCGCTTTGCAACCACCGGTCTCGGGCCAGACACAGCACTAGGAGTCAGCCAACTCGCCACTGGCGCTCAGCAGCGCGCAAACAACATTTATGGCGAGGCCACGTTCGTGTGCCCCTCGTATTGGCTCAGTTCGGCGTTTGACGGCGGAAACCGCACGGCTTTCCACTACCAATACTCCGTCCCCGCTGCGCTGCACGGAAGCGACGTGAGCGCGTATTTTGGCCCTGCAACGCCCAACCAGCCGCCGGTGTTCACTTCTGTCTTCAGACAGATCTGGGGCGGGTTCATTGAGGCTGCCAACCCAACGACTGCGCAGGGTTTGGGCAATCTGACCTGGCCTGCGTGGGTCGATGATGGGGAAAGCGCGATGCTCAATCTGAACATAACGGGTGGTGTGCCGTTCCAGAGCCCGCAACTTACAGGCGTTAACGTCACGGAGTTCATGGAGCCGGGTGTGCAGAACGATTTTAGCGTCGTTGATGCGTTGTCGTGGGAGGGTGGACGGGGCGAGAGGTGTGAGGTCTGGAGGAGCATTGCGAGCAGAGTTCCCATCTAGTTTGGGGGGAGGTACTGCCAACTATTCATGATGTCTTAGCGCCGTTAAATAAGTTTGTTCCCAGAAGCTTACACATTCGACTTTTGGCCTTCTTCACCATGACTGTGCACACCAGATCTCCTGGACAGGCGCGGCTGCGGCTACATTGATCATCCTCTGTTCATGACAATGACCGCGCACAGTCTAGATAGGCGGGTGCAAGTGGCACGGAACTGGTAGCGGAAAGCAAGTTTTTATTACGAGCATGTTACTCATTACCATCGGCCAACGGTGCCAGTACTGCTTTTGCCGTATCCAAATTTCACCTCCTTAGCCCATTGAAATTCCTGCGCCTGAACTCCTTGCAAATGGTCGTCACTTTAGATCATTCCATCCCCTCAGCCGGTTGGTTTACTGCTTCAGCACCGCTTCCAGCCTCTCAAGCAACAGATCCGCATGCTGCTTCTGGAAGATCAGCATCGGCCTCAGACGCACAGCCTGCATGCCGCTGCCGCCAATGTTCACACCGTGCGCCTTGGCATTCTTGAGGATCTCGTCTCTCCTCGGCGTGTCCCATGCAATAAACGTGCCCTGCCCCTGACCACGCAGGTTCTGGATATCTCCGGGGTACTTGTCGGCCAAGCGCTGCAGACCTGCGTACAGATAGTCGCCGGTTGCGGCAGTGTGGTTGACGAGATCGAGGCGTTGGATTTCCTGGATAATGGCGCGGAAGAGCAGCGCGCGCGCTGGGTCGCCCATCCACGTGTTGAACTGGCGGTAGGGCTTGTTGGGCCGTAGAGCGTCGTTGCCGTAGTAGTAGCCCGCTGTCTGGGCCTTCTTGGAGAAAGTGACCATGTCCGGTGGCGTGGAGAGGTTCCAGTGGTCGTGGGCCCAGAACTTACCCGTCGCGCCGACGCCAGTCTGGACTTCGTCGACGATGAAGAGCACGTTGTTGCGCTTCGTGATGTCTCGAAGGCCCTGGAAGAAGGCGGGCGAGGCGTGGTTGTCGCCGCCTTCGGACTGCACAGGCTCGATGACAACGGCGGCGACGGGCTTGGGGAATTCTTTGATCAGGCGCTCGGTTTCCTCCAGGCAGCGCTTCTCCTCTGCGGCGTTCTCGGCCGCGAACTGGTCGAGTGGGTACTTGAGCGCAGGGAAGGGGGCCTGCGGCCAGTCGAAGGCGGGAATGTCGAGCTTGTGGATGGGCTTGGAGCGCGTGGTGGAAAGACTGCCAAACAGGCGGCCGTGGAACCCCTTCTTGAACGACATGATGGACATGTCCGGCGCACCGGGGGCCTGGTTGTTCATCGACGAGTTGATGTCTGCCTCGGAGAAGTCGGCATCGTAGCTCCCCCGCTCCTGCTGGCGCTTCCACATGAAAGCGGCTTTGTACGCGAGCTCGTTGGCGTCCGACCCCGCCTGCGCGGTGAAGACCTGGTTGAGGCCCTTGGGCGCAACGGACAGAATGCCCGTCTCGAGGATGTCGGCCCAGTCGTGCTGGGGGAAGTTGCCGAGCGCCGGGCGGTTGATGATGGCGGACGCCATCTCGGGGGAGGACGCTGCGCGCAGCAGGGCGGGGTTGTTGTAGCCCACGGGGATCGAGGCAATCTGGGCGTACACGTCGAGCAGCACGTTGCCGTCAAGATCAGCAATGCTGCACACTTGTCAGCTGGGCTCTAGCCTCCAGTACACCACAGCACATACTAGTTGCCATAGCTCTGCTGGTAGTTCGCCATCATATTCAAGCTGCGTGTATCGGTGACCTTGCTAAGGCGCTCAATCGCCGCCTTGCTCTTGGGGCCCGGGATCTGCGTCTTCACAATCGGCTGGCTGGGCTCATCCGGGAAGAAGGGCTGCTCGCCAGCGTCCGACGGAGCAGCGGCCGCAGCAGCAGCCGAAGCATACTGTCGTCGCGCTGCGGGCGCAACCCTGCTCGCTGTCTGTGCAGATGGGCGCACAATCGTCGACCGCGCGCGGCCTGCGGTGCGGAGGAGGTATGCCATTGCGAAGGTCGAAACTCTTGAGAGCGGTTACAATCGGGGGGTTGCCGCGAATTTATCTTTCCTGGCGCAACGCAGCTCGGGGAGCTCAAAAATGCGGGGGAACCAGTAGCTCAGCGTGTCGCCCTTGCGCAACAAAACGGACCCTCGATTCTCTCTTGGGCACAAGAACAGAAATCCAGAGATGAACGCTTCCGTGCAGCAAGAAATAGAGGCGAGTGAAGATACCGCAGGGCCGCACAGCTTCTTATACTCCCCCTCTCCCCACTACTATCGCCGTTGCGCAACCCAAGCCACTTTTCCCTAATCGAGCTACTCCACGCGACCCCAAAGCTTAGTTCCCTTATCGCCTAGCCGCTCCGGGGTACCAGCGGTGGCAATGTCATCGCTACACGCCCGGGAGCGCCCCTTAGACGCGCTACACGCTGAAATGGGTAGGTGACTCCGGAGTAAGACATGGCTGTTCATTCCGAGCAGCGTGTTTTCCGACGGAGGTGAGTGATGGGGACGTTCGGAAAGGATGCTGTGTGCAAGGTGAATCTGTGTGAGTAGTATGTCTTGTCGGAGAGTAGGAGGGTGGAGCATCAAGTGTGTGTTTGTGATAGACTGATTGATCAATTGTCAATTGCCTGATATCGTCGTCTCCACACCAAGCACACCACCACCCATCCACGCACACGCATCCGTCGTCTTCTCGCTGCTCGTGATCGTATTCATACACGCCGACCTATTCCGAACGCCTGCCAAATAAACACATTCAGAGGTGCTTTTCCACCTCGAGGGTATCACCGCCGCAAGGACAGGCGCAGCTTGGCCTATGCTATGCCGAAGCCATGCGCGCGCTATGTAACAGAAGATCATAACCATTCGCTCAAGCAAAAAGTACAGACAATGCTCGTTTTCGGGGGAGAAAAAAATATGTGGGATGTTGTCGTCGTCTCGTTCTGCCGTCGTGCTGCGAGCCTGGGGCTGCAGCTGGCTACGTGGGCTGGTCTAGGTTGATGCGGAGGGAGTACTTTATTCCTTCTTTTTCACAGTACTCGTGAAGAAACTTCAGCCCGAATCGCACGGCCTGTATAGGAGTCGTGTCGCTCGAGATGGGCAGAAAGTACGGGCCTGACAGCCGCGCGCCGCTGACCTTCTCTGGCTCCTTGATTAGCTTGGTGTTTGCCTCTCGTCCAGACCATGTCCTCTTGTACATCGTTTGGAGGTCTTCGAGGGGCAGTGCTATCCTTGCATCTTGAAAATGTGCAACCATCTTCTTAGTGTGGTCCGCTAGTAGCGCAAAGTTCTCCGCGAGAGACGTGTGCTCTCTCGCAAGCTGGGCGTGTGCGACGTCTTGAGGCGAATCGTGGGCTTTTGTGCTGGACGATCGTTGAGACACCAATGAGCATATTGTCGAAGCGATTACTGAGCTGAGGTACAAGCGCAGGCCGTCGAGGTGTGCGAAGTCTTTGGTAAGGCGGGCGTACGAAAGGCACAGGGGGAGAAGCGTTTTCCAGGTCGCTTCCACTTCGCCTGCTCGACCACGAAGATTCAAGGAGGTATCTTGAGCATAATATGCAGCCATATAGGATCTGCCTTGCTGTCAGTCAAGTCTTGTTGGATAGAAGCAACGACTTACATTATGCACTCCATATTCGTCACCGCGGCCCGCTTCTGGTCCTGCTTTGTTAATTTGTGTCCCTTTTCCGTGAGAATCTCAGTCGCTTCGTGTTTCAAGGCGCGGCCCATTACATTGAGCTTCTTTGACGTCTGAGCCAGCAGAGATATCTCAGCTTGCTTCTTTCCAGTCAAGGGTGCAGATGTGGGTGCAGGCCGAGCGTCGGGTCGAGCATTGGCAGGAGTGCCACCCGACCGACCTGGCGTTGCATCCTGGCTTTCGGACGATCCAGTGCGTAGCATGTTGATGGCCTTGTGCTCCCTTTTTGGTGTCTCAAGTTGCAGCTGGCTCTTCTGCACGATAGCTTTACTGGAAACAGCAGGGGATGAGGTTGCCTGTGCCGTTGGAGTGTTTGGTCGATCTTGCGAAGATAGCGCTCTCTGGCGCTTAGCTGGCACTGCGAGTGGTGTATCATCCTCAGCCCTTGGACGCTTCTCGGCAGTCTTTGTAGCGGGCACCGCAGGCTTGGCGCTGGGGGTTGACGTTGCCGATGCCTCTGGCCGACGGGCAGCGACCTTGGGTATAGGTTTCGGCTTCTTTTGTACAGTTTCTTCCACGACCTTCGTGCGAATCTTGACAGGAGATTCCTTCGGAGGCTCCTGGCGCTCCTTCTTCTCCAGCATTGGTCGCTTTTGTGGTAGACGTAGGACTTGTTTCACCCGTGCTGCATTCGCTTTGGAGAACTTCAGAGTCACAACCAAGGACTCCTTATCCTCCGATTTGACCGGCGGCGCAACGTATGGTGATTTCCCGCTCACAGACACGGACCGAATTCGTTGATCCATCTTGACGGTTTTGTCTGCGTACTGAGGCTTTTCCTTCTCCTTCATCTTTGATTCCGCAAGCGTTTGACCCTTAGGTTCGGTGGATGATGCTGATGCACTGGAAACCGCTCGTGATCTCTGCTGCTCTAGCTTGTCCAGTTCTGCTTGAATGCTCGACGGAAGGGTAGGCGACAAGATGTTGGGCAGCCCGTATGGGTTGCTCAGCGGCTCGTGCACTGGCGACAGCATTGGAGGTAGACCGTGGGGTGTTGAATTTGAGGGACTCGATTTGTCGACAGTCCTTGCATCCTCGTCTTCTACACGCCTAGTCTCTGCGACGGGTGGGCGTGGAGGTAGCGGGTGTCGGGTCCCTGCCTGTGCGTCTTTCTCTGACTTGCGCTTGTTGCCATCTTCTGTAGCATGCCTGTAACAAATTAGCTCTGTTGTAGCGCGAGGTCGCATTGACATACTCCTTCTGCAGCTTTGGCTCTGCTGGCTTCTGGATGGGAGCTGGCTGCTTTTCGGGCTTCTTCGCGCCGTTGGTTTGCGCAGCTTGGGGTCTCGATGGGGGTAAACTAGGCGAGGCCAGCTTAGACCCGGGGGTGGGTGTAATGACGCCGTTTGCCTGTTTGCTCTTATATGCAGATAGACTGATCTTCTTCTTAGGACCCTGGTTCGTGGTGTTGGACACCTGCGACGCCTGCGACCTGGGCCGCTCTCGCTCGGGCTCAGGCTCGTCGTCCTCCCCAGCCTGCAACTCGAAACAATCCTGGCACGGCTCGCGGTAAAGGTAGGTCCGGTATTGCATGTGCTCTTCATTGTGTTTCCACAGGTGCCCCAGCATCCATGCATTGGCTTCTTGTTGTGAGTGATATCGATATGGGTCCATGGACGGTGTCGACAAGATATATGGGTTGTGCGGCACCACCGCTCTTATGCGCTTGATGCTCTTATCCAGCTCTTCCAGCTCAGCCTGGTCGTCCTTTGAGAAGGTCTTGCGCTTCAGCGACCGTGAGGTAGGCACGTCGGGCGGGTCTGAGCCAGACATGGTGATCGAGAGCCGTCACGGCTAGCGAGCGCCGGGCGGCGGGCTGGAGGCGCTCTCGTACAAGTCGTTTTCGGCCTAACAGGCGAGTGTATTCGGTCTGACGAACTCGCGGGGGCGTGGGTCATGGATGGGCGCAGCAGGTGGGGCTTGGGCTTGGGTGCGGACGGGCAATGCGCGGTGGAGGAGCGCGGAGACGGTCGTGGGTGCAGCGTGGGGTGCGCTGCTGGACAAGCGGTCGCGCGCTACAAAGGCTGTCAGTTTGGACGCTGCAGGGAGCCGGCGAGGCGCGCAGGCAAAGCGCAGCGGCATATCGTACCAAAGAACAAGTGAGTGCTACCTCAGCCTCCGGTGCGCTGTGTAGCTGATACCGCCTGGACAGAAGCCAACCATCGCCCAGACGCAGGCCGGAAGGTGTCCGCGACGCGATTCTGCAGCGATCGACCTTGGACGAGGGCAGTGTGTGAGAGGGCCGAGCGCGAGCGGTGGTTTGCTGGATGATGCACTATCTTGGCGCGGTGGATATGGCGTCCTCGTGCTAGCGGGTTCAAGCGCGGGTTCGGCTGACCATTGCAGCGAATTGTTGCTGCGTGGTCTCACCTCGTTTTCGTGGACAGACGCTCTCGTTCATCTTTGCCTAGCGACTTCTCTACGCCCATGGGTGCATACGCCGTTCTTGCTGCTGGGCTGTCTATGGCCGCCTTCCAAGGCCTCCATGTCAAGCTACTTCGCCCGTTGGAGACCACAGGAACAGCCCGAGCTGAGATCCGCGCTAGAGGTCAATCGTCCCGCGCCGTGATGCAATGCCGCTGACGAGCTCCGACTTCCATCAATAGGTCGAACCAGCGATACTCTTCAAAGCAGCTATCCATTATGTATGGCCATGCTATTTCGAGCATGTACACAGCATTATTCCTGACAGTGCAACACCTCAGGAGAGAATGTTGCTGTGTCTTGAGATGATACAAGCTGACTTACTGAACCCACACAAACGAGACAACATTCATAATCAAACTCACTGATCTTGGTTATTCAAAGTTTGCTTCTTACTGTACACGCGTGTGCATTTCGAAATTGACTACTTTGGTGCTGGATGTGGCGTGTATCAGCAATGAGTACACCACCAGTCCTCGCCCCTCGATGAAGGCGTCCCGGCGAATTTTTGCTGGCCTCAGCCAACCCGTGGTCGAGCATGAACCGTTGCTATGGCATGTGCCATTTCTGATGTTCCGGGTTGGCAAGAGTTGTGTACTTGCGCGTAACCTTCCCTGTGTCGCACCACAAAGTTCAGGGGGAACTTTGCTGCTTAACGAATCCGGTCCAAACCATATGTACCCGATAACATGGCTAGATGCCAAACTCAAAACTGGCTGCTTAGATCGCGAAGTATATCACTTGCAAGAATGCATTCACAGCTCTTCATCATCAGTCTCGTCGTCGTCATCATTAGCTGGCGGTGGTGGTGGAGGTTTCGTAGCCTGACCTCTGCTCCGTGTGCCGGCCCTGCCAAATGGTAAAGAGCGCTGCGGTGGCAGCCCTTCACCTGATGGGAAAGTTTCTTTCTTGGGCTGTGCAACCGTAGAAGTCGATTGAAGCGTCTCAGATGACCCACCCCTTAGGTCGCTATTAGAAGCCTCAGCCTCGGACTCCGTTTCAGCATCAGATCCACGATCTGGCGTTGCCGGGCCAGGAATGTCTTCATCTTCGTTTTGCTCCTCAACTTTCGCTTCCTCAATCTCCATTTGGTCGCTATCTGACTCCTGCTCTTGAGCCACTTTCGCAGCCCTGGACGGGGCTTTCCGCTTGGAGGTTCGAGAGGGACCTGCTTTACGCGGTGTCTCTATCCTAGCCGACTGTATTGCAAGAGCTATGAGGTGTCAAATTAGCGAGATGATGGTACATACATTTGGCTCCCATACCTGTGGACTTGTCAACTTTTGCACCAGCTAGCAGACGGCTCTGGTCTCGTATCTTCCTCTTTTTCTCGTTGAGCAGCTCCATGAATTGCTGCAACATGGCTGTTTCAGCCTCATTCTTGGTTTTGATGAAATCATCCAATTGAGCATTGAGTCTTGTGATGGTATCTTTTTCATTGTCAATCCGCGCCTTCACCTTAGCCAGCTCTTGCAACGTCCGAAAATGAGCTTGGGCTGAAGCCTGAGCCCACTCGAACGGATTGAATTCGAACTCGTCATCTCTAGGCAGTACAATCTCGCCCCATGTGACCTGCGCCATGTTAAATCAAGCTCGGCTCAAAGAGAGAGTTGTCTTGCCTTGATGCCTTGCACATCCTGCCGAATTGAGACTTCAAGATTGTTCTTCTTCAATGCGTAGACCATGCGGACACCATTCGATAGATTGGCGTGGTCTGGGCCCAGCTGTTTCTGCAACAGAAAGTGAGCCAGGACAGCCTCCCACTCTGCATCACTGCCCTTGAACTTGTGTTTCAATTGCGGAAGCTGGCTTTGTTTGACTGCACACATGTCAGCATAGCAACCATGGTGAGCGTTAGGGTTGCCCTTACGATGTACAACGTACGGGTTCTCGCCCTCACATCCAACCAGCTGAACATCAAGTTCGTGAGCGCCATGCTGCTGTACTTCGATGACGACGAGCTCGCCGCGCCCGCTAGCCGGCTCGACAGGCAGGATGCGTCGATCCATGATGCTGCTCTGCCCACTAGCTATCAGAGCTTCAATAGGCAAGGCGCGCAGACTAAGCTGCTGTTGTTTTTCTGCCGCGACACACACAGCGCAGCCACGCAGCACCAATAGACTTCGATTCCCGAAGGTGGAGCGCAGGTGACGCAGGTGTGGTGGCGTGTTCTAGGAACAGCCTTACAAGAGTGTTGCAGCCAGCTTGGGATGGTCCCTGTCAGAAACGACCCTGGAGTCGATGACGGGAGACAGATGGACGCAGGAACACGAACACGAGGCGGACGTTTCACTTCCACGTAGATTTATCGAAACCGTAGCTCAAGCCTGGGACGAGAAGCCATGCAAAGTTAAATAGGCGGGTGCCAGTGAGAGCGGGTGCTGCCTTGAAGGCTGCTGCGGCATGCCAGGCACACGACGCACGACGCACGCCAAAGTTTAGCACACGACTCGCCGTGTTTTGCAGCTCAATATAGACCCTGACGTCGTGTTGTTTTGGCTGCGCGTCCCGGGCTAAGCGGCGCCGCCCCAAACACAGCAGCCCTGACGTCTATATCCACGCGCACGCCCGCCCTCTGCATTGCGGGGGATCTTGCATGAAAAGCGTTCGCTGTGCGTTCTGCGCTGGCTGTGTTTATTTGGGCAACCACGGCCACTCGGTGTGACGAGCAGCAGGGATAACGCGTTACGCTTGCACCTTCCTGGCCGCAGCGTGGGCCAAAAGGCGGGAAAGAGCGTTCGCTTACGCACCCTGCAGCAAGAACGACCGACCAGCACACCAACCTCCTCCACTCTACCCAAACCTGTCTCACTACACCACAATCGCTCCGTCGCGATCTGCCGACCCACTCTGCCATGGCTGCTCCGAACCGCAGCTTTGCGGGGCGGATAGCCTCCATCAACTCGATGGTTTCTGGAATCGAGAACTGGGACGATGCCGACTTCGAGGATGGCGACGGCCTGCTGTTCAAGAACTCGACGGTCCACTCGCTGTCCTCGCGCCTCAGCGTGCGCTCCGAGTCGAACACGGGCGATGATGACTGGCAGGTACTGCTGGCGCCCGACGACGACCTGGCGACCAACAAAGCCATCTTCTCCGCGAAGCAAGCCGGTATCCCCATCCCCACAAGCGTGCCTGCGTCGGCATTGCTGGGCGGAAGCATCAAACGCTTGGGCAAGCCGAAGAACAATAAGAAAATCGAGCTCGACGACGACTGGGGCAACGACCTCGAGCTTCCGGATCCTGCAAACGGCGGCGAACTGAAGTTGAAGGCGCCCGTGCCACGTACGCCGGCTGACCACGACGACGACTTTGGCGATGACTGGGGCGAGGGGAGCTTAGGTATTCGCTTTGCTGGCACCAAGAGAGATCCGCGCGGTGGGCGCAGCTCGTCGGCCTCTGCTATGAGCCCGAGCCTGGGAAGCTGCATGACCCTTGAGAGTGAAGACGATGACCTGACCGGGCTCGTATTGCCCACGGAGCCTCTAGACTTCAACGCACGCCTGAACAAGCTCAAGACAACTGAGCAGGCGCCTCTTGCGCCCTCTCCGTTCCCTATCCAGCAGCAACGTGAGCTGCCCCCCACATCAGTACCCGCCGTGGTCCCTGCTGAGGAGGCGCCCGTGCCTGCCGAGGAGCCCGTCCACCAGGAACCCCCCGAAGATGACTTCGAAGCAGATTTCGACTTGCCCGCCACCTTTCCTCCACTGGCATTAAACCAATCGCACACACAGTCACCAGCGGTCACCCCTTTCACTTCGCCGCCGCTCGAGAGTGAGGCTGCATCGTCGCCCCAGCCCCCACCCAAACCGGCAGACGAGGAGGAAGACTTCATGGAAGGCCTCGACTTTGGTGCAGGGGAGGCCCTTGACACAAGGAAGCTCACGCTAAACCGTAACATTATAGTGAAGAAAACAGCTTCCAAGCCCGCTACGCCTCCTGCTGCGCGACCTACAGCTTCCATCACCTTCACTGACAAGCCGTCGTCGTCGGGCTCCAGAATACCTCGACCACTACCCACCACCGCCGCACGTACTAGGCTCACTCCCGTCTACGAATCCGGTGCCGCTATGCAGGGCAGCACTCGGCCAATGCCCACTACTACTAGTGCGCAGTACCTCAAGGCAAAGCGCTCCGCACCGATGCTCCGCAGCTCCAACTTTCAGTCAACACCACGCTCGAGTGTACCCTTCCTGCCCGCCGGCAATCCCACTTCGCAGTCACATCATGTCACTGCTAGAGGCTCACAAAGTCACCTTCGACGCGATTCAGACCCTCGCCGGCCATTGTCGCCATCTATGCGCTCTCACTCACGCATGTCGATTGGTGGACAGATGGATACTCAAACCCCAAGTCGTGCTGGGGCACGAAGAGAATTGGCTCCGTCTGCTCTCGGCCGTCATCCACCGCCACCAAAGAAGTTGACCAAGCCTCAACGCAAGCGAAACTTTGGCGACGGCCACGAGCTCGATCTCTTCGATGACCTGCCAACATCTGCTGTGAAGGAGAAGCAATACGAGAAGACTCCTCGGAACACCGCCAGCACCAAGACGCTTCGATCACAGACGAGTACGTCTCGCCTGCCTATGCCAGATCGAATGACTACGCCGTTGCCCCAGACACCCAAAAGCCCACCAAAGACGGATAACACGCCACGATTTGCTCGAGACACTGCTGCTAGTAGGAATGCCCGTGAACAGCGTCTGGCAGGTACGAGATCACGAGGCGAAGGTCCCATTGCGCCCACGGCTCGACCTGTCAGCTGGCAAGCACAAGTTGCTGCCCGAAGCCCACATACGAGTCCGACGGCTCTTCGTAAGAAAGGAACAGGCCAAAAACCACAATTGATTAGACAAATGACTCAACCCTACACTCAAAGTAAGACCCTCATTATGTATGTCTCATCACTACCACTAACATTCAGCAGCCGAGAAAGGAATGGTCTACAACCCTTCAATGCAGCGCTGGGAAGGCAACGAAGACGTGCTTGTTTCTTTCTCTCAGCCCAACAATTCCACCACGACCCTTGCGTTGACCACAGCGAGTACGCCAACTTTTGCGCCGCCTAACATGTCACATGGCCGCGCGCACGACCGTTCGCAATCCATGTCGCAAACACTCCTGTCGTCGATCCACTCTAGAAATCTCTCGTCGCCGCGCTTGATGAAGATACCATCTAACCCTGCGCCGGCACCATCACCGCCTCGTCCAGCGTTGATCTCGCAAATCTCAGCTCCCCGAGGTGTACAATACGAAGGCCGCATGGTCTTTGATCCTGTGAAAATGACATGGCTCAAAGCGCCACGACACTCGACTGGCCCACAATCACCCATGTCGGTCGGAGATCCAGACGAAGACGAAGATCCATTCGCTGGTCTAGACGATCTGAAGGACAATGAGAGTGTCGTTGGTGGCAACAACTTTGGTGGTGGTGCAGGTGGCGCCACCAACAGTGACGATCCTACATTCGTAGGCGAAGAATTCGACGTCGGACCCAGCTTCATTCGCAGACAACGCGAAGAAGAAGCCGTCTGGCGCCGCAGAGTCGAGGGGTGGGTTGGAGGCATCCGTGACTCTGGCGAACAGCGCGGCGGCTGGAGGTGGGCGATCCGAGAGTTTGCTGCAAGCGCCTCTGTCGGCACGCTCGAAAACTAAACGCTTCTGTACATGCGTTTCACCACACTTACGATCTTATGACTGCATTGCACATTTGGATATTGGGCATATACCCACAGGCAAAAGGCGTCTGGACACTGTCCTGCTAGATATCCCTGAGTGTTACGACGGGTGCCGGGATGCGCGCCTCACTCTTAACGACACATTCATGACTTATGACTTTTGCAAAAACGTTTTGCATGGGAGACCTGGGCTATCTAGCTCGAGATAGAGGGTTGCAGCTTTTTGGGCATGACATTACCATGGCGACGTTGGCGTTCTGCTTTACGCTTCTTGCAACGTACTGCTAATAACAAATAGGGATCTTGGAATACATACAGTTTATCGCTACGCTGACTCTGAGATGTGCATGCCTTGTCCTTGTGATAGTGAAGCCAGCGCACTGGGCCTCCACTCGATTGAGATGTGGGGCTGCAGTCCGCAAGCGCGTCCCTGAACGCCCGGATGCAGGTCAGGTGCGGTCCCAACAGTCACACGTCACCTCTCTGCCCCGCCCGACACTCTATATAGCACCATGTCTCGGTCCAACGACCCTGGGCACTACTTTCAGACCACGTACGGCTTGTGCACTGGCATCTGGATGCCCAACGCTAACAGCCAGCAGCTCTGCGCTCAACGAGACCGCGCGCAAGGCCGCCAAATCGAAGAACGACAAAGGCAGCCCGATCAAGCTCCCCTCCAAGATCCTCGCCGTCATCCCCGACCCCCAGGATGACAGCCAGATATACATCGCCGAGGCCGCCGGCAATGTGAAGCGGGTCAACATTGAAGTCGGTCAGACCTCCATTCCGGTGCCCTATACGCATCTGCACATGTACCTGCAACGTAGAGCTAGCACTGACCGTATTATTGCCACAGACTAAGAAAGTGACCGCAACCTTCGCTGGGCCAGTCGCGCCTCTCACGTCACTCGCTGTCTCGCCGAGATCTGGCACTGTATACGCTGGGTGCTGGGACAAATCGGTATGGTCATGGACGCTATCTACAGGAACGTTAGCCAAGCGGTTTCAAGGACACAGTGACTTTGTCAAGGCTGTCCTACCTGTCTTCTTGCAGGATAAGGAGATTCTCGTATCTGCTTCGGCAGACGCGAGCATCATTGTCTGGGACGCCGCAACAGGCAACAAGCTGCACACTCTGAAGGGACACACACGAGGGATTCTTGCGCTCACTCTCGATGTTGCAGAGTATGAGTCGAACAAAGAGGCGGCAACGGTATTCAGTGCTGGCAGTGACAGAGAGATTCGACGTTGGAAGATCAGTTTGGCCTCAGCCTCGGAACTTGAGCCCTCGCCGATCATCGCGCACGAGACAAGTATCGACGCTGTACACTTCGACTCAGATGGTGATCTTTGGACGGCCTCGGCGGATAAAACCGCGAAGTGTCTCTCAAGAGGCAGGGAGTGGGACGAGGACTCGGCGTTTGAACACCCCGATTTCGTTCGCGACGTTGCTGTTGACGAAGAGGGAGGCTGGGTCGTCACCGCTTGCAGAGACGAGGAGATTCGCATATGGGAGAAGGGCAGCGGCAAGCTGCATCATACCTTCTCCGGACATTTTGAGGAAGTTACTGGACTGGTTCTCCTGACTGGCCAGAAGCTTATTAGTGTGAGTATCGATGCGACTATTCGACAGTGGGGCCTTCAGGCGCAGGAGCTCGCCAAGGCAATCAAAGAAGCCGAGGACGAACAGCTTGGTAAGAACAAGGAAGAGCCAGAGAAGAAAGAGGGGTTGATGACTGCCGAGGAAGAGGCAGAGTTGGCCGAACTCATGGAAGATAGCGACTAGCGACTAGACACCTCAGGCGAGCGGACGAGCTATCGCATCGTACATTGCCAGCAACTCGCTGGCACCTTCGATCGACGTCTTCTCCGGTCGCCCTAGATAACAAAAACAACAAAGCGAGACGGCGGGACAAGCACAGTTGTGCAAGGCTCTACCGGCGCATGGTTAATTCCGGACGTGGTAGGGTTGGTTCCCGGCTCCTCGATGGAGTCACCTGGTATCCCCCACACCCTATGCTTCCACTATCTGTGGTACTGTTTACCGTGGTAACTAGCTGCGAAACCCTGGCTCAGAGTCGAAGACCGCCTGCTCCGTGACGCTTCCCACGACATTCACCCCGGCCAAGGTAATCCCACGACTTTCGCGCGCGATGCTGTACTCACCCTCACGGCTACGGCAATCCCTGACGTTAACCCTTGTGCCTTTGTTTGCCCTTGACCATCTTTTGCGTAACGCGACGCTTCTTTATCGACTGACGCGCGCCTCATGATTGTTCTCTGCCTTCCCGCCTGCCCACCTCTTTAAAGCTCAACACATCCATCGCATATCGATCCCTCCCTAACGATTGAAGAGCAACTCCTCCACGGACTGTGGCGCAAATCGAATTATACTGTCCCATAACGAAGTGGCCCAATATTGCCAAGTTGAACAAGACCTTCCATTGCAGGGTAGCAACCCCATCACCTGCGCAGCCTTTTCAGGTTAGTGAGTGTGAGAGAAGCCAGCAGCTATGGGGCCGCAAGCTCTGACAGGCATTCGTGTCCTTGGCATATTGCATGGAAGCACTTTTGTTCGACGCTACGGCTACAAACCTATGTAGGGACTGTCGACGGTTTCTTCGTACCTGACTGGAACGGTAGAGTGAGTGGAGCATATTTGTTCCTTGCACATCGAGCACAAACAACGCATGGACAAAAATTCGCCACCGAACTAAGGCACGCGATGGTGTTTCCAAAAGCCCTGGAAGGCCTCGGTATAGGGGCGTCATTGCACAGCACACAACAGAGTACACCAATCATCGATGTGCAGATTAGACGGGAATGTACAACATCTGGCCATGTTTGGCACAGGCCTACAAGCTTCACCGCAGATTCGTACGGTGGGCTTCAAGGACAGCTGAAATACAGCAGGACGCCACTTTGGCTATAGCCCACGGAGGCTGACGGGTAAATGGTATGTGTCACCCACCCAAAAGATCCCTCAAAAGAGCTGCTGTGGTGGGATGGCACGCCCGTGAGTTGCAGGTTTTGCGGTAGCTGGTGCAGAGCGCTCCTTTCAACTAACCTCCTAACCTGTCTGGAGTGCTCTGAATCGGTTCGTCGTATTCTCGACTCGAACTACTACGATCGATAGGCCATGCTGGTGTCACAGCACGGCCTATCGCTCGTCCACACCTAGCATTTTGAATGCTCTAAGTGAGGCAAGGAGCCTGTTTTCAGAGGGTCACCTCCGCCACCAGTACCACCCTTTTCAGGGAGGGGTGTGTGGCAGATGCCTGCGACATTGAGACTCTGCCAGAGACTCTGACAGACCGAAAGGTCCACGGCATACTGAGCAACAGTCACCTCCTTGCCCCTAGGTGTGAGCCTCAGGTCGCCGATCTGAGGCGCATCGCGATTTGCATGTTGAGCTTTGGCTTCGTTTTGGCTTTACGTTGGCTTCTTTCGACTCTACATCGAGTTCTGTTCCTTCCAGCTTGCATTGAGATTCTATCTCAGTGCTGCACCTTTGACGATCCCGCACGAAGAAACCTGCACGAAAGGGACTTCGGTCCCCACCACCAGTGCCTCTCTTCTCAGGGAGGAGCGAGTGGGAGATGCCTGCGATGTTGAGCAATCTTTTGCGGAAAGCTCTGACAGACTGTAAAGGTCCATGGCGAGTTGTCTTCAGGTACCTTCGCTGCACGTTCCATTTGATTTTGGGTTCGGCCCCGTTTCCGTCGAGGTCATACTTTGTGTCCAGATACATCGTTTCCTTCGCTAGAGCACCCGCTCGCGCTCCGTTCCGTCCGTCGTCGATCATCAACGAGGAACTTGCACAGCAGGGGAAACCCCACCACTTGTGTCCACCTTCTCAGGTGGAAGTGTGTGGAAGATGCCAACCGATATGGAGAACACGCGTCAGCTCTTAAGCAGAGACCGTGGGCTCTGACAGACCGCAAGGTCCATGGCAATCGTTGCGTGCAAGCACCCTCCGGCTCCGGTTCAGGCGGCCAGGGAAGCTGTCCTACGCGCCGCTTCCGAGGCCCTCGAAACCTCGATCCGCACTTGTTCCTTCGATCGCTCGTCCGTCCTGACTATTCATAGTCTGCTTCTTTTGGTCCAATGGCGCACGACGCTGTTCTTTTGCTTCGCTTCTGTGGTAGTCGGATTATAGCGGGGCAGGTGCTATTACCTGTCTGGAGAAAGTGGGTCAAGCACGGTAGTGCTGCTGACCGCAAGAGGTGGACGGGTGGTAGAAGTCGGACCCTTGCGCCTCCTCGTGGTGCCGCCTGGATAGTCGACTGCTCTCGTGTGGGGGAGCGAGAGACGAACCAAATGCAAGGGACGCAATGTGTCGGGAGCGGAGAAGATGATACAACCCCACTCTACAAGTGTCTTAGGCAGATAGTGCTTGCTGTAGTCAATGCATCTAGTTGTCTGTTGTTAGTCTCTATAAGTGTCTTAGGCAGATAGTGCTTGCTGTAGTCAATGCATCTGGTTGTCTGTTGTTAGTCTCTATAAGTGTCTTAGGCAGATAGTGCTTGCTATAGTTAATGCATCTAGCTGTCTGTCGTTAGCCGTGTGAATTCATCTCTCCACCAGGCATTCCATGACAGACAGTCTTAATCGCGGTCCTCGTAGTCAGCGTACCCCAGCTCGCCGCCATGTCGCCTGCCACCTCCCGCCACCGACGATGCCACACAGCCGCCGAACCCTGGGAGCGTCGCTCAGTGGGACGTCCCCGCTCTGCGTCGTTTGCTTCCTCCTGAATCAGAAGGTGGCCAACCAGCAGCAGCAGTGCAGCAGCACGGTTTAGCAGAGCAGGCAGAGCAGGCAGAGCAGGCGAGGCAGTAGACGGGCAGCGTTGGTTACTGAGGTGCACGACTATGCTGCTATGGTGAAAGGGGGCAATGAGCATCGTCATGTAGGGGTTCGAAGCGAGCGAGTGGCGCCGCAAGACCAGCTGGGGCTTCCACGGGAGCAAGAGAAGAGCCAGGGCTGTACATTGAGAGCAGCTGCTGTGCCGTGGCTTCCTGCCCTGCGTTGCTGCCTGCACAGCCTGCCTCTAGTTTGATTCAAAGACGGTGAACGTCTGCTTGGTGTGGAGAGAGAATGATAGGAACTATAATCACGTCTTCTGACTTTGTAGCGCCCTCCTCGGCCTGTACATGATACATACAACACCGTGCCCCTGTCCTTGTCCATACGTGCATCTTCGCCTTCGTCCCTGGAGAAGAGGCTGGCTGGGTCCTGCGCGTTCGCGCCCCCATCAGAGGCTGGTGATGGGGCCTCCAGTCCACCGTCTCCCTCTACATGTGTTGGGTCGATCAAACTTCACCAAACTTCGCCAGAGACCACGGTCCGTGTCTGCACAGCCGACGGCTCGTTGTCTACAGCATTCTTACCTGCATGCTCACCTTCATCCGTGCTGGTGGGTTGACGGCGTGCGTCGACAGCATTCTTACCTGCAACAGCATTCTTACCTGCATGCTCACCTTCATCCGTGCTGGTGGGTTGACGGCGTGCGTCGACAGCATTCTTACCTGCATGCTCACCTTCATCCGTGCCGGTGGGTCGACGGCCTGCGTCGACCACCTCTGCCACCTCCATGTCCCTACCGGCGCCCGGTCCCTTAGCACCCACTCCATCTTCTGCTTTCTGTGGCTGCTGCACCAGCTGCCCGTTCACGCGCGTCTCCGCTCCGACCGGCAGGCGCCAGGACGAGTAGGGGATGCTGGTGAGGGAGTTGGGGTCGTGGGGAGTGCTGGGAGAGGAGAGAGGAGAGAGGAGGTGTGTGAGGGAGGGTATGCAGAGGCGGAGCATGGTCGAGAAGTGAGGTTTTGGGAGCGTGGTTGCTGGTGCTGTTGAAGTGAAGGGGAGCGAGGCATAGGTGGCGAGATGAGCGAAAGATACTTAACGTGGCAAAGCCTGCGCTTTGTGTTGGAGACATTGTGCCATCTCCAAGATGAACGCCGCTCACGTTGTTGTTCTATGTGGTGAGCTCGACATGTCTCGAAGCACTGTCAAAGCAAGTGCAGGTAGGCATGTGAGACTTGGTGAGACCTCGTGAGACCACGTCTTGACCAAAGGGGGAAATCGACCGACGACTGGAGGTGCCTTGGGCACGGAAGGTTAAGCGGCAGGATGGCTCCGAGATGCGATCTCCGGCGCACGGCTGTCCGACATGTTTCTCATTGCAACAACGCGAGCAGGATCTAGCGTCAGGCAAGGGGCTTCTGGGATGGCACTTGCACCGCGGAACGCGAATTCACCCCGCAGTTCTGGCAGAGCATCGAGGGAGAAGCACAACGTCAATCTCGTCCCGTCTCGCAACAGCATTCTTTGCGTGCTGTGGAGGGCAAAAGTCAATCTCGCAACAGCATTCTGTGCGTGCTGTGGAGGGCAAAGGCGCATGCCAACGCAGCAGAGGCTCGAAGCCGCACGCACTGTGCCGCAGAGCGACTCAATGTGAGACAGAGAAAGGCACTGGCATCAGGCCACACTGATACACGGGCACATCAAAGGCGTGTGGTGGCGCGCAAGTGTCTTTCCACGTGCTATGCGTGTGCCAAAACGTCCATGTTTCTGGTGCAGCAGAATCAAAAGTAGCCATGGTGGGTTTCGCATCCAATGGATGGGGCGTGGCTTGCGGAGAAGGTTGCAGTTGTCTCAGGAGGAGGTGCGCCTTGGTGATGCTACACTGTGCTCTATTGGTACATGGCAGGTGGTGACTCAAGCCGCGAAGAGAGGACTTGTGTACAAGTGATTGAGGTGGTGACTCAAGCCGCAAAGAGAGGACTTGTGTACAAGTGATTGAGGTGGTGGCTCAAGCCGCGAAGAGAGACTTTTGTACAAGTGATTGAGGTGGTGGCTCAAACCGCAAAGAGTAGACTTTTGTACAAGTGATTGAGGCGGAGTGGTTTACGTCGTATCATCTTGGAGCACGAATGATTTTGGAGCACATGTTGTGCTAGGCCAATGGTGGAGTGTCTCGGATGTCAGGCTCTGAAATGGTTGCCAAAACACCGTCTCGGTAATGGGGTCATGACGGCGAGGGTGCTGTTGCTTTTCCAAGGCGCAATAAGCATGTTCGCAGGAGCCATTGTCATGGGAGGAAGCATTCCGCGACCGTAGATTGAGAGGGCTCAGTTGTCGAGCCTTGGACCCGCTCAATTGAGTGGAGCAAACTGTCGAGTTCCGCGACGTGATGAGGCTCCTCGGCGATGAGCATGCAACAGGCATAGGGTGACAGCGGCAGCGGGTAGAGGTTCCCCGCTGTTCTGCGGTAGCTTGACAGACCATGTTCAAAAGACAGGAAGAAGCAGACGTGGCCGAGCAGTCGACGATCCACATGCACACGACGTGAGGCTCGTTGGAGTTCAAGCAGCTGTCGGGCGTGTCTCGCAAGAATGAGTCGTGCGGCAGAGCGGGCTGATCAGCGCACGAGTCGCTCGGCGGGAGATTGCGCGCGCCGTGTGCTTGGTGCGGGCTGGAGAGGTGCATGGGGGCAGAAGTTGGGCGAATCACAGGAGGCGATGAGGGCCCGCTTGACCCAGCTCGGCGCAACCAGCTCGGGGCAACCAGCTCGGCGCAACCAGCTGACGGGCAGCAGGGCTCGTCGGGGCCACGGTGATCCTGACTCCTTTGCAGGCAGGCCGCTGGCGCTGGGAACCGTCGAGGCTGTCCAACGGCTATTGGCTCCCAAAGCGGCCGCCAACCCCAGCGGTTGCAGAAAGGCACCGCTTGGAAACCGCTGTTGCCCGTCCCGAGGCTGCAGGCCGAATTGCACCGCGGAGGGCGAGGCAGCGGCGGTGCAAATGGGCTCAGCGAGCAGCGCGCTGCGTTCCGCGTTCCGCGCAGCAACATCAGGCCATGTCTGCGCCGTCTGCTACGAGGCGGGGCGTGGCGAGCGGCGTTGGGTTGCACGACAGCGAGCCTGTGCTCTGGCTGCGAGTCTGGTGGACGGGGGGCCGAGTGCAGGCGCAGAGAAAAGCAACGCCAGCAGCATCGCACGCTCCCAGCGCCCACCGGGCTTGCAGCCAGCACACAGCACAGTGGGAGCAGCGGCCACGCACATGGCGGGGCTTGAGCGCTGGCGATGGAGCGTGCAGTAGCGGCGACGCTGTTGGGGAGTGTGTGAGTGCGGGCAGCGCAGAGGGCAAGGGGCGGGCGCAGTGTGCGCTAGCCGAAGGCTGCTGGAATGGGCTCCAAGGGCCCTGGAGAGCCTGCGCGCCGGGGCGCTCGTCAGGTTCGAGTTGCGCCCCGCCGTGCCGCCCGCCGTGCGGTGGCAGCGGCGACGCAGCCTGCACGCAGACGGGGTGCGGAGTGCTGGGTGCTGGGTGCTGGGTGCTGGGTGCTGTGAGCGGGGCGCTGGGCGTGCTGGCCAGCGAGGCCGCCTGCCTGCTGCGCGCTGCTCGCTGCTGGCTGCTCGCTGCTCGCACTGCTCAGATGGCTCCTGCGCGGCGCCGCCGTGCTGGCGAGCTGGCCCGGGTCGAGCGGTCGAGCGGTCGAGCCCAGCCGTCATTGGCGCCAGTCGTGCGTGGGCCCGCAGCCCGCGAACCGTTTGAGGCCTGCTGAACAAAGGACGGCTGTGTGAATCCGAGTGGGCCCCGCTAGCCGCCTTGGGCGGTCCCAGCCCGCGCTGCCCCAGGCTCTGCGCTCTGCCCTCAGCGCTCAGCGCTTTCGCCTGGCCGTCGTCCTGCTGCCACCTCGCACTCTCGAGCATCGTGACTTTGACGGCCGTTCGACCGCAGTCATCGCAGCGACCGCAGCGACAGTCCCGGCCGACCCAGCACCGCCGTTGAGGCCAGTCTTCGCCTCGCCTCGCCTCGCCTCGCCTCCCCCCACGCTCGCTGCACCGTCCGCTGCCCTCGACACCTGCACCCACCGACACCACGGCCCCAGTGCACCCTCCGCCCTGCCCTCCAACACCACCCCAACCGGCGTCCAGCGTCGCCATCGCCCCCAGCCGGCCCTGCGCAGCCGATTCTCTCCTCCACCCGTGAGCTGCCAGACGTAAGTGTTTTCCTTCATGTCTTTCCCGTGACGCCGGCTCGCCCGCACGCCGGGCTGGCCTGCGGAGCCAGTGCCGCGGACGCTGTTCCTGCACGTCCAACGCCGCGACGCTGCTCGCTGCAAACGGCCGTCTGACAGCTCCAGACACGACCGTACCGTGGTCGGGGTTCTGACAGGCGGTGTTCCTCGTTTCTCTATCATTTTCCAATTGTGTGGGTAGCGACGTATGTGCCGACCCTGCCCTTGGGGGAATGCGTGCCAGTTCCTGGCGTCGTGCTTCCTGGGAACACGCCCACGCCCACGCCCACCTCAACGCGAATACTGACTCGACCCCAGCCAGCACATCGCCCTCCACCCCCCACCATGTCGTCCCTCACCGTGATCCCCGTCTCCAATGAGACCAAGAACACGTCTCAACGCACCACCAAGGATGGCCGTCGCATTCGCTATGAGATGCAGGTCATCCAGCAGCCTGAGCGCGCCCGTGCTTGTGGCAGCGGCGCCAAGTCGAGCGCTGACCGTCGCCCTGTGGATCCCCCGCCCATTGTCGAGCTGCGCATCTTCGACAACGACCAGGACGTCACCTTTGCCTACAACGCAAACTTCTTCCTCCACGCCAGTCTCGAGAATGCTCGTCCCCTAGCCGCTGGCCGCACCGCTCCCTCCATCTCCGGCACTCCAGTCCTCACCGGCACTCCAGTCGCCGGCATGGCCTACCTCGACCGCCCCACCCCCGCCGGCTACTTCATCTTCCCTGATCTCTCCGTCCGCCACGAGGGCAAGTACCGCCTTAGCTTTGCCCTGCTGGAGAATCTCAGCGAAGTCAAGGACCTCGATCCCGAAGACCCCAACGTCATCCACGACGGCAACCGCTTCGTCACCAACCGCTGCGAAGTCAAGTCGGCCCCTTTCACCGTCTTCTCCGCCAAGAAGTTTCCTGGTCTGTCAGAGAGTACCGCCCTCAGCCGCATGGTTGCCGAGCAGGGCTGCCGTGTGCGCATCAGGCGCGATGTCAGGATGAGGCGTCGTGAGAACAAGAGCTCAAAGGAATGGGACGGCTACGACGAGGACAACGAGTACCCGGGCCAGCCACGACGCACTCCTACCCCAGAATCCTATGGTGCACAGCCTGGCATGCCAGCCCCTGGTCCACCCCTCGATGAACGTCCCCGCTCCGTCTCGAATGCCAGCAACTCTTCGCTAGCTGGCCCCCGTCGCCCAAGTGTGGAAGAAATGGCCCAGTACCAGCAGCCGAGCACAAACTACCAGCAGATGCCCCCGCCGCAGAGTGCTGCCTACTCGCACCTGTCAAGCCAGCCTCAGTACCAGTCTCAGTACCAACAGCCCCAGCAACCGCAATACGCTCCTCCACCAGCACACCACATGATGCAGCCGCCCCAACCCCCGTACTCCCAGCCGCCCCCACAGCAGCCCCAGCATCAGTCCCAGCCTGCATACAACAACTACCAGTCTCACAGCACCATGCCCATGAACCAGTCTTATGGCTACTCCACCCACCAACAGCCTCACCAGTCTCAGCAATCCCACTACGAGGCCCGTCAGGAGCCTCCAGCTGCCCACCACCAACCCATCGACTACCGCAGGCCCTCCATTCTTCAGCCGCCTCAACAATACGCGCCGTCCAGCCAGCCGCAGTTGATGTCTCCTTACAGTCCAGTAGATGCGTACCAGCAGCAGCGCTCTCAGTCCATGAGTCAGCCCACACAGCCTATGCAGACCCCTACTCGTGCAGCCTCGATCTCTGGTCCAGGCAGCATGCACCCACAGAACATACATTCTCTGCCCACATTGAAGACTCTGCAACCGCCAATCGGCCCTGACAAGCTGGAACCTGTCTCACCCTCGTATGCTTCGCCTATGAACTCGATCTCTTCTGGGACAATATCTGCCAACTCGGACGCTTCTCACTCCAACTACGCCCTGCACAACTACCCCAGCTCCAACCTGCCTCCCATGGCAAGCGCCACCGGCCAGAAGCGATCTTTCTCGAGCACATTCGACCAGGGCCACGTCACCGGACGCTTGACCCAGGGTGCACGACCTGTGATCGCCGGGCCCGGCTACACCTACGACGAGCCCGACATGGAAGAGCCAATGGACCGAGCTGCTATGAGCTACCGCCGAGCAGACGGTACCCAACGCCAACGGCACGTTCCAGAGGTGAATGTCTAGCTCTGACCACGCCTAGCTATGGCCCTGTGTGGCTTTCTCCAATCTGTTGCTTTGCGCCTGTTCGTTGGAGTGCCGGTGTCTGGCGTTACTTGACCCTTCTTCTTTCAGATATCGATATACCCGAGAGCAATATCTATGCAATCTCGCGACATCTCCTTTTTTTGGTATTCTCCTGTTCTTTTTCACTTGAATGATTGTTGAGTTCATGTCATGGCGGGCGGCTCTTGTCTGCATCATGTATCTCATGTACACACTCCTTGCAAAGGCATCTCGTTGTATTTCCTACTGCATTGCCTCTCCTACTCTGAGTTGTTGGTCACGAAAAAACGAGCTCGCTGTTCGAGTTCAAGCCCTCCGGCGCTGCACTATTTTATCCCGTTTGCAATCTTATCCTGTGTCTTCAATACGTGTCGTTGGCCTTTTGCCAGCACCGAGGGCGGCTGTCTGCAACACTTGCTGGACCAAATTGAGATGATGTAGATGGCCTTTGTCTGCGTGGCGTCTATGTTTAGACTTGTAGTCGCACATAGTCCCGTCAGAGATGCGCTTAAAGCAATAAAGTTGTTATTTGACCAGAATTTAAATTGAGATAATGTAGATGGCCGTTGTCTGAGTGGCGTCCATTTGGACTTGTAGTCGCATTCGGTCCTGTTAGAGCAGAAGCGCTTAAAGCAGTAAAGTTGTTCAACTACAATTCAAACTAAGATGATGTAGATGGCCTTTGTCTAATTGGCGCCTGTTTAGACTTGTAGTCGCACACAGTCCCGTCAGAGCAGATGCGCTCAAAGCAATGAAGTTGTTATTCAACCACAATTCATCCTCTACAACGTGCGGCAGGCTATACACGCATACTTCTCCCGTCACACGGCTGCGCACACAATCTCCCTTCTCCCCCAAAGCAAGACGCCGCGCAGATTCGGCCACCGGCGCGGACCCTGGCTGACAGTCCGGCCTAGTCCCTTTGTTTACATGGGCGCGGGGTAGCTTCTGTTAGCTACCCCTCCAGCTATCACGCAATTCGGTACACAGCGCTCTGCTCTCCAATCACACCCCCAACCGGCGAGTCTGACAGGCGGCCTCTGCTACGATGGCAGCATTGGGATTAGCAGCGTTGCTGCTCCGTGGGATCAAGACGGCGGTAGCAAGGTAGGTGTGCGAGTGAGTGTCGCTTGCTCAGGGCCGGGAACGAGCAAGTGCGACCGGTGTGGCCCGGGGCCTTGACGGGGCCTTGACAGGACCATCGTCCAGGCCAAGCGTGATCCAGCGCCTGTGCCGACTATTTAGATGACGTGACCGACGGCTCCTTTTGTGCCATTGCTTCCCCGTCCCCTCTTTGTTGTGCTGGTGGGATCAATCAACACGGCTTCGTCTTGCTTGACGTTAAGACGCCTCGCACTTCAAGACGCCTCCATCTTGCCTGACGTTAAGACGCCTCCATCCTGCTGGACTTCAAGACGCCTCCATCTTGCTGGACTTCAAGACGCTTCCATCTTGCTGGACTTCAAGACGCCTCCATCTTGCCGCACTCCAAGTCTCCACAATCGCCCACCATGGCTGAGGAACTTTCCAAGAACTTCGAGACGCTGCAATTGCACGCTGGTAAGCTCTTCCGCATGTAGCATGTTCATTGCTGACAGCACCTTCAGGTCACACCCCAGACCCGGCGACAAACTCCCGCGCTGTCCCCATCTACGCCACAACGGTATGTCAATTCTTACTGGACTTGTTCGAGAACAACAGCTGATGTTGACAGTCGTATACTTTCAATGACTCCGCTCACGGGGCGAGGCTTTTTGGCCTGAAGGAGTTTGGCAACATCTACAGCCGGATCGGCAACCCAACTGTTGGTATGTGCGGTATGTCACGATAGCAGGAGCTTCCTAATCCCTTGTATGCAGGCGTCTTCGAGGCCCGCATCGCAGCGCTCGAGGGCGGTGTCGCGGCTCTGGCCACTGCATCCGGCCAGGCTGCCCAGTTCATTGCCATCAGCGCACTCGCTCACGCCGGAGACAACATCGTTGCGACCACAAACCTCTACGGCGGCACATACAACCAGCTGAAGGTCTTCTTCCCTAGACTGGGCATCAACACCAAGTTTGTCAACGGTGACAAGCCTGAGGACTTCAAGGCTGCGATCGACGACAAGACAAAGGCTATCTACCTCGAGTCTATCGGTAACCCCAGGTACAACGTCCCAGACTTTGAGAAGATTGCCGCAATTGCACACGAAGCAGGCGTCCCAGTCATTGTGGACAACACTTTCGGTGCTGGAGGCTATTTCATCCGCCCCATCGACCACGGCGCAGACATTGTTGTCCACTCGGCAACAAAGTGGATTGGAGGCCACGGCACAACAATCGGCGGCGTCATCGTTGACAGCGGCAAGTTTGACTGGGGAAAGCATGCAAAGCGCTTCCCCCAGTTCAACGACCCCTCAGAAGGCTATCACGGCCTGAAGTTTGTCGACACATTCGGCGCAATCGCTTTCATCATCCGCGCCCGTGTCGAGATCCAGCGCGATCTCGGTGCGGCTCTCAACCCCTTCGCCGCCCAGCAGCTGCTCCTCGGTATCGAGACACTCAGCCTGCGCGCCGAGCGCCACGCATACAACGCACTCAAGCTCGCAAAATGGCTGGAGAGTAACGAGAATGTAAGCTGGGTCTCATACCCCGGACTCGAGAGCCACCAGTCGCACGAGCTTGCGAAGAAGTACCTACCGCGCGGGTTTGGTGGTGTGCTTTCATTTGGTGTAAAGGGAGGTGGTGCGGCCGGAAGCCAGGTCGTCGACAACTTCAAGCTGATCTCAAACCTGGCGAACGTCGGCGATTCGAAGACGCTTGCTATCCACCCGTGGACCACGACTCACGAGCAGTTGAACGACGAAGAGAAGGCGGCTTCCGGTGTTACTGAGGTAAGTCTAGCATTCGCAATCATGTTAGTACAAAGTCTAATTGACGAACAGGATCTCATCCGCATCTCCGTTGGTACCGAGCACATCGACGACATCATCGCCGACTTTGAGCAGTCGTTCAAGAAGTCCGCCACCAAGCCTGACGAGAAGGGCCAGCCTGGCAATGCTGAAAAGACGGGAAATACCGAAGTGTCTGCTTCCATTGCTGGGTCCACGTAAGCGTCGGACTGAGTAAACTTTGCTCAGAGTATGCATCTAGATACCATGTTTCATTGAAAGAACCTGCCTGCTACCACTTTGCTCTCACTGCTTCAAGCACATGGTTGTGGTTGAATCCTAACCGAGCCACCCCATAGCCCAAACGACATATTTCCCCCTCCATCGCAAATATGTGAGGCTGTTCGGACACATTGCTCGAGCACACACCTTGCGGATACACTGTTGGAGCTGGATGCAAGATGATGCCGCGCCGTTGACGAGGAACTCAATCTACAGCAGCAAGTGTTGTGGAACGTAAGAGGCAATAACAGATTGGGTCATTCTCTCTCTTTGCTAGACGGATCCCTTGTTGGCGTCATTTCTTATACTGGTGCACCATGTTTCACTCTGTCATGGTCGGCTACAGCGGTGTCGCTTGCGTCCTCGTTGAATGCATCTTCTCCAAGCAAGGCCTTGTCGATGACTTCCTCTTCTGCGTCCTCTTCTGCGTCCTCTTCTGCATCCTCTTCTGCATCCTCTTCTGCATCCTCTTCTGCATCTCCATCCAGTGCACTTCCTCCACTCGCAGCCTTCTGGGTCTTCGCCTTTGCCGTGTCAGCGTTAGATGCAGCACCATTAAGTGCCTGTTTCTGCTTCGCCGTAAGCTGCACACCAGCCGCCACCCACGGAAACTCGAGGCTCTTCCGAACAATGGCTTTTCCTGGATTGCACCGGCACATACCCTTGGACTCGCAGCTGCAACAAGCGTGGTAATACCTCTTCCCATCGTACTCGCACCACCAGCGCGCCAGGCGCCGCTTGGACGCGTCGTCGACCAGACTTGCTCCCACCCGCTGCGGATCAAAGCCCATTGTCCGCACGCGCGCTGTCTTCGGGAGCTTGGCCAGCAGCGAGCGCGCCGTCTTGGTCGACCCAAACACGTCCTGCAGCATGGCTCGCAGCCCCGTCATGCCCCTGTCCTCGGACGCGAGCTTCATCTTCCACGCCAGAGACTCGAGTCGCGCTTTGCAGTTGACGCGGTCGGGTTTGTCCATCTTCGACGCCTGCAGGGCTCTTGCAGCGTCCAGAAAAACGTCCTGCACCGACTTTGCATAGTCGACTTCCACCCGCTCCTTCGGCTTCACAATGCCCAGTAGGCCGTACACCTTGTCCCGGGGGTTCTCGCACTCGTACCCGCTGAAGCGGGCTATTGTCAGTCGCAGCCCCTCGTAGCGGTTCATGCCCTGGTTCGCTATCAGCGCAAGCACCGCCTTGGAGCACCCGTGTTGCTGCAGCCACATGGCACTGCCCGTGGCGACGGCGTGCACGTCGTCCCAGGGGATCTCGACCGGCCCCGACATGCCGCGGCAAATGATCCGCACAGCTCTTGCAAGCAGCACCTCCTGCACGACCCACAGGCGGGTGAAGTAGTCGTCGTGCAGCAGGACACCGAGTGAGTGCGGTCGCGGCTTGTAAAGGAACTCATCGGCTGCCTCCCGGAACGCCTGGTCTCTACTCCCCAGCCAGATGATCATCGAGTCGCAGTCCTTGTAGATCTGTGCCATCATCCGCACCTGGTGGTTCTTCTCCTCGGGATTCGACTGGTCGATGCAGATCTGGTCTATCCAGATGTATCCTCGCGCGGCGAACCCCTGGAGGAACGCATGCAAGTTTGCTCGTATGTGGAGCTTGCGGTGGTTGACTCGGATCGGGTAAGTAGGGAGCGCAGGACCCCATGTGTAGGACAGAGCCATGTAGTTTGGGGCCTTGTCCAGATCGAACGTGTGGAGCTCATATTGAGCCAGGTGGCCGTGGTGTGCCCTGTGCCGTAACCGCAGAAGACGGATTTGCTTCTGCGTCGTGTCGAGATCCGGGTATGAGTACCCATGGTGTTCGTGCGACATGTCGGAGAGCCGGGTGCAGCCTTGCTGCCCGTGCCAGGTGTTGTATCTGCCCACTGACTGTTTTGTTGATAGAAGCGTCCACCGGCTACGTGCTGTGCTTGCAGGCAGTTGTGCGGTTTGTTCAGTGCGAACTGGCGAGAGTAGGCTGACTCGGCAGGTCTTATGCGCTGACAATACTGCGGGTCCTGAGCTTATGGCTTGCAGCTGAGCATGAGGCTGCGCACAATCGGTTGCGCGTGGTGGCGCACATCCCTGTGCGGTCGTGCATACTGCAGGACCTGCGCCTCTGTGTCCCTTCCAGAGACCAATCGTCACGATGCTCGCCACGGACATCGTACCAGCACAGCCCTATCTGCCAAATCGGTCCGCGCGAGGGATGACGGAGTCTTCTGCTCCTCTGCTGCCCGGTTACTCCAAGTCTGCTCCGAGTCTCAATCAAGCCGGCTTGACAATCGCTGTGACCTCCCTCCAGTGGTCATCAAGACGGACTAGCCTACCAAATACCAACTAAGCTTGTAGATGTAAAGCAGGGACGCAAACCGACCCTGACGACCATTGGAAAGGACTGTCGAGTCTGCACTCGAGCCATGACGTTGTTCTCCTTCCAAAGTCAGCTAGCGGCACTACGGTGGTTCGCATCTCCTTTAAGCACGCCTTCTCAACCGCATGTAGCTTCGTAGCAGCACGCGAGCTTGTACGAGCTCTTCGCGTTCACGTGGGTGTCTAAGGTTGTTGCCTGGAGTGCATACAACCGCTGGAATTGTCCAATACAGTCGGGCGTCTTGTGGATGTTTTCACGGGTTCCTTCGACGAAACGACGTTCCGTCGTGGTTCGCAGAAGGCACCAATGGCCATCTTCTAAGAGCTGGCTAGGCTGATCACTATGCATTTGTAGCTGCTCCCGACAAGCCCTGAGTGGAGTGTCCTTGAGACTTACGCTCTATGGTGCTCTTGCCTCAATGGCTGCTGGCGTGCTGATTAATAGAACGTCAGCATCAAATAAGGTCTGCAGTGATAGACGAACAATAGCAAAGATTCTCTTTCGTGCAGAACGCTCTACCTGCTGTCTGGAGCTGATGGGCGTGAATCATTACTGGGTTGAGTGGTAGAATGATTCAGCGGTTTCATATCTTTTGGGTATATTTCCTTCTCTGAAAAAGAGCATTGTGCTCAGATGTCTTGTGCAAGGTAAGGAACAAGCTCGCTACTTCGTTGTCCAGGTGTTGCTTGATCGGTCTCTCTGCTTAGACGCTGGCGTCCTGTTGGGCTCAAGAGGTTGAATGTGGTGACAACAGACCTCCAATATGACAGTCATAAAACTGACGCTTCTAGTGCACTCTGACTTTGAACTAGGGCATAAAATGCTCCAGTCATGCTTCTATTGCATCCGGCGCGCGCATCTCTTTCCAATGCTGCCTCCTTCAAGTCCTTGCAGGCGTATGCGTACCTACAGAGAAAGACGAAGTGTAGGTCTAGAAGTTCTCAACTGCGGGTGCGATAGTCTCATGTGAAGGTTACTGAGCTTTTACGGCGCAGTGAAAGTGATGATGCAACACAGTAGGACATTCACATGGGACCAAACAGGTACATCCTTACACAGCTCAGTACGAGGCTCACACTAGATTTTGTTCGATTCGACGACGCAATTGAGCATTAATGCGTTTCCCAATTATATCAGCGCTAGTGCTCTGGCGGTACCCTGGCTGTCGACGGTCACTCACTCCCAAATATTCACCCATCTGTTGATGTGCTAGATTAGGCTAACTCGCCAAGACGAAGCTGGCTTAAATACTGCCCGGCCGTTGCTCGCTCTTCTCTCTTTGGCTCTGCAAGTATTCCCTAATCCACCCAGCGTTTCATCTGCTAATACCTCCCAGCTTTGCCTTTTGGCTTAGATGAAGTGTAGTATCTGTTCTTTCCAGTTTAATCTCTGAAATTCCACTACGGTGGTTCAACGATTAAATTACTTTCTGCCACCAGCATTTGGGTCACTGGGCTTGCTCACGCCCATCGGCACGGTGTCGCCGGTATTACACTACCTCCGGTGTACGCGAACCTTTTTCGTTGACCTGGCCTGCCTTGCACAGCCCGTTCGAAGAAGAAGCTTTCCGATTGTTTGCCTCCATCTGCACGACTGCCGGCCGGGTGGGGTGAGAGGCCCGTTGTTTACCAATGATGTCACGCGCAGAGCAAGCAGTCACAAACGCGCCGCAAAGAATTGGTCTTGTATCAATGGCTTTGCCCGGCTTCACGAACACTACACGACCAGTGAGCAGACTCGCATCCTTCACAAGTGACATCTGCATCGCGGTACATGCGCATCCGCCTCAAGGTGTCACCGAAGACCACATACACCGAGCAGTGTGGAGAACGTCTGGTGACAACGCAGGGGTCCAGCACGCACTGTTTGTGCGTTCGAGACACAGCTATGAAGCAGTACATTTTTGGCTCCAGAGACGTCTTCAGCGGCGCGCTTTCGAACAAAAACAATTATCGCCATGGCGATTGCACTGTTTGCACAATGCTTGCTATGCGAACGTTCTCTTACAATCTTCTGATTATTTCAAGGGAAGGACCTCGTGAGATAAGTTTGTTGGAAAATATGGATGTCAACATCTTACAGGCGATATGGAGGACAGCAGACATGAAGCAGTGTTGACCATGTACTTCGTAGAGCACTTATGCATCAGGATGCTGACCTCCGGATTCACTTCGTGGACGTCTTGAAGGACTTCTCACCTTCCCTCTATATATTTCAACGACGTAAAGACATACATTTCGACAACCCCAAGCTATCTGTTTTCACTGATCCCTAGCATGCTCAACATGCCCAATTTCGTCCCATCTGCTCCTTCCGACTCATCATATCAAGCTCACACCATTTACGACGAAAGCAACACAATATCGACACATACGCTATTCAAAGACTCCACTTAACTTTAAAATAATACACCATGACCGATTACCATCCAGAAACGACCAGTGTGTCCAGTCGACGAGTAATCTGACATACTCGCAAGCAAGAACGTACTTTCTTGGCCACACACTCGGCCCCTTGCAACACCGATACGATCACCTCGCGAGCGTTCCAATGATGACGAAGCGAGCAATCCCGCTGCGATGGCTTTATACGACTGTCTTTGCTGCGGTAATGACTTACTCTTTGAAGAGGGGGTGGCCACATGGACAGCGCACTTTATGTGTAAGGGCTGCATGTTGGAGGGATCAAAGTTCGCACTGTTTAATCCTCTGTACTTCCCGGTGCAATACTGTGGTCCTTTGAGCCACATCCACATCAAGCAAGTTCTCGCTTCCAATCAGATGGAATTACATGTGAATAAGGCTCTAGAGTACGATACGCCATGTGTCCCCCACGTGTACTGCTGCAACACTGCATGCCACCGTTTCGTTCCTCTCTTCCAGCACGACAACAGTATCGAATGGCCCAGCATTGCTCGTTGCAAGTGCGGCACCAACACTTGCCTAGGCTTTAAAACCCTTTGGGAGAATGAGAATCATCGTTGCGATCATTCTATGTCAAACAATGGACGACCCCGCGGGCTTCCTGACTACACCCCTGATTGTCGCATCAAGCTCTGTCCGGACTGTCGTATTTTAATACAATAAGTAGACGGAGACTACGCACAGACTTCGTATAATTGCTACAGCTCGAGAATCATCCGAGCAGCATCCAATGACGGGCTATCTACTAAGGTCCTCTCAGGTATAACTTTACTGCCGGCCGACCAGTAAGCTCCCTGCCGTGGCGAGGCGAAACGCTGTGGTGAACATTCAAAAAGCCAGCTTCTCAAACTCAGCGTGGCGTGAGCGAATTATCTTGAAAATGCGTATGGTGTCACTGATCAAAGATGAATCCACGTGAAGCAATTGATCGTGCATTAGTAAGAGAGTAGTAACAGAGAAAGAGGACAATCCATCCCAAAACGCTTTGATATGTAAGCTAGCAGTCCCACAAAACTCCTTTGCTCGCCGTCGCCAAAATGCGGTGTTGCTTCAAAAGCGTAGCTCCGACAAGAACAACCAAAGGCAGTGATGCAGAACCAAACTGCTTTGCACAACGCCGCCGCGCTCGGCGCAGAAACGCTTAGTACTCGGCCTCAAGTCCCTCCTCGCCCTCGAGAGAGTCGGCGGCGACCTCCTAAAAACACTGTTAGCGAACACACCATTGAGAGAAGAACGGAAACAACTCGCCTCGTAATCCCTTTCCAAAGCTGCCAAATCCTCGCGTGCTTCAGAGAACTCACCCTCCTCCATACCCTCACCAACGTACCAGTGGACGAAGGCGCGCTTGGAGTACATGAGGTCGAACTTGTGGGACAGAGCAGACCAGGCCTCGCTGATAGCTGTGGTGTTGGACAGCATGCAGACGGCGCGGTTGACGCCGGCGAGGTCGCCGTTGGGGACGTTCTGGGGAGGCTGGTAGCAGATACCAATCTTGAATCCAGTAGGGCACCAGTCGACGAACTGGATGGTGCGCTTGGTCTTGAGGTGGGCAATCGCGGCGTGTGTGTCCTTGGGGACGACGTCTCCGCGGTACAGCAGGCAGGTGGCCATGTACTTGCCGTTGCGAGGATCGCACTTGACCATCTGGTTGTTGGGCTCGAAGCAAGCGTTGGTGATCTCCATAACCGAGTTGGCCTCGTGGGCGGCCTTGGCGGCGGAGACAACGGGAGCGTAGGCAACGAGAGGGAAGTGGATGCGGGGGTAGGGGACCAAGTTGGTCTGGAACTCGTTCAGGTCGACGTTCAGGGAACCGTCAAAGCGGAGCGAGGCGGTGATGGAGGAGACGACTGTTGAGTCTGTCAGCCACATACTCAGCGATTACAGAACATATACATACCCTGAGCAATGAGACGGTTCAGGTTCTCGTAGTTGGGGCGCTCAATGCCGAGGTTCCGGCGGCAGATGTCGTAAATGGCCTCGTTGTCGACCATGAAGGAGCAGTCAGAGTGTTCCAGGGTGGTGTGGGTTGTGAGGATGGAGTTGTAGGGCTCGACAACGGATGTGGCAACCTGCGGCGCAGGGTAGACACAGAATTCGAGCTTGCACTTCTTGCCGTAGTCGACAGACAGACGCTCCATCAGCAGGGCACCGAAACCGGACCCAGTTCCACCACCGAAGGAGTGGAAGACGAGGAAACCTTGCAGACCAGAGCAGTTATCGGCAACACGGCGGACCTTATCCAGGACCTGATCAATGAGCTCCTTCCCGACTGTGTAGTGGCCACGGGCGTAGTTGTTAGACGCATCCTCCTTGCCGGTGATCATGTGCTCGGGGTGGAAAAGGGATCGGTAGGTGCCAGTGCGGACCTCGTCGACGACGTTGGGCTCCAAGTCGGCGTAGATGGTGCGCGGGACGTACTTGCCCTGGCCTGTGTTGTGTGTCAGAGGGGGTGCGCGACGTGCAGCATGCAGACAGGCGTACCAGTCTCGGAGAAGAAAGTGCTGAAGCCATGGTCGTCGTTCTTAGCCTTACGCTCCTCAGTGAGGTAGCCGTCAGGCTGAATGCCGTGCTCGAGGCAGTAAAGCTGTGATGGCTGTTAGCGAGGTCCCTCCAAGGCGGTCAAGGCAGCCGCTATTGCCCCCTCCTTTTCACGTTGTGGGCAACGGAGAGGTGCAGACGGCGGGCCATGGGGTCTGAACGTACCTCCCAGCATGAGTTTGCGATCTGGCAACCGGCCTGGCCGACTAGACGCGTGCAGTGTCAGTATCAACAAATATCGCCAGGATGTCCCGCCCAACCGGGGCGGTCAGGGCGCGTGCGCGTGTGGGGGTTTCATACCGTTGAGGGAGATGACTTCTCTCATGGTGAATAGTCAGAGAGTGTATGATTTCGGGATGCTGAATGCCTTCTGCGCAAGAGCTGAAGGTGCTGGACGGGACTGCGGGTGGGGAGCAGCGGAGACGGTGTGTCGAGTGTTGTGTTGGCCGTCGAAGATTTAGTGTGTTTATCGACACGGAAGGAGCTAGCTGGTAGCGGAGGCGGGCCCGTGCTGCAAGAACCGGGTGACAAACCACAACAGCCCTATCAACACTACGACACATGCCGGAGTGAAGCTCTGCGTGACCCAATGGAGCAGCACTGGCCCACGTGAAAGCACCCAAGTGCTTTTCTCCAGCTTCTTCTCAGAGCATCGTGCTGTTCATTAAACATGCGCGTCATAGCTGCCCTGCTCTGCATTGTGTCACAGGCCTGGACGGTCAATGCCAACGTCGAGAAGACCATCTTCCTAGGGCCCAGCGCTGTGACTCTCCCTGATGTCCGTCCTAGCTTACACGACCTGCGCCTTCATTCCCTCTCAAGTCTCGACCCTATCCTGCCGACGCAGCTCTCGGTGCAGTTTCCCACGAGCGCCGAGCCCCACGGCCTTGAGTCCTGGCATCTGCTGAGCGGCTTGGAGGAGGGCAGGAGGTACGAGGTCCGCATATGCTGGCCAGCGACTGTAAGTCCACGAATTAATTGAGGTCAGTGGCGAATGCGTATAATGACTTTCCTTCAGTCGCCAACAGATCTCTGGCTCGACACCTACTCAGTCGCCCAGGTGTTCGACACTCCAGAGCTCGTATCATCCCTCGCAAGCTACAGTGATAAAACGCATGCGCTGTTACCTGCGAGCAAGACGGTCAGCTTGAGCGCGTCAGGAGTCAAACAATCGGTACTGTTCTTGAGAGTTCAAGCAGCAGCGTCGTACTACTCGACAAACCGCACGTTAATGGACTACCCGCCGCCAGTGGATGTCGATATCAGTAAGCCAGGTGTCTGCTGTGCTACTGCAGATTGCTAACGTCCACAGTACTGGATCCTTTCCTTCTGAACATTCTCCCACGCTCCCTTGTGCCAGTCGCCGTATACATCACGTTTGTTGCAGCCGCAGCCTGGTTCGTATCGGGATATATATACCACTGGCTAGTTTCAAAGGCGGAGGAGTCTCCCTCAAAAGCGCACTCAGACTGAGCTGCACCCGTCAAGAACATGGCGTCTGCTGCCGGCGCACCACCACCACCTCCTCCCCCTCCGCCCAGAGGGACATCATTTTTCGACGACCTTCCTGCCGAACTCTTGCTTGAAATATGGCAATATCTAAGCATCAACTCGTCTATGCAGTTTGCGCTTGCGTTGTTCCCGACACTGCGCCGCCACAGTTTAATACCTCAATTGACGTTATCAACTTACATGCGTATAACACGCGAAGATTCCGAAGGTCGCAAGATGAGTGGAGGTAACACAGCATTATTGGCGCGACTTCCAATGGAATTGTGGCTGCAAATTGCAGAAATTGGCAACTCAAAGGACAAGATCAGCCTCATGTTCGCTCTCGCCGGTCAGTTCTTCCAATTTCAAGAACGACCGAGTAAGGCGACAAAGGCGCGGCTAAAGGTCTGGTCTCGACGGAAGCAATGAGGAGCCAACATCAGCTAGCTTCGCTCTGCTTCAGCGATACTTCACTAGGGCTGCAAGCTGTGTGAAGTCCCCGCGGTAGCCAAAAGCATCAGCTCGTCTACGACACTATAGTGAATGAATTGTAACCACATAGCAAGCTCTACTTAGTTTGCAGCAACGCATGTCGCGGCAGTCTTGTGTATTAGCGAGACCTCATAAAGTGTAAATAGCGCATGTGTAAGGTCCGTTCTTTCCGTTGACGATGACGTAAAAAACGAACACCCCACTTTCGGTCCTTCAAATGTCATGGTGTAGATACACCGCAACCAATTGCTCATCCCCAGGTCATTCGCCATTCGCCGGTATCGGGTTATAGCCCTGCTGAACCACATACTCAAACTTTACCTCCTTCCCCGGTCTCATGGTTCCAAGCACCACGAGCTCCACCTTGTAAATACCTACACTTTCTGTAACAAGTTCGGCAACTATGGCAAAGCTTAACCTCACCATCCCTAACCTAAAGCTCAACGATGGCGCCTCAATTCCCATGCTAGGTTATGGCACCGGTACGGCCTGGTACAAGACAGGCGATGAGTCTAAGATTGACCAGAGCATCATTGACGCCGTGAAGATGGCTATCAAGCTAGGTTACACGCATCTTGATGGAGCAGAGATGTACAAGACAGAACATGAGCTTGGAACAGGCATCAAGGAGTCCGGTGTGGAGCGCGGGAAGCTGTTTGTCACTGGCAAGGTCGATAAGCCTAACATGCACGACATTGAAGGCGCCCTGCGAACGAGCCTGAAGAAGCTGCAGCTGGAATACGTCGATCTGTAGGAACACCGTGAGACCCTTTATCTTATGCTCTTCATTAATGAAACGCAGCTACCTCATCCATCAGCCATGGTTCGGTGCGGAGACCGAGGAAGATATCCAGAAGGCCTGGGCGGATATGGAGGCTCTCCAAGCTAAAGGTCTTGCGAAGTCCATTGGAGTCTCTAATTACACACCTGCGCACCTCAACGCTCTCCTCAAAACCGCCAAAGTTGTTCCAGCGTGCAATCAGATTGAGTTCCACCCTTACCTTCAGCGCACTGAACTTCTCGCGTTGCACAAGAAGCATGGTATCGCCACCACAGCATATGGTCCGCTCACTGCAGCCACCAAAGCTGCTCCAGGGCCTTTGGATGACTACTTCGCATCTCTGGAGAAGAAGTATGCTGTCAGCGCAGGAGAGATTTCTCTAAGGTGGTGCATCGATCAGGACGTTGTGCCTATCACGACGTCGTCAAAGGAACAAAGATTGAGTGATTACTTGAGGGTCGCAACTTTCAAGTTGACACCGAAAGAAGTCCAAGAGATCAATAAGATTGGTCAACAGAAGCACTTCCGTGGCTTCTGGCAGAAGAAATTCGCGGATAGCGACAGGACGTAGATATAATATTGCTACACCTCAATCAATACACTCGGTCCCTTGCTAGCTACATCATGTCGATAAGGCTAGTCTATGTATCAGCTTGGCATGAGAAGACCAATTCACGTAGTTCTCGCGACCACCACGAAGGAAGCACGGCCTGCAGGCCGACGTTGGGTAGCCTCAGAGATGTACCTAAATAGCAAGTGGCAAGAGAAACTATTCACAGTACGTCGACTGATAGAGCAGCACCTTGATGCAACATGCATTTCTTAACCATCTCAATCTCACTGCTCGGTTTTGATCAATAAGGGTCGTGTGCTCTATGCGTTGACTGAGCAGGACAGACGGTCTCAAAGAAATCATCAGACTTCTATAAATGCAGGTGGAAGACGCCTGCTGGCCTGGGTTACTGCTAGGGGTGCGCATCACGTTAGCGCAAGTCGCGGCCGTCGAGCTATCAAGCTTGGCCAAAACTTTCCGCTGCGCTCATCTCCATCATCTATACACCCCCAGCCCACCACGCGCAACTCCCGCTCCACAATCCACAGTACACCACACCGGTGGCTTGGACTGCTCCGAAACATTTGTGAAGACCGTCTCGACGTTTGTCATCATTGCGCGATCCTGCAACATTGCGACAACAGCTCCGAGGGCATCCTTCTCCTCCACACGCGCACGCAGTAATCGTCACGATGTCGGGCGCAACCGCTGCCAAAGGGAAAAAGCAGGCAAACAAGAACGCCTATAGGCGTGCGAAGAAGAAGTCGCAGCGCTCCGTAAGCTTTCCACGCCTGAGCTTGCCTCGTATAGCCGTACTGATACGACGACAGGAAACACCGTCCGAAGCCACCGACTCTGCGCGTGAGAGCGAATCAGCTGAGCCAGAAAGCGACACCAATAACGATGCACAGGCGGTCAAGTCTACGGACTTGGTTGACATTGACGACATTGCGAATCAGTTCGACCTCGATAACCCGCTTTTCGAGCAGTACAAGGACATATTCGAGAAGTTCAGAGAACGAACTGAAGAGGAAGTAGCCACAAAGGACGACGAAAAGCCAGAAATCTACTACAGTGATAATGACGATGTCAGCGAGGAAGAGGATGGTCAGCCCAAGATCTCGAAGAAGCAGCGCAAGGCGATGAGCAAACTTTCAGTGGCTCAACTGAAGTCCCTCGTGGCCAAGCCCGAGTTGGTGGAATGGACAGATGTCTCATCTTCTGACCCACAGTTATTGGTTGCTATCAAGGGTGCCAAAAACGTCATTCCTGTGCCGACACATTGGTCTCTGAAGAGGGAGTATCTCTCGTCTAAGCGTGGTATCGAGAAGCCACCCTTTGCCCTGCCAAAGTTCATTCAAGAGACTGGTATCGCTGAAATGCGAGATGCTGTTCTTGAGAAACAGGCAGAGATGACAATGCGACAAAAGCAGCGTGAGCGTGTGCAAGGAAAGCTTGGCAAACTCGACATTGACTATTCGAAACTCTACGACGCTTTTTTCCGACGACAGACGAAACCGGAACTGACGCGATATGGCGAGGTGTACTACGAAGGCAAAGAGTTTGAGACGAACCTTGTCAATTTGAAGCCTGGTGAATTGAGTGAAGAGCTGAAAGAAGCACTCGGGATGGCACCCGGCCATCCTCCACCGTGGCTGATCAACATGCAACGTTTTGGACCTTCTCCATCCTACCCGAACCTGCGCATCCCCGGTGTGAACGCACCAATTCCTCCAGGTGCTTCGTGGGGCTTCCAACCTGGACAATGGGGTAAGCCACCAACAGACGACGCCGGCCGGCCGCTATTCGGTGGCGACCTTTACGGCACCAGCATCCTCGAAGACCAACAACATCCCACCCACGAGGGCGAGCCAGTTGAGCGTACGACATGGGGTGTTCTGCGAGCTGAAGGAGAGAGTGAAGATGAAGAAAGCGACGAAGAAGAGGAGGATGACGAGGAAGAAGAAGATGATGAGGAAGACGCAAGTGGCATACAGACTTCTATGACCGGCGCTGCATCCGCCATGCCTTCAGAGATCGGTGGTACAGAAAGCATCGGCGGCGAATTCACGCTTCGTAAGCAGCGCAAGGGCATCGAGACGGAAGAGCCTGGCGCACCGCGAAGCGCCTACCAGGTTCTTCCCGAGAAGAACATCTCAGCGACCGGCTTCTTTGGTGGCGAACACGCATACGATCTTGACGCGGCAAAGAGAGACCAGCTTGGAGCGGCTCAGCGGAAGCGGAAAGCTGGTGATGTTGATATCTCTGTGGATGTCGACCAGCTGGCGGATAGTGACAAGTTGGACAAGGATGCCCTCAAGAAGGAGTACGAGTCGAGGCAACGAGCAGAGGCTGCAGGACAGTGGCAGAGTATTGATCAGGATGATCTTGCAGACATGATAGCAGCAGAAAGCAGGAAGAGGGTCAAGAGGGAATCCGAGCGTGGCGGCAAGCGATAAACGCAAGAGGTGGTTCTTTGTACAAGGGATTTGTGGCTTGAAGATTGGGCAGCTCGACTTGAGCCGGCGTTATGGATATCCAAGGGTCTCAAAGCATCGTAGCCAGCATTGGGATACGGCGTTACTTGCGGCGACCGTCAAGATCGCGCAGAATGAACAGAATCGAGCTGAAGAAGCTACCAGTGCCATACTGGGCAAAGTAAGAAGACGCTTGTAGTGATGAAAGGTGTGTCAGACAGAAAGATCTAGTAGAGAGGACCGACATTGCCACGAAGTTTGTGGTGCGGGTAGGATTGCAGAGCGCTATCAAGAATACCAGGCAAACATGTTGCTCCAAGCAGCTAAGACTCGCAGCTGCGACGTAGATGGATAACCCACCTCAAGAATACCTGTAGCCATGCAGGACCGTGGACCACCAGCCTCCTGATCGAACATCAACGCCACGGCTACTGATCAGAAGTACAGCGAAAAAAACCAAACCAGTCGAACAGTCAGGATGATGCCTAGAGCCAAGCTTGTTGTCGCTTTTCGTGATGCTTGACGCGTGTGTTGGCTGCACACGTGACGCAGGGCCATTCGTCGTCCGGGCGTGTCAAATGCTAGCTCGACTTTGAACTTTGTTGCACGCCTCGACCGCCTTCTGCGCCAGCCACCACGACCACGACCACAACCACGACCCTCCTCACTTGGCTAAGTCCTACATGGCAGCAACGGTACATCTGATATATATTGTCTCTCAAAGTACAAGATAACCTCGGCCTGAACCACAGCAATGGACCGAGACCGTGAGCGAGACCGGGATCGAAGGTTTGTCAAGCCGACAGCACCGTATGCGCGCCAACACAGCATCCCAGCTATACAGTGCACGCACCATGCACATTTGCGACGGTTGCTAACATTTGCTGCAGAGACGACCGATATTCGAATACGTATAGACCACGTTCTCCCCGTCCCCGAAGCCGTTCTCCTCGGGGGGACAGCTACCGCGCAGGTCGCTCACCACCCCGTCGCACCTCCCCTCCTCCACGAAGAGGCTCACCACCCCGTCGCGGCCTTGCCTCCGCTGACACATATACTCCTGGGAGCAGCAGCCGCCCGTCACGGCCTAGGAGCCGTTCGCCAGCGTTTAGGAGAAGGTCACGCAGTCCGCGCCGTGACGATAATTGGAGGGCCAGGCCACGCTCGCCGCCCCGCCGCAACTTCTCTCCGCGACGAGAGGACTTCAGAAACGATCGCGCTCGATCGCCTAGGAGGGATGGGTACGATTCGTACACGCGTTCGCCGCGGCCACGCGATAGGTCTCCACCACCCAGGACGCGCGATGCTTCGCCAGCTAGAAGCCGGGGAATGCGCTCGCCAGCACGGCCCAGTCGGTACGACGAGCCACGTTCGCGCATCAGCAGGTACGTACGAACACGGCTCTTGGGCGCACTTCGGACTCGCACTAAAACTAACAGCCCTCGACGCATTTCTCCTCCTCCCCGTGACAACCGCGACTATCGACGCCGCTCGCCATCGCCCAGGCGTGACCGTACTGATCCATACACAGCAGATACTTGGCGCAGCCGTAGGTCGCCTTCAGCTAGACCTGCTTACACCTCCAACGAGGCCTCTGGCGCCCAGTCCGCCGCAACCTCACGGAGATCCTCCCCTCGTCCTACTGTACACCCCAGCAGAGCTGCCCTGGTAGATGACAGGCCGGTCAGAGAGCCCGCGTCTGCCCCTCGTTCGCCGTTTCGTGAGCGCGAAACGAGTCGAGCCCCTCGCGACAACTTTCGCGAACGTGAGAGGGATCGCTCTCCTCCACGCCGCAGAGAGGCCAGTCCAAGCCGAGACAGAAGTCCGCCGCGAAGGAGAGAGAGCAGCCCACCTCGAGGACCACGGGGCGACAGAGACAGGGAGTTTGCACCGCCTACAGGCCCTTCGTCTGCCCGCCGCAACGGCGACGGCGACTTGTCGAGGGCACCACCGACAGGGCCGTCCAGCCGTAGCTACCCTTCGCCAGCCATTTCTCCTCCTGCTGGACCTGCAAGTTCGACACCAACCGTGCCTCCCACAGGCCCTCGAGGTAATCCCGCACTAAGTGCACCTACCAGACCGCGTGGTGGCGGCCGTGGCGGCTACCCATACGATTCGCCGCGCGACTTCTCTGGGCCCCCACGCCGTGGTTCATGGGGCGCCGGCCCACGTGGTGGTGGTGGCTTCCGTGGCGGCTTCCATGAAGGGCCCGCTGCTGGCCCCCGTGGCTCTGTCAGTGGTGCGACATCTTATTCGGCTACCTTCCGCGGATCTAGCAATTCGACTGCAACGACGTATCCGCGCACGATGCGTTTCCGCGATCATTTGGCAGATCTACCCAAGGAGATCCCTGGCGGACAGCGAGCTCCAGAAGTGTACGATAAGAGCAAAATCTTGAGACTCGAGGACGAAGCCAGGAAGCTACGGGAGATGATCGAGAAGAAGGAGGATGCCAAACGGGCGAAGCTGAGGGAGTGGGATTCGATCGAGCGAGATGCGGAGACTGCTCAGCTTCGTGTTGATCTTGCAGAGCAGTCACTGAGGAACCTCAACGGCGAGACAGAGGTCGGTGGCGCTGCCTTCTAGATCTGGGCACGCCCGAAGCATAGAACTGCTTTGCACGGTAGTAGAGCCAGACATGAATCTCTGCAATGTTTGTGTATTCTGGACTGGGAGGGGTTTCTTGCATATGTCGATCGTTTGGGTGCATTGTAGCGGGCGTTGAACCTTGGTAGCATATCCTGAATCATACTCATGACTCTCAAACTCTACCTCTGATCACTTATCCTATCCTGTGAAGCCTGCTAGGGTGGTCACTCACCTTGATGGTGCGATGGGGCTGCTGGCGGAGTTTCTACAATCGCCATTGGCTCATCATCCCCACCTCGATCCCTGCTGTGACTCGCGAGCCGCCGACGCGCTAACTTTTTTACTTGACCTCTCGACGCCTCCCACGTCCCCGACCGAGGTCTATCTGAGCGGTCGCAGACATGGTGGGCAAGAAGGTAGGAGCATGACGATCGCAGGGAGCAGCACCGTATACCTAACTCGCGCACAGGAAGCCCCAAAGGTCAAGCCCAAAGCTCCCCCGCGCGGGGCAGCACGCGCACAAGCTCCAACAGCAGACGGCAGCGTTCAGGATGTCGATGCTGGTAGCGGAGGACCGGTTGGCGGTGATGGTGTCGCCGCCGCAGCAGCAGAAGGGCAGCCGCCCGCAGACCTCAACCCGAACGCATCCATGTCGGCCGAAGCAACGCGCAAACGTAAGGCGCCACTCAACACGCAGGCCAAAGACGAATTTGCCGCTCTGCTCGAGCCCTTCTATTACGGCAAGCGCCTCGACGAGCCCATCAACACTGCCCGCGATAAATGGAATCTGTTGCCAGCCTTCCTCAAGGTCAAGGGCCTGGTGAAGCAGCACGTCGACTCATACAACCACTTTGTCGATGTCGAGCTCAAGAAGATCATCAAGGCCAACCGCTTCGTGCGTAGCGACTTCGACCCCAAGTTCCTCCTCGAGTACACCGACATCCGTGTTTTGTCGCCGAACAGGCAGGAAGAAGATGACCTCGACCACCACCGTAGTACCATCACCCCAAACGAGTGCCGGTTGAGGGATATGACATATGCCGCGCCAATCGTGGTCGACATCGTGTACACAAGGGGCGGTGCGAAGGTCAAGCGAACAGGGATCAAGATTGGGAGAATGCCCATCATGTTGAAGAGCAACAAGTGCGTCTTGGCTGGAAAGAACGATCGGGAAATGGCCGTTATGGAGGAGTGTCCGCTGGATCCTGGAGGTTACTTCATCACGCGTGGGCAAGAGAAAGTCATTTTGGTGCAGGAGCAGCTGAACAAGAACCGTGTCATTGTGGAAAGCGCAAAGGGGATAATGCAGGCCAGCGTTACGAGTTCGACGCACGAAAGACGTACCAAGACGTATGTCATCCAGAAGAAGGGACTCATGTTCCTCAGGCACAACACGCTTTCTGAGGAGGTTCCGATTGTATTCGCCCTGAAAGCGTTGGGTGTGCATTCAGATAAGGAGATACTGCTCATGGTTGCTGGAGATGACAGCGCGTATCAGGACAGCTTCGCCATTAATTTCGAGGCTTGTGCAAGAGAGGGAATACATACTCAGGAGAAGGCTCTGGAGTACATTGGCCACCGTGTACGATTGACGAAGAAGCCGGCCGGCGCCTCGCGTGTACGAAACTATCACCTTGAGGCCATCGAGTGCTTGTCGAACGTCATCCTCCCGCACGTCCCTGTCGTTGGCACGAACTACCGGCCAAAGGCTCTGTATGTTGCTTTGATGGCGCGCAGGGTGCTTATGGCTATGCAAGATCCCAAGCTAGTTGACGACCGCGATTACGTCGGTAACAAGCGCCTAGAGTTGTCCGGACAAATGCTGTCCCTCCTTTTCGAAGACCACTTCAAGCGCTTCAATCACGATTTCAAGCTCAGCATCGACAAAGTACTAAAGAAGCAGAACCGCGCGCAAGAATTTGACGCTTTCTCACATTTCAGCGTGCATAAAAACCACATCACGATGGGTATCGAGCGCGCCATCGCCACCGGAAACTGGAGCTTGAAGCGTTTTAAGATGGAAAGGGCGGGTGTGACGCACGTTCTCAGTCGACTGAGTTATATTGCTGCGCTTGGTATGATGACGAGAATCAGTTCGCAGTTCGAGAAGACGAGAAAGGTGTCTGGCCCGCGTGCGCTGCAGCCAAGTCAATTTGGTATGCTGTGTACATCTGATACTCCAGAAGGAGAAGCTTGTGGTCTTGTTAAGAATCTGGCGCTGATGACGCATATTACGACGGAAGATGACGAGGGCCCGGTGCGTAAGATCGTCTTCTTGCTGGGCGCAGAAGATATCTGTTCACAGACCGGAGAAGAGATCCACACTGAGGGTGTGTATTCCGTGTGCTTGAACGGTACTCCCATCGCAGTCACAGATACACCGAAGCGTTTCTTGAACAGTTTCCGGAAGCTCAGGCGAATGGGTCGCATATCAGAGTTTACTAGCATTCACATCGACCACGATCACTGCGAAGTTCACATCGCAACAGACGAAGGCCGCATTTGTCGTCCAATGATCATTGTGGAGAACGAGCGCTCCAAAGTCACGTCGCGTTACCTCAAGGCCTTGCGAAAGGGCACCATGGAATTTGAGGATTTCTTGACAAGGGGCCTCGTCGAGTATCTGGATACAAATGAAGAAAACGACACCAATATCGCCTTATCCGAAAAGGACATCAATCAACACACCACACACCTCGAGATCGAACCATTCACCATCCTAGGCGCCGTCGCTGGTCTCATTCCTTACCCACATCACAACCAATCGCCCCGTAACACCTACCAATGTGCCATGGGTAAACAAGCCATTGGGGCCATCGCGTACAATCAATTTAACAGGATAGATACTCTTCTCTACCTTATGGTCTATCCACAACAGCCTATGGTTAAGACACGGACGATCGAACTTACCAAGTACGACAAGCTCCCCGCCGGCCAGAATGCCACAGTTGCAGTCATGTCCTACTCTGGGTACGATATTGAAGATGCCCTTATCCTAAACAAGGCTTCCTGCGACCGTGGTTTTGGCCGTTGTCAAGTCATGAAGAAGCACGTCACAGCCCTCAAAACCTATGCCAATGGCACATCTGACCGCATCAACGCCGGCGCACTCGACCCGAACAAGCAAGAGCACCAAGCCATCGGCGCTGACGGTATTGCTCAGGTTGGCGCTCGTCTCGAAGCCGGCGACGCATACCTGCTCAAAAGTCTGCCTGCCGACACGGCAGGCCCGGCCTCGAACCAATACAAAGACAAGCCGGAGAGATACAAGCTGCCTGACTGCTCCTACATTGACAAGGCCTGCATCACCGAGAACGAAGCAGGAACCACACTCATCAAGCTCCTCTTTCGGCAAACACGACGACCAGAATTGGGGGATAAATTCTCGTCCCGCCACGGGCAGAAAGGTACAACCGGTCTTATCGTTCAGCAAGAGGACATGCCTTTCAATGACTACGGCATCTGCCCGGATATCATTATGAACCCCCACGGTTTCCCCTCGCGAATGACAGTCGGCAAGATGATGGAGCTACTCTCTGGCAAGGCCGGCGTCCTGAACGGCACCCTCGAGTACGGCACTGCCTTTGGCGGTTCAAAAGTCGAAGACATGTCCGAGATTCTCGTTAAAAACGGCTTTTCATATACCGGCAAGGACTACCTAACCTCTGGTATCACGGGTGAGGCGCATCAGTTTTACACCTTCTTCGGCCCGATCTACTACCAGAAACTCAAGCACATGGTCCAGGATAAGATGCACTCGCGTTCCCGCGGTCCTCGTGCTATTCTCACCCGCCAGCCAACAGAGGGTCGTGCGAGGTCCGGTGGTCTGCGTCTTGGAGAGATGGAGCGTGATTGTTTAATCGCGTACGGTGCGTCGCAGCTCTTGCTTGAGCGGTTGATGATCAGCTCGGACGCACATGACGTCGATGTATGCGAGAAGTGTAAGCCATTCACTCATTACGAATCAAGCTCTTGAGAAAATTAAGCTAATGGTACAACAGGCGGTCAGATGGGCTACTCAGGCTACTGCAAGCTCTGCGAGAGCGAAAAAGCAGTCCGTCGTATTACGATGCCGTATGCTGCAAAGCTGCTCATTCAGGAGTTGGGCAGCATGAATGTCAAGGTTACCATTGGGTTGGAGGACGAGTTTCCTAGGCACATGGACTAGGCGACGCAAGGATTGACCTTGATGAGGTTGTTTGTGTGCATAGCGTTGGCGTATTTGAATTTGTTATCATCTTGATATCGGGGTTGCGAGGTTAGGGAGGCAGATGGTGAGGTATGATATATGAATGATATGCTTTAATTACGTGCGCTTCTGGATCAAACCTTGGGTTGACTGGACCACACCTGTTAGCACAGCCAGACACTAGGCTTAGGGACACATAGCTCATTGATACCCATACTCGCACCGTCATTGTGGGCTACGGTAAGCTGCTAGCGTGGGCGCTACGAAGGCGAGATGCTCTAAAGGTTATTGTAGATGAGAGTTCTTTCCTGGACAGGCAATGTCTCGGCAACACGATTCGCATCTTTCTTTACTTCGTAGGATCCCATTAAATACCACTTATGGTCCCATTCATCTGCGCAGAAAGCCCATGCTGCACGGTGCGAAACGAGAGGCTGGCGATCTGTGGGTGTATCGAAAATCTTCCAAGGTATCGGGATGTATCGTATATTTGGGGTCCACCAGAGCCACCTTGCCACGTTTCAATCGATGGTATAAATTTTCCAATACGCCCGAACCTTCATCGCTTCCTCCAACATTATCGTAGGATGCTCTGACACGCACATCTCCTGAGACTTGGATACAGAATTACCACCTCAACTGGATAATACTTCGCTGTCTCAAGAGATTACACCTCTCTATGAACGACAGGTTTTGGCACACCTGTTGACGGTGGTTCGCGATCCTGTGCTTTGACTTAGTCTTGAGGTTTTACTTTCGAGCGATCTTTGGTTCACCCCCAATACTGTAGAGAATGACTACCATGAGAAACTTGACGTAGTATAGAATTATAGCGATTCAGTGTCTGCACAGAGCAATGGCTGGTATGGACGACGCCAAAAATTGGCCTGCAACTCAGCCCCTATCAAAAGTTGCTCTGCCTCACAACAGCATATCAACCCAATCCCTCCCTCACGCGGCCCCTTTCTCATGATCCAATTATTTCAACAATGAAACCTGGACAGTAAGGGCGAAGATATATCTGCACTGTACACGAAGAAGCCGCTGGATACAGAAAAGCAGTAGATCCGCCTGGTGAAGTTTTATACAACAACTCCGGCCTTGTAGATTGTACCGTCAGGATCGTTGATCTGAAGTATGCTCCATCATACTCTGTTGAGGTCGAAAATTATCACAGTGACAGATTAATGAGGTTGCTTGAGCCGCTTTTCACATGCACATTTATACTTATGGCGAGCTTGCTGACAACTGAAATCGGCTCAGAGCCTCTTTCTTTCATGTGGCTTAGAGGAAACAGATATCTGCCTTTCAGAGATCTAAAGCGGAAGCTCAAGCATAGTCATTTTCCTCTTCGTCTTGGCCCGTAGCCCTCTTCTCCGCGAGTTCTCTGATCTTTTCTCCAAGTACGTCCCTCCCGTATCGGCTCGCGACCTTGCCAGCAAGCTCTAGCATCTTGCCATTCGCATCACGCATCAGACTTACAATCTCCAGCGCCTTCATGCCATGATCCTCGCCGGCCAGACACTCCAGGCCCAACAATTGCAGCAGCGCTCGATCAATTGCAACCTCCAGATTCGTCAGATCCTGCTTCTGGCCCGGTGATGGACGGGTATGCGACAGCGTCGACGCAAGCTGAGCGTGCAGCGTCGACGACAGGATAAATGCCTGCTCGTGCTCCTGCTGTTTGCTCTCACCCTTCTTCGTCGCACCGTCTTCCTCATCGTCACTTGCGTCCCCTGCATCAAGCCCCGAGAGGGCTTTCCGCCGGTCCACCGCACTGCTCAGCGGGACCTCCAAAGCGAACTCACTCAGGTGCGGCACGGGAGCTGACGGGTACCGCTCGCGGCCCTTGATTATCATGCAGTGGAATTTCTGCTCTCCTGTTGACGATGCAGCGACGCCAACGGGCCAGTATGATTCTTCTTTTCCTCCTGTTGCGAGGCGGGTCAGGCACTTCGTGTCTAGCATCGGCACCCAGCGGGCCTGGCCGTTTGAACGCCAATTCAGCAGCGCGAGCAGCACGCCTGAGGAGTCGTAGATATAGGGATCGCCTGAAGCGGAGAAAAAGACTGAGTTGAGCGTGGTGTTTGGGGGCAGTGCAAGAATATCCGAATCCTGATATATGGTGTCGTGTTTGACGTTTTCGATAGTGTAGAGCAGTTGCGTGGAAAGGTCGGATTGAATGGGCCCGTTGCCAATGGTGAGGATGTAGTCGCGCCATGCGGCGCAGGTCACGGCTGGTGAGGACTTTTGGCGGTATACACGAATAGGCAAGCCGAAAAGCGAGTAGATGCGGACGTAGTTTGTGCTTGTTGTCACGCAGATGTATGAGTCGGAGAGGGCAATGGCGGTCACGAATTCGCCGGTGGGCAGGTTGGTTCGCCAGTCTGTTCGTGTTGTCCATGTTTCGTGCGGGCGGTAGTAGATCATTGCTGGATTGCCGTCGCCGGCGCTGTTGGGCTGACAGGAAAAAAGCGTTCCATTCTCGTTCAAACAGGCTTTGTCATAGAGGAAGATGTCTGTGAAGTGAAAGTTGCGGAAGGTATGCTGGTCGTAGAAGTTGACGGACACGGTATGATGCCTGCCCTCCTGAGAGACAGTCTCGACATTACCAGTCAGAGAGCAGCATAGCAGTCGTCTGTTTCCTCTCCATGGTGTACTGCCCGGCTGGAATGGTTCGTGAATTTGCGGCCGAAACAGTGCACTGGTTGTCGCTCGCTTCTTGGCCGAAGGCTCAACACCACTTAAATGGCCATTGGTACGCTTCCCATGGCCATTAACTGATTGTGCGTATCCTGCACCGTCATCATCAACGACAAAGTCTTCCATATCCTCGTCACCATCGTCTCGTGCCTCATCGTCTCTGAAGTCAGGTCCCAAAAGATCGTCCAGCGAATCAGGTGTGCCGTCTCTTTGCCGTGGGCGTCCAGGTAGCTCTCGTGTTGTTCCATTTCCCCGAGGTGCAAGTGCGAGCCCTGATCGGCCCTCTGAAGGGTCGTGAAAGAATGGTGCGGATACGACTGGTTTGTTGAGCAGTGGCAGATGCTCTTCTGGCACGAAGTCTGTGTGGATGAACAGCTCGCCCTCGTTATTGGTATATGCCAGTATATTCTCGGTAGGATGCCAGACCATTGCAAGAATCGTCGCTGCCACGTTATCAAAGGTTTTTAAGAGTTTTTGTGTCTTTGTGTCCCACAGCTTGAGGTCGAGATCGTGCGAGGTTGTGGTTAGAAGAGCCCCATTGGGCGACCACGCTGCTGCCGTGATGTCCGCTGTATGGCCGGTCTTGAAGACGCGCTGCCGTGCCCAGTCGTTCGTAGACATGACCTGCACATCGCGGAGGGCGGTAGGGGAAGCAAAAGCCCGACCATCCGGATGCCACAGAACTTTCGCGCTTGACTCGGACTCTGTTTCCACAGTCTTGATCATGCCATCCACTTTCTTGATCATCTCTGGCTCGTCGTTGGCGATGTTGTACATGTAGATGTTGCCATCAGTACAGGAAACCGCAAGATGCTCGCCCCTCTTATCGAATGATACGTGCTTGACCGCACGGGGCTGGTCGCGCAATGTCCGGACTTTTGTCATATCGTTCGTGTTGACTAGATTTACTGAGAGTTCACTGGCGATTGTCAGCATTAGTGCAATGCTCTGGGCGTCCAACATACTCGCTCGCAACTGCGATCCAGTTCCCGTCGGGGCTGAGTGCGATATCTCGCACAGGCAATGTTGTCCTGACAAGTATCTCCTCGAATTTGTTTCCCTCCAGCGAATACTTGCTCACCGTGCCATCCTCTGAACCTGTGATGAAGAAGCCATTCTGCGCAGCCGTTCAGTCGCTGGTCTCATTTGCGCGCAGGGTTGTACGTACGCCAGCAACAACTGCCGCATTGTTCTCCTGGCAGTCATCTACCGTGATGGGCTCGTCATCGGACCCGGTTGTAAACACTCGGCAGTAGTTGTCGACTCCGGCCGTTATGAGTTTCTTTCCGTTTGGTGTGTAGGCGAGGTAGGTTGCGCCGGGGGCGTCTGATGAATATTAGCAACACTGTGTTTATAACTGATATAGCTTTACATACGAGCCTGTCGGCTACGCAGTCGCTGCTCTGAGGCCATGGTGTTGGTTGATTCTTAGGCCAGAGACGACGCGTTCAGAGGCGCGTCTGACGCGAACCGCGTAAAGTGAACGGGATGTGGGGCCACGCTAAGGATGTACTCAGATCATCCATCATCCATCTTGCATCTCACCAGCTGTGATAAATGCAACGTCGGCTGGACAGATGTCTTGATATTGGCTCATGTCTGAAGTGTTTGGATGTCGTCTGCCCATCCGCAATGCCATCGCTCGAGGCATTACGTTGGGCTCTTCATTCCAAGATTAAGCTTACATTCTCTACCATGCTTTCTTAGTTCAGAAGTCTCGATGGTGATGCTGCGTACAAGCACACAATGTAAACGCCGTCACATCTGACATGCCCACAAAGCGGGCGGTTCGCACACTCCATCACCCTGCCCCAATGATCGACCGCTTGACGTGTCTGTCCGCCTGCTCATACATTGCACGAGCCGGTCCAGACATGCCAGCAACATCTCCCGCGGAGCCTGGCAACCAAAGATTCATGCTGTCGTTCTCGTAAGTATCTCGTACCAAAGCACGCCGCGTGCACGGCATCGAAACCGCAGACGCGAAACAGACCCAGTCGTGTGGTTGGGTTCGCCTTCGGCGGATTTGTAGCCAACCACGCCTGTTGGAACTGTGATGCCTCGTGCAGTCGACCAGAAGAGGCGGGATGACCGGTTTATAATTAGAACCCACTTCAGCTGCAGCATGTCCCCAAATGCGCCCGAACGAGTAAATCAGACAGCGTCGCGCCGCCGATACATTGCAAATTACCTCTCGTCCACCCGCTTCCCACCCTAACGCGCCGCCGCAGCGACTACACCTCTACCTCTCTGGAGGGCCTCGCAACTCGGCGACAGCGCTGGCGCATCGCATCCTGTCGTTTGACGTTGTCGCGCTGGTTCCGCGATCCTGAGCGTGCGCAGCACTCCACTACATCCTGAGTGTGTTGCGCAGCACTGCTGACCGCAACTGTGATTTGCAGGCCGCACAAAGCGCGGATGGAGAGGCCCTAGCAGCCACTTGTAGCAATCCCACTATGCAGGTCGAGTATGGCGATGAGCCAGACGCCGATCATGGCCTCCACCTGACAGCCAACTACGAGCACGCGGGCAGCAACGGCGACCCGGCGTTCTCACCATTCCGGCACCCATCCGCTGGCCTACCAGCAATTGATCCGGGCCTCGAGCAAAGCACAGGTGCCAACCACCGCAACGGACATGCGTCCATGTCTGTGATCTCGCATCCCGCCAACAACCACTTGCTCCAGCCCGACAATGCCTCGCTCGGCAGCGCGCACCTGGCCCACGGCTTCTATGGAGACATGGCGCGCAGCTCTCAGCCTCCGTCCACGCCCTCGAATGCCTCGCCACGCTTCTCGGCCGCAGTGACGCCCACCAGCCAGGCGAGGCACGCAAGCCCCAGCTACGCCCCAGGCGACCGCGCCCTGCCCTCGCAAGACGTGTCCGACGACACCATCGACAACGCCTTCGCGAGCTTCATCCTGTACTGCAACCCAAGCTTCGCCCTCTCTACAGACACCGCTGAGCTGGTGAAGCTGTTTCGGACACCGCCAAAGAGTGACGGGAACGCCTTCAGCACATGGACATTGTTTCAGTTGATTGGGAAATTCAGCTCGAACGAGATCAAGACCTGGACGCAGTTAGCACTGGATCTCGGCGTCACACCGCCAGACACGGACAAGGGACAGAGTACGCAGAAGGTCCAGCAGTACTCTGTGAGACTGAAGGTAAGGAATTCCAATTTTGTTCACTTCATGTCGTTTCAAATTGCTTCGACCGCTCAATTCTTGCGCTTCCTCTTTCAAGGTCATATCTCACCTCCTCGCCCTTGTGGTTTTGAGTCAGCACACGAGGGGAGCGGTGCATCTTGCTCGTGCGCCGCAGTCGACACACGTTTGTGATCACATCCATTCCCAAGTGTTATCAAGAACCAGCTTAAATCAAGCTACATTCATGAACTGGCGTGGCCTACGTATATGGTTTTTCAGGAAACAGTCGTCGTGGAAGTAAATGCTCTGAAAGGGCCGGCCGTAGGTTTCGTAGGTCTGTTCGCAGCTTTGACCACGTTGGCGCCAACCAGCTTCTATCACTATCAGAGGGCGTTTCCTATCCTTTCATGTCTATACACGATGTTGTGCGATTGTGTTCCGAGCAGCAGCTGACTCTCAGTAGCGATGGATGCGCGCCATGCACATCGATGCCTTCTTCGAATATATGCTTGGCAAACAACATCCATACTACCTGCAGATACCCCCCCTACACGACCCTTTCCCGGAGGAGGGTCGAGATGGTGTACCGCTAGAAGAAGATCTGGCTATCCGAGCGCTTGATCCTAAGTTCAAGCCCAAGCGTGGACGGCGCAAGAACGACGATGTAGACGAGGAGATTGAAGATGAGATGGACACACCTGCGCGCAAGCGACCTCAGCTCGATACATCAATTCCCTTCGGTAATGCACTGCAGTCGCAATCGGCATATCCCACCAGTGCTCATCCTGAACATCACATGGGCGGTTTCCTAACACCACACGACCCTTGGACAGCAGCATCATCTATCACTCCTGCGTCTGTCCTAAATGCGTCCCATCGTCTGAAACATCAAGAAACTCTTACTCCGTACTCCGCGTCACCTTTGTCTGGAGGACAGCATCTTCGCTGGCGACTCAATTCCCAGGAACCAGCGACGCCTCATCCATTATCGGCTGTAACGCCATCATCTGCCCACCATTTCTTTGACGAGCCTCAGTCCGCCGTGACACCCTCCAGTGCAAGGCCGCGCGCTCGACGACGCCATGGGCCAGCTGTGTCATCGGCATGGTCTGCCAATAGTACTACACCTGGCGGAAAGCCACGAGGCCGGCCGCCTAGCAACCGTTCTACTCGAGACGGGCCTTTCGTCACATTTCCGGTGAATCCAAGCAGGGAGGGAACTCCTGTTGATGTGCAAAAGCATTCTAATACCTTAACGCCTATCGTAGAAAGACCACAGTCTAAATCTCCACCTCCTGAGCCTGTATTTCGTTTCCCACCGACCCCGGCTTCAGCAGTCCCTCCTTCGACAGGAGAGTCGCCGGTCATAAGCGCTGGAGGCACTCAACGGCAACGTCTGAGCCTACAGGTACCGCAGAACATTGGCAATCCCGTTCGCCTCATCACTCCAACTGTGCTTGTAAATGGGGAAGAGGATCCTACTCCAAGTACCGCTGCGGCATCCTCCGCAATCAGCTTTGGTTCTGACCGCAGCTTCTCGGCTCAATCTTTTGGAGGCAACCCTCATCACAACTTCCACGGACACTATACCCCAGTTGAGACTCCAGCCCGGCCACAACCACCGCCGCGATCTCAAATTGAACTAGCACAACCATTATCGACACCTTCGCTGCCTTCGATCCCTATGGAGACTCTAAACCGTGCGTTGGCTGCCGAATTGATCCGAGCACCACTTACTGGCCGCCGCAAACGCTTGCGAGGCACTGAGGCGAAGATGTTGGCTTCGTCAATCCTTGTACCACTGTATGCGAAGCCTTCGACTGGGCACACATCACCAGCAAAAGTCATGAGCGATCAGGTATTGAGTATTGCGATCAGCAGCTGTCTCGGTCTGTCAAGCGCGGCAGGTATTGGTCTTGGTGGGCCCAGCGGTGGCGTTAAGCGGGTTGAATGTGTACGATTCCGTGTAGGAGGCGATGGGTACGAGAGTCCAATTGAGGACAACGAAGACGATGTTGAAAGCATCAACGGCTCTGGTACGATCAAAGAGACCTTTGATGTCTTCTTTGCAGTGTCATTTGGTGGTCTCTCTGGCGAATGGACAGCCAAGGGTCTACAAGCCACAGTCGAGGACGCTGAGCTTAAGGATACCATTGCGGGAGCACAGGAGGCGGACCGCGTGGAAAATGGTCAACACACAACAGCGGCGTGGAAAACGAAGTTTCAGGAAGCACAAAGAAAGTTGTGGGAGAGTCAAGAGGAGGTCAAAGACTTGAAAGAGAAAATTCTCGAGGCCGTGTTGTAGGCTGGAGTTTGGTGCTTGTTTCTGGGTTGGTCTTGCTATATACCCCAATGTTTCGACATCCTTGGTACATGGTCTCTGGTATTTGGAGAAGAGCGTAAATAGTTTTGTTGGTTTTGGTATACAGAGCAGCAGCTTGTCTGGATGAGCTCGCTACGATTACGTCCTATCTGGTATCATGGTCTCATGCATTCTTCTTCGACCACACTAATCTCGATGTGTTTCCTGTCTCCGTCTTTCATGTCTCTCCCCCAGCTACTACCGCAGGCTCTTCCTTTTCCCACGGCTTCCTCCTCTTTGGCTTCTCGGCTGTTGTGCCTTGCCCTTCCAGTACAGTGTTTGGGATCTCTTTGATGCCTGGAACCGGCTGACCGGTCGTGATGAGTTCTACGATATGGGCAAAGGAGGTGGGGTACGGTGCTGGGGGCTCGCTCGAGCTTGCAGGCGCGGGCAATACGCCACTCGGCGCATCACTCACGGGCACATTATTCGTTGGCGCCGAAGTTGCACCACCTGGGAGTTCATAGGCCGCTTCGCTGAAGTCGAGTGGTCGCACGCCGTTTGTTTGCGGTGGGGGTCGGCCATGGGCGTCACGGTAGGCTTTGTATGCTTCGAAATCGACTACAGTATTGAATTTCCTTCACACTATCAGCCTGCAGCTCGAGCACAGAGCCCAATCCTACATACCGAGCGTAGTAGAAGCAACGCGCTCGCAGAGCTAGCTCGGCGGCCTGCTCAGGCGAGCTGTTGCTGCCGAGGATGGCACTGAGACCAGCCTGGAACTCGACATCGTCGTCCCAGTTATATCTCTCTAGAGCCTCGTACACGTCATTCAGCCCGTCCGCAGCTCCAGCGTCAGCTCCAGCGGCACTCATTGCGATCAGCTCAGGCAGCGCTGAGGTGTGGGGTAAAGGTAACATCGGCACCGAAGCTCACAGCTCGCCTCGCTAATGGAAACTGCCAAGGCCTTCTATTACCAGCCCCACGGTCGCTGCTTCTCTTCCCACACAAGCTCTTCTCTTCTACACCACAGCCACCCCCAACACCCCTCCTTCACGACTTCCGTACGACTTCCCTTACTTCTCCTTCTTCCATTGAGCTTCAGTTCATCTCTTACACGTGTTTTGATACCCCAGTCCGCCGCCATGTCCGAGTTCATCGGGTCAGTCGCAGCTGGTTCCATCGCGCTGGAGCTCCCGCTGACGTGCCACGCGTAGTTCTCGCATATCGCTCATCTCCAAGAGCGATATCCGGTTAGTAAGCATCCATCGAGAAGCCATTGGGCGCACACACTGACACGTCCCAGCTATGTCGGTACTCTCGTTGAGATCAACTCAGAAGCCTCTACAGTCTCGTTAGACAATGTGCGCTCATTTGGTACCGAGGGCCGCAAAGGCGGCAAGGACGAGTACCCTCCCTCAGAGGTCATCTATGAGCAGATCGTGTTCAGAGGAAGCGACGTGAAGGATCTGCGCATCGAGGAGCAGATCAAAGAGAAGACGCCTCCTGCTATGCCTCAGGACCCAGCCATCATCGGAGTAAGTCTACACCACCCGTCTTCCCACCTTCTGGTCCAGTGATGTAAAATTTTCGGATGTAAATCATAAAACCACCGAGAGCGCAAAACCGTGTGGATATTTTCCGTTGCCTTCCTTCTGAGTACCTTATTCGTAAACCGCCTACTGTTCAGCCTCGCGGGTTTCTTTCGCTAATTTTGTGCGCGCAATAGGTACAGCAAGGCCAGCCGCGTCAGGATGCCCCACAAGACCAACAGCGCCAGCAACAAGGGCCACCGAACTTCCCACAGCAAGGACAATTCCCGCCTGGTGGCTACCCTCCCTTTGGCCCTGGTGGCCCGGGTCCATATGGCAGAGGTTTCCCTCCCCAAGGTGGCTTCCCTGGAGGTCCAGGACCGTTCCCAGGAGGCCCTGGCGGCTTTGGTATGCCCCCATACGGTCCCCCTCCTCCAGGCTGGTTCCCGCCTGGGCAAGGCTTTAATGGTCCTCCTGGTCATTTCCCTCCCAACATGCCCATGGGTCCTCCTGGCTTCCAGAACCAAAATCAGCCACCGACAGGCCCTCGTGGTGCTGCACCAACCGGTGCTCCTGGGAAGGATGAACAGTCTCCTGCGCAGCCTGCCGTCGCTGAGGCTGACGGTTCTTCCAAACCTGCTGAGCCCAAAGCAGATGCCAAGCAGGCTGGAAAAGTTCCTGCGCCCGCAGCTGCCGCTCAGCAGGCCCCACCGCCGCCCGTCGAGACGAAACCTGACGTCGCTGCCGCTCTGGCACCGCCGCACACCCAGCCCAGGCAGCAGGGTGGTGCGCAGAAGACGCCGGGTGGTCAGAAGGGTGGTCGTATCATTCCAGCGGTACCTATTGCCAGCCCAAACGTGAAAAAGTCGGCACCTCGGGCAGAGCAACAGTCTGCTGCACCTATAAAGCAGGCTCAGCAGGCTACAAGCCAGCAGAACAGTGCGACTCAGCTCGCTACTGCTGCTGTCGCCGAGGCTATGGCCAAGCTCAATCTACAGAACCGCGGGCAGACTCAGCCCCCAGTCTCTGATCCCACAAACAACCTTGCTCAGAAGGTAGAAGGTATGCGTGAGCGCGAGCAGCACGCTCGTCAGCCGCGCAACCCTGGACAGGGTGCTGGATTTGGTGGCCGTGGCGGCCGTGGCGGTCGAGGTGGAAGGGGGGGTGCTCATCACCCGCAGCCACCTCAACAGCAGCAGCCGAAGATGGAGGTGCCCACTACGGACTATGACTTTGATGCGGCGAACGCCAAGTTCAACAAGCAAGACATGGTTAAGGAAGCCATCGCATCAGGGACGCCGCTTGGCGAAGGCGTTCCCTCGACCATCGAAGCAACAGCGAACGGACAGAATGGTCCTGCTGAGACTGCAGACGACGTTGTCATCCCCGCTGCTGCTGCTTATAACAAGACTTCGAGTTTCTTCGACAACATCTCCTCAGAGTTGAAAGACCGAGAAGATGCTGCCGGGCGTCGGGGTCAGGAGTTCCGCGCGGCTGAGCGCAACAAGAATATGGAGACTTTCGGCCAAGGTAGTGTAGACGGCTTCCGTGGTGGTTACAGGGGTCGTGGCAGGGGTCGTGGTCGCGGCCGAGGTGGCTTTGGCTTCCGTGGCGGCCGTGGTGGCCCTCGTGGAGGTACTCAGCTCGACCAGCCTGCTGGACAGTAGAGTGGTGTTGGGCTACCGAAAAGGCCTTGCTGTCATCAAGGAAAGGTGCAGGTCCTGTACCCTTTAAATCTTTTGCTTTGACCTGGCTGCTGCTAGCGATTTTCTTGTCATTTCACTGTCTTGCGTCTACTTGAGCGGCTTGTACAAGTACTTTTACACGGTCACTGCCAAATGGCTTGGTCTTTGGAGTTTCCTGGATTGCTGCACGAGCTCGAAGCCATGCAGGGGAGCCGGATACATACGCTTATCATGATCATGTCATGAGAGAGACGAATCACATGAACAATGAAGAACAAGGCCAGATTTTCTGTGCCGTCACCACGTCTACATTTTTGACTTCTCGTATGCTCCTTATGCGATATATCTAGCAATTTCCATCACTGCTTCCACTGTACTTTAAGCCTGTCAATGACAAGGAGTACACTACGACTTAGATCGCGCAGGGTACAAGGCGGCGTTCAACATCACAGCATTTGGGGAGGGGGCCCGCTACAATGTCAGACCGCCATGAGCATAGGGGCAAGGCAGTCAACTGTAAGAAAACGTCTCAACGATGGACGGGTCGAACTTTACCAAGTCATGCGAGAAATATCTCAGTCTAGGTTATTGTACGCAGTTGATCAGGCGTTGCACAATGTGGATTTGAAGACGGCACGGATCCAAGGCCAGATAATGAAGAGGATACTAGTGAAGACCGACTCATGGGAGGATGCTGTTCTTAGTCTGCATGATCTAGTTTGTCTCTATCCTCCCGGATTCACAATCGTTACAAGCAAGACTTCGCCCAATCTGGGGCAAGTCTTCGTTCAAGACCACGTCCCTTGTGCTGTATCTGCTTCAGCAGCGCTTCAAAAACATTGTGGTACTTGATTGGAGTACGGCCTCGAGAGTTCTCGTTATCTTTCATTTGACATCACCGCCCTGAGCCCGTAGCCACCGTCACATTTCAAGGCACGGTTGTCAGCACACAGGCTTCAAAGGGGTTACCCAGCGTGCAGCGCCCTGACCACAGAGCAAGGCAGACGCTTTAAGCCCACAACGTCCAGATCCTGCGGGCGAGGAGACGGAAAGGAGATGCAGCACGCTGCGCATGCTCATAGCCGCCAACGATCTTTGGGAAGCACCGAGTCAGTGCTTATTTCCGTGTGGTACTTACAGCGTCCGTGAAGTGACCGGAGGGCTTGTCTTGCATTTGCAAAGTCCATAACCACGCCTGCCTGGCGACCACCTACCTGTACGCTTCGACGATGTATTGCGGAAAAGCGGAACACTGGCACCGTGCATAATGTAGTCGCACAAGATAACCAAGAAAGCTTGACTTGAGCAGAAGTTTTGCCAACTTTTATGCCGTGACGAGAAATTAGTTATGGTTGTGTGCGTGTCTAGCATCGATCAATCTCCTGTGAAGCTTCTGCGAATGCGCTCTGAAAGCCTCCCAGAAAGAGCAGGTACCAAGGCATGCATCCCACTTATCCAGACACGCGAAAGCCTCAATCACTGCACCGTCAGTGCTCTCAGCCGCTGCAAATAAGTCCAGATCCGATCGACAGACGTCAATGCAATTACACATCTGCACGCCCGGATACCGGAAAGATCCAGGAGGCTCTGCAGCGTGGATGCGTGCAAGCGCTCACTGCGCTCCTTCCTCACAGATCCCCAGCAGCGCGGGCGGCAGATTGGCAGGAATCCAGAATCCGCGATCTGCGCCTGATGTCAGTCTTGCAAATGAGGCCGTCAACTGCTGTAATTGAGATGGACACGGCGTGCGCTGGGATGGGGGAATGCCGTCGTGGCCTGCCCAGTTGCGCTGGCTGCCAGCTGCCGTACCCGCCGTGCACAAGGGCTCCACGCGTTGTGCAACACCCCAACATGCGTATTGTATCCGGGCCCTCCGCAGCGCGCATCGCAACACGACATCGCGACGGCGCTTTGGTGCTCTGTGGGCGCTGCGCACCGGAACCCTATTCTTATCACTCAGCTTGCGCTTCATGTCGGGGCGCTGGGCGTCATTGATTTGGCAGGAGCTATCGAATCAGGTGTGCTTGGCCTGTGAAATACGAATGTTGTGCAGGGACCTCGGTCGCCCAGGCGTCTGACGGCGTCATTTCCGGAGCCGCTGGGGTGCTGGTCAGGGGTGCTAGGCCCGCCCTCTCTACTCCAGACAGGCGAGTCCTGACCTTCGTCGGATAATTTTGTGTGAGAAATGGGCCCTGTGGAGGCTGTTATGATTGCTGATTTGCGGGCTGATGAGGACAGATGAAATTTGAAATCACACGTTGGGTCACACGTTGTGAAGATGCAAATTTGGGATCGTAATTCGTGAATAGTCAATTGCAGCGTAATGCTGCCCCTAAGGTGAACAAGAAAACCATACAGCCAACGTACGGCACAGAAGAAGAAATGAAGTGTGTCCAGCGCGTGCTATGCGAGCTTTTCCCCAAGCCAAGATGATGCCTCCAAACGCCCCCAGGAATCTCATCTGTGTGGTACGTCGATCGCTTACGCGACGTCGCAGCACCAGATGCCGGCGTGCAGAGCGCAACCAATCTTGGAGTAGCTATCGGAGGTGAGGATCTCAGCGTGACCGGTCTGGCCGTTGTAGGCCCAGCCGTCAGAGGCGCTGGAGCAGACGCCGTCAAGACCAGGGAGAGTGGGGATTTCGCAGAGCCAGCCACCGACGAAGACGTGCTCGAAATCGTCAGCGTTACCGGGAGCAAGAACCTGGCCGAAAGAGCCGGGGTTGAGCTTGTGGACCATCTGGCCGTTGGAAGAGACGACAGTGTCCATGGCGTTGGACTCGAGCTTAGCGTCGTTGATGAGGGGCTTCATGCCCATCTTAGCACGCCATGTGTCGACAACACCCTGGTAGCCGGCAGCAGAAGGAGCAGGGGCCGGAGCGGCAGAGGTAGTGGCCTTGGTGCTGGTAGGAGCGGGAGCGGGAGCCTCAGAGTACTCGACAACCTCGCTGGTGGGGGCAGGAGCAGGAGTGTTCTCCTCGTAGACAACGGTGGTGGTCACGGCAGGAGCCTCGGGGACGGGAGTGGGAGTCTTGGTGGGCTTAGCAGGCTTCTGGCCGCCCTCGGTGAAGTAGACAGTGTGAACGACAGTCTCGTACACGACGTGAACGTTCTGCACCTCCTTGTACTGGACAGGCTTATTGTAGTGGGGAACGGCGAGAGCAGAGCCGGCAAGGGCGAGGATAGCAGTGGTGGCGCGCATCTTGATAGTGTTGGTTGAGGTTGGTAGTGCGGTGACTGAGTAGATTTGTCGGTTGGACGAAGTGGTTTTCTTAGATTGTTGGTTGAGTGAATGTGTTGCCGAAGGGCGTAGTGAACGTGGTGTCAAAGAGTGACTGGAATGAGTGTATTCGTCGATAACCTGGAAGTCGCAGACCTGGATCTATAAGTTATGGCGGGAGGGGATCACATACTTTATACGCACATCACACTAGGCCGTGCCGCGCTTGTGCGAGATGAATGCGAGCGCCACAGCCCCAGTCTCCGCAGATGCTTCTGTGCCTGGCCCTAACGACCTTGAGCCGAGTGGTGTGGCCCCACCGAGTCCGTGGTAACCGGATTGAGTCCTTTCATTTCATTTCATGCAGCTTGACGTTCATTGTCATCGGTCTTGTTGTGCGCCTGACCACACACAATGTTTTGGAGTGGACTTCTTTGTTGGGTCGGAGTCGCTGTAAGTTCGATACAACGGATCGTCTCACAAGTCCAGCGCAACAACGACATCGTGCGTTCCTGCGTATGTCGGGCGCTTCGATTTGTTGCCTCGTTGACAAAGCCGGACCTGACGGGCATCAGGGGTAGCCCACAGGCGATCATAGGCTTACGCAGGGGTAATTGCACAAAGTCGTTCACAAAACGCGCGGTTCAGGAAGTCTAGACGAGCCGCTAACTTCAAGAAGGAAAGTCTTTTGGAATTTCGACATGTTTACATCTCTCTTATTGGCTGGCGACATGACTTTCGTGGTTCGGACAGGGCCGCGTTTCAAGTTAACAGCTAGCGCGGCACCTTAATCCGTTGATGACCGCCTGTGCAAACGTGCACAACGCGTGGACTAAGCAACTCCTTAGGTGTTCAGCACCTGTGGCTCTCCGGGCTCGGCAGGTGGCGGCGGAGATGATGCTCAAGTCTGTGCGGAGATATCAAAAAAGTTCGAGACTCATGATCGAGCTTTGGATGTGGATCCGCGATGGCATAGCACGCGGGACGATAGTCTCGATGAAACGTCGAACCTTGAGGATTGAAGATCCCGCTGGCGAAGCTGACCGGGGAAGATGGGAGTGTCTCGCGGCGGTCTGTTGTGGCAGTCTGTCGGCATGGACTCTGGACTAACGGACGACAGCAAACACGAAACAACACCGCGGCGCTTCATGAGACTCCGCTGAGCGAGCCGTTGTGTCACCACACTCCAGGCGGCAAAGCCACACGTGGCATGGCAGCTGTCGTTCACGGAGAGCCAACCTGCAGAGTGACGGATTGCCGAAGGGTTGCTGATGATCCCGACAGTCATTCCCAACGTCTGTAAAATACGTCATCTCTCGACCTGTAAAGTCTGGGATGCGGCGATTAATGATCTGTCGATATTGAGGGGTGTTGCAAGGACTCCCACCCAAGTTTAATATTGCTACCCGCTGTCGCACGACCTTGTTTTTATTTCGACCTCATCTCCTGCAAGATGAAGCACCGGATTCTAACCGCACCTGAGGCAGCAAGGCAACCTCATTCGAGCTTCAAATCTGCTGAGCGGTCCTGCGTCATTTTCGACAGTGAGTGCACGGCAGAAATGCTGCGCGTCAACCTCCCGGCTGCGGGAGGAAGGGCTGGACCATCCTCGGAAGACTTTCATTCATGTTGGGCACTTCGCGACTGAAAAATCTGTCGAAGACCCTATCAGAATGTTCCTCCACGTCCACTTTTCCTCGTGCATGCACTTGGCCGATCACTTCCATAAAAGCATACAACCTTGCGGAAGTTTCAACAAGATCGCGACCAGCTGGTCTCTCACACCAGCAATAGACCTGCTTGTGTTTCGACTCCCGCGCTCGTATGAACATGATCATTACGTCGGTGATCGGCCGTGGATTAAGACGGACTGGCGATTAGTGTGGAGGATAAGAATCCTATCGATTAGATAGGACCTGCAGTAGTGCATCCTTAAGGGCTCGGTAACGCCTACCGATGATCATCTTCCAGCCCAAGTTTTTGACCGTTTGTCAAGAATCCTTCCGGCTGAACTTGTTGGCTCCGCACGGTAGCGGTAGACATCCACAACGACTCGCTTGTTGCACGCAGAGTCTTCTCACCTTGTGCCTTACGCGCGTCCTGTCTGCACGATGACGACTCTTCGCCGAAGGCTGCAACAGGTCATGCACGTGGATCAACTTCACTCGCTGACTCCTTCCTCCGGCATTTTTAGAATCTCCGCGTTACTAAGAGCGGTCGTCGAGCTACCAAGATACATCGAGTGGGTTGCAGGCCAAATCTAGGCATATATGAACAGCTTTACATGTATCGGATTAGAAGCCAGCCGTTGGTGGCAGGTGGATACCTCCTCGGCCAGAACCAGGACACGAGAAAGACTGCATGGCCGCCAGCGGTACGCAGTGGTGTCTCCAGTAGCACCTTGGTATTCTCGAAGAAGCCCTGTTCGCATTAACGCATTGAGTTGCTCATTTGCAAGTAGTGGCATCCGTGGACGGAGAAGTGCGCGTGAAAAAGGGCTCGGCGCCAGCATCGTCAGTCTGTTGTGTTGCTGGTTGAGCTCTCTGGTCGTTCGCGTGCTTGACATGTACCGCTTGATCATAGAAGCGTTGGATGAGATAGACTCGTTGCTCAAGATTAAGCACTCTTCGCACCGCGTCAGGGAAGGCGTCTTGGTGTTGGGGTCATTCATCTTGCTGGCCTTCCATCACCGTCACCATCGACACGACTATTTTGAATTCAGCACGAGTCTAGATGCCTACATCTAAAGCTTACTCCATGATAACGACGATTCTAGGGGCACGGGAGCAATGCCAACACAAGTCGAGTGCTCATGACGCCCAATGTTTCAGGTCGGCAAACCAGCTCATGCCTCAAGGATAGTAATTGGAAAGTTGGTAATGCGATGTGGTGTGCTCTACAAAAATTCTGGAGTCAGGCTAAAATTCGAGACCAGTAGATCTCACCTCCCGTGGCTTCCACGTTGCGTCGACGCAGGTGCTGTGAAGGCGGATGTCTCTCGTTGCACGCTCGTATTTGACATGTCATTTGTTTGTAAATGTTTCAATTACCGGGCAAGGGAATTCCAACATCAGACTTGCGACGATTGGTCCCGTTCAGTATTCACACAATGTTATCAGCCCGAGCATCTGTAGCTCACAGTATTCATGTTCACCTGAGCGCAAAATATACCATTACCAGGTGCGGCTCTGTGTTGCTCGACGTCGTCATGAGTGCAGATGCTCAACAAGGTTCTGCTAAAGGCCAAACCAAGCAACAAGAGGCTACAAATCCACAGCGAGCGTAGCCCTTTGTCACGCCTCTGACACCATATACATGCCCTCGGAGTTACAGGTAGGCCGCCACACCATTACAGTATCTTCAGGTCTGACGAACCGTCACTCATCTCGGAATCGCTGGCGGAGACCCCACACGATTTCATGACCAACGCAGTGTCAACCATGTGAGACTGTCGTCTTTGACATTACCTTTCTGCAGAGAATTTGGAACAGGCCGAACAAAGACAGCTTGTCTGGGTCTTTTTCTTTATTCTAACCCAAGCTGCACACCTCAGACAAGACTGTCTCAAATTATATTCCTTGTCTTTCTGGTGTGACTGAAAGGGGATAGGATGGCATCTTTCAGTGTCATTGAGTAATGTTAGGTTCTTTCATAACTGCATACACTCTTTGTCCTTATGGTTTCATCCCCGCCGCCATCGTTCGTCCATTTTATTGATGTTATCCTCGACATTAATTTCGTATTGAGTAACACAAATCCATCCACTGCCCACATATTCTGCTCCACAGACATTCCAAACTTTACAAGCATCACATTCCTTTACCACACTTGTTTGTACCAATCATTCACAATGCTGGCCATATTCATGCTCCTCGCCATGGCGATGCAAGCCAGCCTCGCGGCCGCAATCGGTAATGCAGTCATCAGCAACCGCTGTCCTTACGACATCTGGCTTTGGAGCGTTGATCAAGGCTACGATTCAGGCCCAATCCATATTCCGGCTCGCTCGAAGTACTCAGAGCCGTTTCGCAGCACATGCAATGGCTGTGGCTCCTCGCTGAAAATCAGCAAATCGAACCAGCTCATTGGTGGCGCGCACACGCAGTTCGAGTACAGCATTGCCAACGCTGGCATCTGGTACGACATCTCTTTCGTCGACTGCGTGAAGGATGGGGACGCTAGCAATTGTCCTGGTCATGACAAGGGTCTCGCGATGGAAAGCCCTGAGGAAGCATGCGGGAAGGCTAACTGCGCCGCTGGAAGCTATTGTCCGACCCAGGCTTACTATGTTGATCTTCCGTTGCAAAAGCTGGGTATTGAGGAACCAGTGTTCACGTGTCCTGGGAAGGGCACGGATATGGACCTTTACATGAAGGTGTGCAGCGACGATGCCCCGCTGAAGATTAGGATCGCTGGCAGGGTGGATGTGGACGACTACGCTTAGCTAAAAGTAGCGGGTTTCTTAACCATTTCTTCTTCGTCTTCTTCTGAATATCCTTTTTGTGTTATATGTCTCTTCATGTTCTCTACTCTTTGTTCCTTCATTTCTGCTCCAGTCTCTTTACGTCACTTGTACATCCTCCATGCTAATTTTCATTCTTTCCAAGATGATACATTCTGCACTCTTTTAGTGCGTGATCTCGATTAGCGTCTATTCGTTGTCATTCCAAGGTCGTGTCGCAAGATGAGATCAAGCAGTGAACATGATCATTGCCATGCCCATGACACAGTAAGCAAAAGCCGTATCCACGTCCCTAAGCTGCGACGACCCCGATCGTGTACTTGTGGGATCCGCACTTGCCGTGCCACTATTGGCACCGGTCCCCTGCGTCTTCGCGCTGACACTGTCCAGATCCGTGATGATCTGTAAGTCATCATCTCCAGCAGACAAAGTAGTCGTCTTGTTGCCCACATAAAGTACGGTGTTATCGCCATCAGTAGCGATGGAAATCGGCGTACCACTGATGGTCACAGGTTGTCCAGGAGCAAGCGTCTGCCCTGCAAGGACGTACTTGGTTGTGCCGCTGACAATGGATGTCATGATACTGAGTCGGCCAGGGGCTTCTCCTGCGACTGTACGCACATCTCCTGCAGTAGGCTCGAGTAACGTTGTTGCCAGGTCACCTGCATGGAGCACAGTTGAGCCAGCTGCGTTGGTTGTTAGAATGACTACAATATTGTTGACGGTGATCGGTGTGCCGATCTTGAGTGTTGAAGATCCAACGGCGACTTGGAACTCGATTTTGGCGGTCGTTGTCATTGCACCGTCCGGCGCGGCTACAGTCGGTCTGCGCGTTACGAGAGTGGGCTGCATGGTTATTCCGTCATAGGTAACAGCAGCAAGCGGTGGAAAATCCGTGATGATTCTGGTGGGCAACGTTGTAACTTGCGGTTGGCGATCAGCAGGGCCCCCGGGGCGAGTCACTTGTGGCGGCCTGACGCTTCTTGTCCAAGGGTCGTCTGTCACGACCACTGGTATGTATCTGGAGCTGTGAGGTTTAGGTGAATCCTCATCTCGAGTCCTTCCCCAGGGGTCGGCCGAACTCTCAAAGTGCGCTAATTCCGAGGAAACCGTCTTCAAGTCCGGCACAGAGCTCTCTACATGCACAGTTGATGTTATATCATCCCAACCGGAGGCCGAGTCCTCCCAATGTACAGTTGGTACGGGTTTCGCGATGTCAGTTTCAGTAATTATGAGGTCCCCAATGGCACTGCCGATGTCTACAATTCCAGTCGTCTCTTGCGGTCCTTGGCTTGCCGCGGCAGTGGGTGTTGAGACATCGAAATCAGTGGCTGTAGGTTCGAGACGAATTCTACTCTCACTCCCAATTGCACTGACGTCCCACGCATGTGCACTGCTTTCTCCGTGAACTTTAGGTTTCCATGTGGAACGGTTGTCAGAGCCAGTAGCCGGTAGTGGCGCACTGTGCACATCAATAGCTGTGGCCCCAGATGTCCCGGTCGTCAAGTTACGCTGTGCTGTGGCGCAACAATTAGTATTCTGCTGACGGGGAAATGTTGATCGTGCAAATGCGTTCTCGTATACGTACCATCATTACGGGCCACAAAAGCGGAACCGCATCCCACTAAAGCTAAGAGTCGAAGCGTGCGTAAGATGGTCATAGCGACATAAACGAGGTTGGTGCTACGCAAGCAGGCATAACACAATGAAAGCAAGACGGACAGACACACAACACGCAAATAGCGGAGCTGTGAGTCTAAGGCGTTATCTAATTAATTCATGCTTGGCTCAGCCCTCCGGCGCTCAGCGCCTGATCCAGGCAAAGGCTGACGCGCACGGTCCATATTTCGAATCCTTCACAATGCCCAGCCTGCCGCCTTAATGCAAGGAACGTACAAGTAATGATCAGCAAATGAAGGAAGCGGCTTCGAGAGATCGATAAAAGTGAGATTTATATAGACAGAGGACTATAAATGATCTTCTTCTCCCAGAGTCAGATCGTGTCTTACTTTGAAGGAAGTTTGCGTATCTCAGACTTTTAGACAGGAAAGTCGCATTTGAAGAGCGGCCAGACTGCCGCGATCCTGAACAATTGCCGGCCACCACGCGTGTAGATCCGCAACGAGCACTAGGCCAAGCAAAAAGTCCCCTAGAACTGGTGGCTGTGTTTAATCTGCCGGTTCAAGTCAGGTAGAAAGACGAAGGAAGTTTGCAGGCGATATCCGAGTCAAGTTCCCCATACGCACGGATGTCACCGCCAATGCCATGCTCTGTTTGCCTCACAACACAACGCAATGTGCAAGAATACGGAATATTCCTAATACGTTGATAGTCCGAGACTGGGAAATCCCAAAAAGCGTCGAACCTTGAACCGCGCCTTTTCTCTCGCTGGAACCTACCCTCTCTCAGGACTGATTGAAGACACCTCAAACTTGTTGGCTCCTACTAATCACGTACCTGTCTCGGCGTCATCGCCGATTGTCAGTCGGAAATGATAGATATAATCAGTCTGCGCAGTCTCAAGCTGCAAGCAAGCCTGCTCAAGGGTCTCCCCAAACATCTTCGCGGCATCCGCCCCAAGACCGCCGTGAGGCACAGGAGGAAAGCACGGATCTCTTGAGTAACGGCAGAAGTTGAGTCGAACAAGTTCAAGCTGCGGGAACACGCCTGGATGCTTAAGGTCTGACAGTATTTCCATGGTGTCTAAACCATCACACGAAGGCAAGACGTAGCGGATCGGTAAGGCTGACAGGGGGCCTGGTATACGCTTACGAAGTAGGCTGGCGACATTTTGTGGATCAAGTTCGCTTGCAGAATCTAGAAAGCCTTGGCTAGATGGTATCACGAGGGTTTCAAATTTGTTGAAGTACAAGATCCGAGGTGATTAAATTGGCCGAGTTAGAAACAGGGAGAGCCTTTGCAGAGATTGCTGTGATTCTTTCAGACAATCATCAACAATGGCATCTTCGGTGAATTTGTCCTTCTGGCATTCTGTGAAGTCTCCAACAGCCGGCAGATAGCGGAAATTCGTGAGACTCTGGCCGGACAGCATGTTTCGGAGCATGCTCTGAAGGTCTGCCTGACACTCTGTGGCTACGAAGTCTCGGAACCTCTTGCTTGATATAAGATGTTTGATTTGGCGGAGTCTATCGATGTTGACACAAGACCGTTGCAAGCGCTTGAGGTCAGGCGCAAATTGCAGGAAACCCATGGTCGAATTGTGCCATGTGGACCTCGAAGGCGACGGATGGCCACGAATGACCAGTTCGCGGAGACAACGTAGCGCAGTGTGGGAGTTCTGAAGGAAGTAATACTAGTCGAGAGTTGGATAGATCGAAATGCCATCAATGTTGAGGCTTCCTAAGGTCGGGCAACAAGGTGAGCATCAACACGACTCGTACATCCTCTATCCCATGTCTCAGCAGGCGCAAGAAATTTTCGTCGTTCTACAGCACGGACCCGCAGTGGCATCATTATTCGAGACAATAGAGTGGTTGCCGAAATGTACGAGCCACCTCAGTTCTGGTACACATTGCAGGAAGCCTTGCTGCCAAAAGACTTCCTGCATGAGATAGGCTGGGCAAAGGTGTCAGACTACCTGCTGTAGGTAAAGGGGCAGGTACATAACTTATCTAGAGCCTAGACAAAGTCTAAAATAGTATATATGACATATATAATAATTCTAAAGCTTTAATAAGTGTTTTCCTATTCTGAATTATGCACCAGTACTGTAGTAGAGAGGAGGAGTATAAGGGGCCGGCCCTATCCTCTACTGTAGATAAGATCTTAGCCTCGTGTATAGAGGGACAAGGTCTTCTTCTTACATACACAAAGAGACTCTAGCTAATCAGGTACCTAGACGTAGGTACCCTGATCCACTAACTATTTCTGTGGATAGTACCAAAAGTAAGGTGGCCCGCACATTGCGGCAAGCAACGATACCGATACTCAGCAATTTCTTCAAAGAGCATGAGTGGCCTCGTTTGGGGAATGGCTGAGGTGCTCATGGACACGAAGACCGGACCGGAGCGCTCGGATGAAGCTCGTCTGCTTTGACCTCGGTGACACCCGCCCATTTGAGACCTGTTACGACTTCGAACTTGGAACGCCAACCCCGTACGTCTATTGCTTTTACCATGGCTGACAACTCAAAGTCATCACACAGAGTGTGCAAGACCAAGTGAAAAGGCGCCTTCGATGGAGCATCTCGGTTGATGTATCTCGCATACAAGACTGTTGAATAACGGTGGCAGCAACAGCCTTACATCATGCCTTTACCTTCACTGCCTAGAGCCTTCGAAATCAACAGAAGCTACTTATAAGCAGTAGAAAAAGTTGAAGTTAGCTCGTGTATTGCGGTATCCATCGATAGCTACTGGGTGACACGGCCTTTTTATTATGTTTACCCATCGCCGCTTTCACGGTCTCAGCTCCACATCAATTGGCAACGCCGTTGCGTGTACAACTTGCTCCATGACCCACCTTGCAAAGCAGCAACTCGGAAGTAGGCTAAAATGCACATCAAGTTGCTCGGTGCCAAAGCCGCGCCTGAAGCTTGACACAGGGACGATTACTTCCGAGGGCAGCGGCGACATAAATCTGCATGCCCCAATTGACACCTGTCTCGATAATCCATATGTATGCATGAAGAAGGTAACTCTACTTCATTCACGCGCAGGCACAAGAACTTGGCGAGCGGGGATATAGTGCAACGTTTGACAAGGCAAGCATTCCACAGATACGTGTGTCAATCTTCGCGAGACACAGCGTCAGGGCGATTTAGGGCGATGCTGCCAAGGACTTGAGGTTTCGCCCTGGAATTTGTCTGCTTTGCAATTCACAGCCGACATATGGGCAGGCGTGCTTTCTGGCGGTGGCAATGCATGGCTGCCTTGGAGTATGTCTCGCTGGGACGTTGTGGGCTTTGGCGAGCTCTAGAGAACAACTGTGGAAGCACGATGTGTGTATCTCAACCTCCGAAACCAGGCTATCGCAGGTCATAAGAATACAAAGGCTTTCTTCGTGGGCTACTAAATTTGTTGCAGGTGATGTGAATAAAACGCTGTGATATCTCTTAATCCGGCCCGACAGACATTATAAACTCTTGCGCCTGTAATGCTCACCCGAACACCTACACAATGCAATGCAATGTTAAGCATGCACCCAACTTGCCAACATAATACTATGGCCAACTAGCCCACTATGCCAGTTGTGCCTTCCCGGTAGCTTTCTTTTCCTCTTCTTCGTTCTTCTGCTTTCCTTGCTCCTCCTTCTTTTCACTCTCTTCCTTTTTCTTCTTCTTTTCTTCTTCTTCCTTCTTCTTTTCTTCTTCTTCCTTCTTCTTCTTTTCTTCTTCTTCCTTCTTCTTTCGCTCTTCTTCTTCCTTTCTCAACGTCTCCTCCGTTTTTTCCCACACCTTAGCGTTGGGGTTCCACTCGTGCCCATTAAACTGAGTGTTAACCAGCGCGTTCTCCTTGTATTCGTCCGTCAGGATCTTATCATAACTGTATGGTACCTTGGCCACAACACCCTCAAACATCGTCTCACGTAGAGGGTACAGCTCATCGGTGCGATAGTGGTGATAGTTCTTGCAGCTCCAGACACCAGGCTGATTGTCCGGATGTGTCTCCGAGAGACCGGTAATGTCAATGAAAAGACCATTACGGATGTCGATCCATCGCGCATCGATGATATTCAAGCCGTTGCCGCGCTCGCGTTGCCAGATCCAAGGGTTGACGTCGAGGAGGTAGGTGCGTTTCACTTGCCCGTCTTCGGAAGTATAATTGTAGTTTGTCTGGTTGTAGGCTTCGCCGAGGTGGTGGAGCGTTGCGCCGCTTACTTGGGTGTCGAGGTCAAAGTCCCAGGGTAATCGCTTGCGACAGTCAGCATGTGGATACCTAGTTGAGGGAATTGACGTACTTGGCCATTCCACCACCATCCTAATAGAGTTCCATGGGCTATCCATGTGTCGAGATCATTCTGGCGAAAGAAGTCTAGATAGGCGCGAACCATATGCTGTTGTGTGTCTCTTCGCTCCTCGTCCGAAACCACGCCGTGGAAATAGCGCTTGTCATAATGGCCGAGCGTATTATCGCCTCTGTAGAATATCAGCGGGTTGCATGATGACCTCATCGAGCTGCAGTGACCCACCCGGGCTCATGAAAGTACTTGCCATCCCCACCGTCTCTCTTTACTACTTCGTCACCTAGCGGACCCGCCTCCGTGTTCGCTGAACTGTCAAGATTTGAAGTTGGCGCTGCTGTTGTGTTTGCGAAGAGCGCTGCCGCTACTGTAAATATCGATAGTCTCATGGCGGAGCTACGTCGCTACTCCAGTATCGATGCGGTGCTAAGAAGATGGAACTCCAGATGCTGAATGCGCGCCAGACATAAGTAAAAGGTAAAAGCGTCTGAATAAGTGGTTCCACGTCGCGCAAGGCGGTTGGCAGGCGATCTCGGTTCCGGGAAAGAGGTCGCGTGCTTGTCTTACGTGGGTGGAAGAGGGTACAGGAATTGACTCGGCAGGTGTAGCCAACAAATGAATATCAAACAAGAGCACAAAGTGAATCAAGCAGTCACAATGAAGAAGAAGAAAGCAGAAGAGGAAGGGAGTTCGAAACAACTTGACCCGCGACGCGCACGCATTGTCCTCATCTCACCTGCCCACATAGCCCACCTCTTCCCGCCGCGTCTGCTGCGTGTGCCCATGTTACCCCGGAGTAGTCGGCAATCCTACGCCCAGCTTTCTGTCGACATAATAGGCAGGCTAGCGCCGTTAGACCCGAGTGCCGAGTACGAAGTGCTTGTTTAAATGTGGGACATCCAGTTACGCGCGGCCGTTGAGGATCAAGCATTGCGATACGATACGGCAGCGGATCCAGAGAACCATACCAAGACCTGCCTTTCCGCACAAGACATGGTGCTGCAGGAACGCCTGAATTTTGTGCTTTGTGAACCGGTTTCGCTGTGGCCCTCAGGTTGTGCTGCGCTGCTTGTGTGAGGTGAGCTAAGCGGAAAGTTGAGCCTAGCATGTCAGGCATACGCATCCCCTGTCACAATTGGCCGTGTCGCGTGCGTTATGTCCACAAGGGGATATGCGCGTTTGATTGCCTCGTCAGCACTCCACACTTTTACGATTGGAAAAGGTCGTGACGTATGCTTTTGTACGTGTGCTTCATTTCCACATTTGCGATTGTTAACTGGAGAGACTTTGCCTGCCTTTTCTTGGCTGATAGCCGTATTGTGTTTTCCTTGTCCTCCGGTGCTAAGATGGCCGCTGCAGTCGTTGCATGGGAGTGGAATGATCCACGTTTCGAACAATGCAGACCCTGCCCCAGATCTAGCAATGAACATGTCTAAGCCGATCACGTCAGCTTGTCGACTTCGACTTGTGGTAGGATCATTCGAGCCTCTATTGTGCGAGGATTTTCTATCAAGAACATCCTACTGCTTCAAACAGACGGCTGAAAGGAAATTTGCCTCAACTACTCGAAAATAACATGAATCGTGGTATTACAAGTCATGACTTTTGCATGCCACCCGGCGAGATCACTCTATGCCCAAAACGCTTGACCCATCCAAACCCAACATACGCCTAGACAAACGGAAGCTGTATATGCTCATGAGACGTCCATGGCCTCGGTGCCATTCGTAACGGTGAACGATACGTCGCCTGCGTCGCCGATCAGACGCTTCTCGGATTCGCTGACAAACTATATCGTTTTAGGATCAACTCAACAATTGCATGCTGGGTCTCTGCTTACCTTTACACTTCGCGTGGGATCATAGAATAGCGAGAAACTGCGCTGAACGTCTTCTATGGTAACTTCTGGGCCTTGCCTCTTCTTGCGCACCAAATCTGAGGTAGTGATTAGGTTGCTGGCATATCTCAACCCAGTCTCCGAACCAATCTTGGTAAGCAGCGCCAGCGCATCAGGCGAAATGTCCACCTCCTCTTCCTGGGCACGTATCGAAATAATCTGCTGCATTTCTTCCGAGTTGTATGCGTGAGTGCTAACAATCACTACACGGTCCAGGAAGTCTAGCGGTAATCCGTGTGGCGACCTATAGTCGGTTCCTCTGATCTGTGTGTTGCCTCTGTTGCTTGCCATGATGACGATAGGTGCCAGCTCATCTTCCAAAGCCCTGTTAATAAAGGAGAAGCACTCAATGTCAAGCATGTGAACCTCATCGATGAACAGGACACCGGGGACAATTACGGCTTTACCCTCCTCTTTCCACTCTGCCACTTTGGTGTTGATCTGGTCGCGCACTTCGCCCCGAATCTCGCCCGTGTCGCCGGAGAAGAGGGCTAGGAAGCCCTGTGATCTAGAGTTGATGACGTCAATCTCGTGAAGACTGACTGTGTGTACAACCTCGCGCCGTTGCTGAAGCTCGCCTTCGGGGCATTGTACGAACTTCGTATCGATGCCCATCGCGTCGTAGTCTCTTGATCGTGTGTAGGAGCGGCCGAGCTTGGAAATCTTTCCTGAAGCCTTGTCGATTGATATGATATCGCCCGCCATGATTTTCTCCTTAGTCATGGCATCGATCATCTTTGTGCCCATGTCGTAGATGGTCTCCATATCGGTGGTCTTGATTGTAAGCTTACCCTGCTTGTTGCTCTATCCATGGTCAGTGTCAGCTCAGAACCAAAAATTATTTCGTGACATACTCCTGTGACACTGCGATCGATCTGAATTTCGACAACCTCGCCCTCGATAACCTCGCTCTCTTCTGTTATCCGTACGCCAATGGACTTGCGAAAAGCCTGTGTGAGCGCCTCGGTCTTGGACATCTCCAACGAGAATATCTCAGACGATGCAAGCATAGTAAACGGCACATCTGAGCCCAGCGATTGAGCCATGCCCATCGCGATGGCTGTCTTTCCTGTGCTTGGTGGCCCAGCAATCAAGACTGCACGTCCCGCGATCTGGCCCTCTTGTGCCATTCTTAAGATGACCGCAGCGGCTTTGCGCGCCTTTTCCTGTCCAACAAGTCCCTGTGATGCCAGCTTTGGTTCGAGCGTGTCTGGCTCGACACCCAGACCGCGAATGTGCGAGTGTGCCGCAATGAGGTTGAGGCCGCGAAGCTCCTTGCTCTCAGCGATGGTCGTGATGGGCTGTAATGCATCAGCAAGGGCCTTGAGCAATCAGGGACTGACTTACGACAGCCATTATGACGTGTGTTGTTGCGTATAGGAGCGAATGTTGTTGCGCCGCGTTCACGACTTCTCGCGTTGCGAGCTCTCACTTCAAGCTCTTGACAACGCTAGTCTCCATTGAGCAATGATCGACGGCGCGGCCCTGCTGTTGCCTACCTTCACTGTGTCCTATATCTCCTCTGTTGGACCGATCCCTATTCCTTCTCCACCACTCGATTCTGTGCTCTTATCACTCCGTCGTGTTTTGCACGACTTGCACATTCGAGTTGTCCCCAAAGAATTAAGCGCTTTGACCTTTGCGCGCCGCCAGAAGTCACGAGGTATGTCAGCTACCGTTTGAGAGCAGGCTGCATTGTACGGGTTCACTGGCTTTGGCGGCACTGCAATTTGTGTCCCCGCGTTTCTGAGCAATTGTGTTGGGCGTCTGTTTGTTTCAAGTCGTACTTGTTGCTAGAGTGCTGAGTCAATGTTGCACTGACAATCGATGGTGTAGAGTACATTTAGAACATGTCCGAGCCTGCGGACGTACGAAAGAGACCCGCTGCACCGCGGTCGCGAGGTAATAGTCCTCCGACTCAACGCAGGCGCGGATCCGAATATACCTCAACAACTGACAGGGTCAGGCTACTTCATCCTATGGGTATCTACCAAGACTGACAGACTTGCTATAGTACGCAAACACTGTATAGCCAAAAGTTCCGCACCGTCTTTCATATTTCAGAACGAACTCTGCTGCTGGTCTGCCAGTGAACGTGCAAGCGAGGCCAGCGCGGTACAATGAACATCGTATTGACTAGAACAGACGAATTGGCAGTCGCGATGCGTTGCACGGTAACGAAAGGAGCCAAGATGGCGCAGTTTCAGCAAACTCTCAAAGACCCAGTAGAGACCATTTTATGTCGCCTGGGACCCATCAGAGCGGTTCCAGTACACCGGTGCAAGCCGCACTTCCTGTGCCTCCTATAATATCCGTCGCACAAATGCCGGTAGTAAGGCACAGTTCACCAATGGATACTATGGAAGCATTGCGATCGCTCAAGATCCCTCGTGTTGTCAACACAGCACAAGCTATGCGCGGTTCAATTGCATCGGATATAAGCCAAATAGAGAGACAACTGATGGCTGAGCAAATAACAAATGCAAGGCTCACGGAAAGGCTTCAGCAAGTTGAATATCTTTCTACCCAAGTGGCATCCTTGAAGAACTTGTTTGAGAAACAGCAACAAGCAGTGGCACAGTCTCCGACATCAGAGGATATTGAACGCCGACTCAGTGTTCTCGAGAATGCGAAGCCAGCGGCTGAAACGCATGAATTTGCTCGGTTACGAATCGATATTGATAAACTGCAATCTGCGACCGCGCCGGCTAGTAAGCACAAAACAGTCAATGACCCACTACGAGCTGTCAAAGATGGGATTGATTCTATGCTCAAGACAGCATTGCAGCCTGTTTCTAGGAGATTGGACGAGTTCCAGACCACTCTTAACGATTTGTCCGCAAAGGTGGCAGAAAGCAAAAAATTCTGCGAAGATCTCCACCAGCATGATATGCCGACGCAGCTCCGCAGATTGGGAGACGAGATCCAACGGGTCGGAAGCGATGAGGTTAAGACACACAATAAGACGATTATCTTGGACGAAGGCATCACGACTCTTCGACAAAGCCTTGATGCTCGTGTCTTAAGTTTACACGCAGCAGTGAAGAAAGTGGAGGACGATCAAACGAGTATGAAGACAATTACAGACCAAGTCGAGAGCTTCCAGAGCGAATTATCACAGTTGGCCGCCAAGTATTCGATATTGTCCAGTTTCCAGAAATCTTTAACGAACGGACACAGCAAGAGTCTAGACAATGATAAGGAACTACCATTCCAGCAAGAACCTTGGACGAGTCAACCAAAGGCAAGCCAGACAGATCAGAGCAAGCTGTTTGAGAAGAACCACTTTACTGAACGCTTCAAAGACCTCGAATCTCGGGTCAAGAAATCAGAAGAGCTTGCGAGCCAGGTCCAGCAGCTTGTAGACGAGCAAGCAAGGGCCGGCAACCGAGTGACAAAGCTTGAGTTAACTACATGCTCATCCGTGGGGCTTGACAGAGACAACGGAGCGAACGATGTCGACGACGCCTCCAGTTCGCCTGAAATCAAAAGTCTCAAAGAGAGGTTTCGTGTGGTAGAGGATCGCATTGGAGAAATAACCAGCCTCCACCAAGGTTTCAACAATCTCGAAGCTGATGTCGAGGCTATAGACAAGGGGTTACACGGAGTCAACACCCAGGTGGAGGCTGTCTCGGAGAGCGTCAAAAGTCTATTTGCGGAGCAATTCGATCCTTTGAAAGCCCATACAGAGGAGCAGATAAAACAGCTTAGCCAAAGGTTGGTCCAGCTCTCCAGATCACTCAACGAAATACAGGACAAAGCAAAAAAGGCAGAGAAGGAATGTCCCGCCTCCAACTTCTCAGCCCCGCAATTGAAATTAGTCCAGGATATGGTCCAGGATTCAGCCAAAGCCACAGAATTGAAACGCCTACAGGAAGCACTTGGAGATCTGCAGAAGCAAGTGACACACGGCTTGTTCAATGGGAAACAAGCGAATGACACTGTGAAGGCTGCGGTGCGAAACCTACAAGATCAGTACGACAACATATCTACGGATGATCTTTACCAGAAAATAGCCCGTTGGATCATTCAACAGTATCCTACAAGTATGCCAAACCTCATCCATCGGGTGGAGACTTTAGAACATGAGGCTGCGCAGGTGCGAGTCTTCACGGGTCTTATCACCCGGACTCCGAACGGCGCACAAACACTGACCACACTTATTCATATTGTTCCGGAGATCGTGGCTCTCGTTCAGTCTTCACAGAGCTTCGCGGAATTCTCTGGAGTGCTCTCTAAAGTGGTCGTGGAGGTGGAAACGCTCAAACAATCATCCACTGAGGCGCACACCAGAAACTTGTAGAGACAGCAGCGGGCTTGCAGACAGACATGCAAAAGCTCAAATCGAAAAATGTGCCCTTTGTTAGTGAAGCATCGTTCACGGCACTGGAACGAGCAATGAGTGCGCTGGTGACTGACCTTGAAGCTGGACTTGAAAAGGCACACGACGCATGCACGAAATTGGAGACTAAAGCTAAGGAGGAACACAATCAACGAGAGATTGCTGAGGGCTCTATCAAGACCATGTTCGAAGGAAAACTCGAAGAGCTTGAGAATGGCAAGATCAATGCTATCCTCAAACAGCTGACGGTTGTCAAAGATTACTTCGATCATCTGCCTGTTCTTTTCACGCACGTCGGGCAAATGCAGTGGCTTCTTGAGCACATGAACCAGAACTTACCGAAGGGAGGATTGATGAAGTGGGAGTGGTCTCACAACTTCAAAAAACAGTACGCAGTTTTATCGCCTTTCCCCGAGGATAACGTCAAAATGGCGCTTCCGGAGAAGTGAGCGATCATCAAACATGAGCATGGGTAAATTTCACGGCTACGCGACCGTTTGCCTCATGTAAATGTCAACGATACTGTCTTTTGGTCAGTATCGTGCACTTACCTTGGACCGAGACATGTATTGTCCCTTCTGCATTGGGCTGGATTGACAGTGCAGAACTCGGGCGTTTTTGACGGAGCATGGCGCAGCTGATGATGATACCCGGAATGATGTGCAAAACTTTGCACATGCTTCGATGGCCCTTCCTTCTTACCGTTCTTGGATCGAAGATGTAGTAATAACCTGCCATGCAGCATTGCCCATATGGCCTTTGTCGATCAGTGGAAAACAGACCATAGAATTCTATCCTTTCTTCAGATCATATAATTGAAGAACGAGCCTCGTGCAGATTGCAGATATTCCTTATTCATCAGGGTATTTAAAGAAATCGAATCTGATAGACTTCTCCATTTAGCCCCCGGAGATAGCAAGTAACACTAGTTAACCCCACTCAAAGGTTTGCTTTAGAGCTCCAAGCTTGTTTCCCTTTTAAACATATCAGAACGCACGCGCACAGCACGGCTCAACACAGGAGCGCTGGAAGAGATGATGGGCCCCATATCTCAACCTAGGAGACCCACAACTGCAGCGACCGCGCCGCCAACTGCACCAAAATCGTCGAATTCTCCGCGCACACACCACGCAGACACGGTCATGGCCGACGCACAGGCAGCAGACACACAAAACCCGTCCACCTCATCGCGGGAGCTAAAACAGCGCAAAAGAAAAGAGAAGGAAACGCACATGCTCCACCAGACCACCTTCCGCAAGCCTTCATGGTCGTACTTCCACCTTACCCTCGTCACGCCAGGCACAGCTGCGAACCCGCCCTTAGCCTTCCCAGCAGTCTCAGGCCCACGCGACATCGACGCCCTCACCGTCTCATCGCTCCTTCTCCAACCACTCAACACATACCTTGGCATCACGGGTTCTGCAGTCCCTGTCGATATTCTCCACACACAGGGCCGCAACGCATACGTACGCATACCACGACAGGACGCAAGGGCGTTCCGCGCAGGGTTGAGTGGCTGGATTGGGGGTTGCGATGCAGGGAGTGTACCGGGTGTCGTTGAGGGGGGAAGGGTGAGTGTTGCGTGGAGGGTCATTGCGGAAGGGGGGAGCTTGAGTCTGCTACGAGGGGTGGGCGATGAGTTGTTTGGGAAGAGCGGTGTTGCGTATTAAGGCGCAGGAGTGGAGAGATGGTTCTGGAACCTAGTAAGAGATGTTGACATCCATGCCAGACCGGTTGTGACTCCATCATATCTATGATGCGCGAGGGCAAGCAGCCTGCGGTAATGCGCGGCAAACGCAAGCAGCGATAGACTTTGAGGCCGCGGCCCATCACAGGCAAGGCTACCATAGCACAGCATATCGCTCGTGCGTCTGAGCCATCGGTCGCAACGGAGCATGAAGCTCGGCTCCTGCTACCCAGGCTTATGTTACCGTCACCGCGACCGGGTCTCCCACAACGATCGCACCCAAACCTTCCGCCACTACAATGCTTGTCTTGAGCAGGCGCATATAGAGAGTCGGGGTGGAGTGTAGCCCACGGTGCTGTCCATACTGCAACGAGAAGAGTCGGGCAAGACGACATGCACCTACTGAAGGCGCTCCAGAAGCGTGAGGGACGCAACTTGAGATGAGATGGCTTTGGGTCGTCATTAGCAGAGCAACGTATGTCAGGGATATCGCTGAGTCCTAGTGGGAGGCTATAATGCGGGAGAGTCACGTATCAGCTTTCTCATGATGGACAGTAAATGAAAGACGTTGAAATGGATAGACGAGATAATCCTCCCAGTGGTGCAGTGCAAAGAGCAAATGCTCTTGACTAGTCCGTACATAACCCGCAATGTTCAAGGGGCTTTTGGCATTGACCTCCCAGCTCTTCGAATAACATCAATCTTAGCGTCAAGCTCAGCAATCAACTCGTCTTCTTGCTTCCATTGTGCTTCCTTGAGCGCTCTATATTCGTGGAGAATCTGACCGAAGTTCTCGCCATCATTGTCTGCACCATTCATATTCCCAGTCGACTTGAATCGTTGTTTCGCCTCTTTAGCCTTCTTCAAGAGGGTGTCCAGTTCAATGTCCTCCCCACCAGGCTGCACGAAGTCCTGGTCATTCTACCACCCGGGCTGCTGTGGGCCGCTGTGTCCTCCCTGACCTCCGTAGTTGCCGCCATGTTGGCCTCCGTAATTGCCGCTGTGCGGGCCGCCGTAGCCGCCCTGCTGACCTTGCGGACCACCGTGCTGCGGTGCGCCTCCATACTGATTGTGCTGGTGGTTGTCGTAGTTCTGAGGACCGCCGTAATAGCCTTGGCTACCGCCTGGGGGTGCGGGTCCGCCGTACCCAGCTGCTTCAATTAGCTTGTGCCTGCAGGTTGGAGGTGATGACAGCAATGCTAACCTTGTGCGCCATAGCCGCCTGGTCCTTGCTGCCCGTAGCCTCCGTGCTGCTGCTGCGGCTGACCACCGTATCCTGCCTGGGATCCGTACTGGCCTTGGCCATGCTGTTGCCCTCCACCGTATTGACCTGGCGGGCCGCCGTGTTGCTGCTGGCCACCATGCTGCTGTTGACCGCCGTAACCGCCATGCTGCTGCGCCGGCGAGGGCGAGCCGTAGCTTTGCTGGCCCTGAGGGCCGCTGTTGTGCTGGCCACCAGGCTGGTACGATGTTGGTGGTGCGCTGCCTGTATATGTGCCACTAGAGGAAGCGCCTGAGCTGTGGCTGTAGCCAAAGTCGTTATTCGAAGGCTTGTTATGCTGCGATCAATCAGTAAAAATGTGCTGCAACTCTGAGACTGCAGGCACTTACGGATCCACCCATCAAGCCACCAAGCATGCCACCAAGGCCACCACTACCGGACGACTGGTTGCCATGGCTCTGGTTACCGTGATTCTGATTGCCGCTGCTGCTGCCGTGGTTGCTGCTGCCGCCACCAAGCAGTCCACCCAGCGCACCGAGTCCACCGCTCGACTGCTGATTACCATGGCTTCCTGAGTTGCTGTTCTTTCCACCTCCAAGCAGCGATCCAGCTAATTGACCGACAAGGTTGCCAGACCCACCGCTACCGTGCCCCCCAGAGCTGCCGTGGTTCTGCTTGCCGCCACCGAGGAACGAGCCCGCGAGCTGGCCGACGAGGTTACTCGAACCGCCGCTGCCGGAGCTCTGCTTGTTCCCGCCCATGAGTGCGTTCATGGCGAAGCCGCCCAGTGAGCGGTCGCCGGACTGTCCATCACCGCCAATACCTCTGGATCCGTCGCCGACATCACCCGGCCCTTCTGTGCCGGCGGGCTTGTTGTAGGGATTTGTGTTCTGCGCAGGCGTGCCGTGGTGGCTGCCACCGATGGGAGCTTCGCTGGTGGGTAGATCCCATTGCGAGACACCGGTGCTTATCTGAACGTAGTAGTACTTGCGGCTCCTGTGCAAGTGTTAGCGTTCGATCGCGGAGCAGCATGCGTGGCCTGGCCAAGAAGCCGTGCCAATTCGCGCCATTATCAGCTTCACGTACGCGTTGTCCCACTGGGCAATCCAGCCTGCGGGCAGCTTTGGCAGGTTGGGGTCTGTAGGCCCTGAGTCGGGGGAGACGGGTGGGTGCGGAGGAGTGGGCGCAGCCATATTGGGCTTTGGGTCGGCGCGGGGTAGGGAGGAGGCGGCGACGTCAAGAATGCTCGAGTAGGCGATGTGAGAGGAAGAGGTTTTGGGGGAGAAGGTGCAAATTAAAGCATAGACAAGGCGCCTAATATGAGGCAGGAGCGAAGGGCCACTTTACTAGCGGTCATTGAACAAGATGCCTTCAAATGGCCATGCCAACATCCCTGCACGGCTGCGTCAGTGGTCTTGCTCCGCCCCCGAGCTTCAGCTTTGTTGGAACACCGAACCTCTGCAAAGCCACGCTGCTGGAGAACACCGATCGTACTGAGATAACTGGCCTATAGGAATGACCGATGCGTGTGAAATAGCTAAACATCCAGCGCTTGCTGCATGGAGGTATAATAACGGCCAAGACAGCGGCCTGATCGATACCCAATCGTGATACCAATGTCAAAGTACCTGTGCAATCATCCCCCAACGCCAGCCCAATGTCCTGTGTCCTGAGTGACCTGATACCGCCATCCGTGAAAAATCCCATGCCCATTTCCATACACAATCACCAAGCATACCCACCTTCGTCGCCTGCTTCATCATTGCCATTCCATTCGTCATCGCCACTGGGCTCGGCGTCAAGAAAGTCAGCCTCAGCAAATATTTCTTCTCGTGGCCTGAAATTGTCGATGCGAAAAATAACCGTGTGACAGCGGCCTTGCACGAAAGATATCCGCTCCTCATTTCCAAGCTCCTGCTCACACTCTGATTCCTCAGACTCCTCGTCGTAGCTCGCGTGGGCTTTGATTCGTGAACGAAGACGCGTTGAGCCCCATTGTTCATCCGGCTTCTTGCGCTTGGACAAAAGCGGTACATCGCTGTCGCTCTCATCAACAACTTGAGGTTTTACCATCCCCTCTGATACGCCTTCGATGAACGAATCGATCTTTTCTTCTTCTTCTTCTTCTTCTTCTTCTTCTTCTTCTCCTTCTTCTTCTCCAATGCCGGGCACTTCTTGCATCGGGCCAATCTGATTCGCTTTCCACAGCCTGAAGGCTTTGTGTGACGCCAAATGAGGGCTCGGAGGCTCCCACTTCCTGGCAAAAACAGCTTGGAACGTAGCGCTCCACTTCCTCCTGAATTCCGCACGTTGTCGCCAATCAGTATCGACCATTGCGATAATGGTCAGGTCCTGCAGGTTGGGTAACTCTTCAGCCGAATCTATTAGCGATTGGAAGAAGTTGCTCGCTGCCGCAGAATCCCATTTGCGCAGATACTGCATATCTAAGATACGAATGGTCGACGGCCAAGTGGGGATCTCGTTCTCGCCCAAGAGAGACTCATAGAGCGGTTCGTTGTCAGATGACATGACAAGCGAGCTGTAATATGTCGTGTCCATGCGGAGAACTTCTAGCTTAGGACATGACTGCTTGAAGCCAACAAGGAAGGATAGGTCGAGCGCCTGATTGTGATGCAGTACAAGCTCTTCCAGATGGGCGCCATGTGTTGTCAGGAAGCTTGACAGAGCATCAGAAAGTAGTTCTCCGCAGTTGATGATACTCAAGCTAGTTAGGTTCGTTGGCAGGAGCGGAAGCAGACGGCCTCTAACGATACCACAAGTCTCGAAATTCAGAGACCTTAATTGGGGCAGGACAGCCACTGCAGACCCAATGAGCTCTTCCATGGTGGGCTCTGTGTTGCCATCATCGTCGTTCTCATCTTCACGCGAAGGATCTGGATGGTACTTGACTAGTATAAGTTCGCGGAGGCTCTGGAACGCTGCATCACCATGTATGCTCTTCATCCATAGAGGGCCGCGCTGGCAAAACGTGCTGTTCCAACGCCAGCTCCGCAGTCGTAATTCGGTCTTGCGCAATGCCGCGAAAAGCTCATCTGGATACACCCACCGACGTACTCGCCGTAATCTTCCACGGAATGGCGGCCTGTCGGTCGGGTCAAATATGTCGATCTCGCGTAGAGTGGTCAAGGACTTGACGAGCGCTGCTAGGTCAGCAACACTATGTGTGGGGTCTGTCAAGGTCGTCATCTGCGTGGCATCCAAGGTCAACCGCTTGGGCATCACTTGATAGTCTTCGTGTGCTCCGCTGGGTGGCTGTATGAGGTGATGCACAAGATCTCTACGAGTTTGTCTTGTGGCGAAGATGGGTGGATTGCGGTAGAGGGCTGTCAAGGCTGGTTTTGTGAAAGCTGAACACATACAAGCCCATTGGACTAGCCGCGATATTGACGATGTAGGCTTCATGTTCTCATCGTGCAATGGGTGTGATGCATACACAAAGATCTGGAGAAGTACATGATACGGCAACGACTGCCAAGCTGGCTTGTTGCCATCAGATGGAATCGAGACAGCCTCTGCTGCCGTATCTGCCTGGTTTGGTCTCCGTATCCGTCCGATCACCATCTTCTGTTTTGAGCGACCCCTTTCTCTAGTCCTCCCACTCTTCCGAGGTCGAGACAAAGGCGCTGCTGTTGCCTTGGCCCTGCGTTGTGTGGTTCTGACATGCTCTTCAGGAACCTCAAAGATTGCAGCTGGATCGTTCTCTTCATCTGTGCTAGCATCCTTGTATGAAACCGCGCGGTTTCGCCTAGTTCGCGACTTTGTGTGTCGCTGCCTTGAAGGCTCGGGCGCAGAAGGCGGTTCTGGTGTCGTATGTCGACTTGATTCATCATCGTTGACCTGGTTCCTCGCCGATCTCCGAGAGCGCGTATGGCGCTTTCTTCTGCGCACCCGATCATTTCCAGAGCCCTCGGACAAGTCCTCGTCACTGCTTGGTTCCTTGTACGACACAGCGCCGCGCTTGCGCTTGGAAGTCACGGCCATCGTTGCGGCTGGCACAGTCAATCTCAGGTTTTGCGAATAATGCGGTCGAAAGGCTATCGAGCCATGGGTTCACGATCGCATTCACTCATATAGTACTCAGCCAATAGATTTGAGTATGTAATGGAGGAGTGAACGTTTACACGTTGAAGTGAGTATGGCAATGAAGAAACAGAGACGACATCATCGACGGGCGCTAGCTGATCCCGGACCTGCGCTAGACCAAGCTTGGACTGGCAAGAAGTTCAGGACTAGAATGCCTTCAATATCTCAAAGTCGATCATGTTTACCTTAATATCGACTTTGGACAACGAGGTTGAGGCTCTGCTCTCCTAGCTCCTTGACTCCACTTGTAGTCCTTGTCTCGCGACAAGTCTGTTTGTCCTGTATAGGGTGTTCTGAGTAGCACATAATAGCAACTGTATTATTACTCCGGTCCATCAATGAGTCCAAGGGCAGATCGACGTCGTGGACATCCTATCCATGGCACGTACAGAAGCTCTCTTAACATGACAATACGTGAGACGGATCCACAAAGAAAGTCGATTCGACTTTTCACGGGATTCAGGCCAAGCTTGGAGGATTGCTCACCGTCGTTGCCGGCCCGCAATGGCGCTCCAATGCCCCGGTCGCTGGAACTACCCTTTCGGTTAACAGCGCTTGGACACGAGCAGAGTTACACGAACCGTAAGAGAATCTATAGTAGCATTGGAATGATCAACGATCGGTCTGGGAAGGTCAGGATGTTTGAGGTAGAACGAATCCAATGCCATGTTCAGAGACTATTCAGCTTTCCTAACTGCACATGTGTTTTCCGCCCTCGTCACCCTTGAGCCACCAGTGGCATCGGCGGGCCGCGTTGGAGCAGTTCGCTTTCTGCTCCCGTTGAGTTGCTAGCTCCACCCAGTTGGTCATCCTGTACCTCCTTTGCTTTGCAGTAGCGTACCGCCGCAGCAGCGCCGACTGTATGCAAGAGCATGCATGTCGAGTCATTTTCCAGCCAATCTTTCTCGCCATTTCGCCGCAACAACATCTTCTGAAAACAGTAGCTCGTGATTGCGGCCGCGCGCTTATATGCATTGCTGTAGCGCGCTGAAAGGAAAACATTGCAACCCCCCTGCATGCTTGCGGTGTTCATAGCCTCGACGGATACACATGCGTGCTACTGAGGCATGTACCCAGACATATAGGGTGAAACAAAATCGGTCATCTGGGCTGATCTTGACATCGTTTAAGCAGCCAAACGCAGGGTTCCCAGCCACTTCTTTTTTGCCATCCTTGTCAAACTGGGGGGAGGTGGCTTTCACGCTTTGACTGGACAACAGGCATGGTGCGTTGGCTTGCAGAACCGAAGTGCAACCTTGCACATGACAAAGTGTACTCTAAACATTGACCACACTGACTTGGAAGGTGCCAATAAGGTATGATTGAATTCTAGTACTGATGATCTACTGTTAAGTGTGTTTATACAGAGGCCGTGAAACGAATTGGGACGGTGCCCTTGTGTTGTACAATATCGCAGAAAGGGTGGCTAGCATAGATGTGCCGATCCACTGAATACCGAATGATATAGTCCTCAAAGTCGTTAACGAAAATAATAAGACATTATATAATGTGCTTTTGACATCTCATCGCCTGCAGAAAGCGCGTCGAAATGCGAAACCATTGTAATATAGCCGAATGGCTGAAAGGAGCTGGAAGAAGCGCAGATAGGCGAAGAAGTTCAGAGATCGACGTTTCATGAAGGACGCAAAAAAAGAGTTGAAGATGATGCGCGTGACTTGGGTTCGTGATCGTGTACAAAAGCTTGCAAGGACCATGCAGAATGCCGCCATAAGAGAATGTAGTGGCGTGATTCAATCATCGTAATGGCGTGAATGTCGTTGAATGCTTTCAAAACAGAATTGCCACCGTTACTTTTGAGACGTAGGAAACGCTTTCATATGCCGACCGTGTCTTTAAACGAATGAGGTGTCGTGGTTCGGGGTTGGGTATCTTCCATTCCTTCCATACGTGTGTCTCTATCTCTAGATCCCGCGGATGATGGTAAGGGAGCAGAGATGGGCGTGAACGAGGAGTATGTGTGACTGCGAGTTGGATCCGCGGATCCGTAGACGAGAGGTGATTGCATTTCGCTCGACTGCCGGCGGGGCTTCTCTAGCTCCAACGGCTGCGGCCGCGCACGTCTCTTTTTGCCCGAAGATGACTCGGAATTTTGCTCGGTTTGGACTTGGTGTTGCGGGGTCATAGTATCCGTTGGCAACGCATGTATTGTTGTCGTCGTTATTGTTCTTGGTGGCGGTGGTGGGGTTTGCGCCTGCGGTTGTTGTTCGGGGCTTGGTCCAGTCTGAGAGAGGTCGGGGTGCGTTGTGATCGACTGTCGACCCCTTCTAGGAGGTGGATACGGTTCGCCGCGCGCGGCTGCCTCCTGCGCTCTCTGCTGTGCTTCCGCTTTTGTCGGCCTCCCCCGCTTTTTCTTGTTCGCAGGCTCGCTACCAGTGCTAGTCGAGGTCGGGTACGCAGGGCCACCGGCGGGACCATATTCGCTAGCGTAAGGGTGTGGTGGTGGACGAGGTTGGAGAAGGCGACCGAGGGGGACAGCTTCTTGAGGCAAAGGTCGTTTCCTGGCGAGCTCAGATCCGGTGTACATGCCAGGGTTCGGTAGGGGGGAACGACCATAGGCTGAGCCAGAATTGGAGGCGGCGATGTCAGCGTAAGCTCTTTGACATGAGTTGAGCGAGCGACCTGTGGAGAAGCAGCAGTCAGCATTGTGTGAAGTTGCGGTGTGTGGAAGCCTGTCCTCAATGTGCAATTGCGTGAGGCGCCAAAGTCATATACACGTACCAGGAGGAAGAGCCATGTCAGTCCATCGCACTTGGACCTGGTAGTCGCGGATGAAGCCGTAGAGGACATGAGAAGATACTGGAGCGGCTTTCAATATTTCGGCGAGTAAGTATATCTGACAAGGATAGTCAGCTTCGTTCAAAGAAGAGCATGTAGACTCATCCAATTTCGGCAATTATGCGTACCTTCTCATGCTCCGTCCATTGTCTCTCTGATGCGGGCTGCTCCATGTCGTGTCTCAACTAATGCCCGAGGGCAGACGCTGATAAGAAGTAGTTACGGTGGATCCTGGTCAACTGCAGGCAGACAAATCGAGCATCGAACGATCACAAGGCCGTATAGTGAGTGCAGAATGCGGGCGCGAAACACCCTCGCGCGCGGTTGAACGACAGGGTTGACAAGGAATAGTACAAACGAGAGTCTTGAAACGAAACATAAACGAGTGAGAGAAAAAGAGCATCAGAAGGACCCACGGTGGGCACTGTTCGTCATGCCGGCGCAAGCAAAAGTTTGTTGTCAATGAGACGAGAACATGAGGCTGGGTTTAGGAGAGAGGGTCAGTTGCTCATGAAATTTAGGGACATGTTACGTGCATACTTAGCGCGAGTTAACGGGTGGTCCTGCCTTCCTCGCAGCATTCCTCAACTCGCAAGATCTGGCCCGCGGCTGCACATTTCCTCGACTGTGGAAATACTACAAAGCGCGGATTCGATAACGACGCCGAAGCAATAGCCCTTTGGGCAGCGTTCCCCTCTCAACCTGAATACCTCCAAAGGTAACCTCCAGTGTCGATAAAGAACGCCTCGACGCCTCGCCAGCCAATCGCTAGTGACCCCTGTACGTCTCACCAAGGAACAATCCTGACACAAAACGGTAGACTGATCTTACTGGCTCGGGCCTTTCATGTTCGTGGACCACGTCGCTGTCCAAACATGCGCCGATCTGTATGAGATGGTCTTTGAGTAGTGTATCGGCATCCTCACCCCTGGAGGCAGTTATTGCAGCCGGAAGCGCAGTGTTTGTTTCAGACGAAGTTGTCTGGTTGATGAAGACGTGTTCTTCCGCGCTTCGACACTAGCCGCGCCGGGGCGTGTCCTCAGCCCGTGCACTATTGTCTCTTGGGCCATCCACCAAAACGGTCAACGGCACTTTGGGATTGTAAAGGGCGATGGCATGCTCTGGTACCCAATATAAAAGGGTTGCAGCTGTGTAGCTCTATGGCTGGCATTGTGCGCATTCTTATATTCTACCAGTGACAAAAACTCGCACCTGCATTTGCGCGCCACGTAGCACCAACCACAGCATCGAGGTCGAAAAACTCTCACCGTAATTCTCATGCACATTGCAATATTCTGACCAACAGTGAGGCTTGCTGCGGCAGGGCGGCTCTGTCTGCCGCAGGTTTTGTGCTGTTTGGTGGCGCAAGCTTGCCGGCTGGCGTTACTGTCGCAATCGGGGGATTGTTGGCGAACTAGCCCTTTTCTTGTGCTATTGTTTTAGATGGGTGGAGGCTGGACGACTTCGTGGAGCTTAAAGACGTTGTGCCGTTGACGAAACGGCTGCTGTCCAAGCGTTGTGAATGGCGGCACAGAGCGGGCAGATCTTCTATCTAGTGCAAAGTATGACATGCCGCCAGTATTGACTTGGCGGCAAGTGGGAGACTAGTACTCACATGCTTGCGTTTCGTTCGATTGCATGTCATCTTGCGAGCCGTAAATAAGATAAATATACGTACCGCTGGTGACCACCTTTATTCTTTGCCGTTGTACCTAAGGGAAGCCAAGGTGCCATTGCCATTCAACCACTGCTGCAACCTTCACTCACAAGACACACTCTGCAAATAGCAGTTCGCTAGACAGGTCCAAGATACATGCTCGACGGGTCGGGATCATCGTGCAGCTCCACGCTACTTCTGTCCCAACAATTGATGCGCATGGTGAGGTGCTATGCATGACGCTAACATGTCGTAGCTGCAGCTTGAAGAAATTCGGCAGTACGGTTCCTCAAGTGGAAAAAACAAACTGTGCCTTTGGGGTGACTGCTGCTACATACTTCGGAAACACAGCGTGTCTCTCGGATCATGTGTGTTACGCTATGTGGGAAGACGAGATCTTTTTCCCGACCAGACTCGACTACCTTTCTCACCTGAATACAAAACAGGTTGCAGTGAGCTCTCAGAGGTTGGTTAAAATACCTTGCAACACAGCTTCGTTAACGTGCAAGGCTCTTTTCAGCTCCCCCATATCTGACATCAATATCTGAGATTTCTGATCATTGCAATCTCGAGTTATCGGAACCCTTTGAGCCATCGCTTGAGTGGTCGGTAGGCGGTGTCGAAACGTTTCCCTATTGTGTATATAATGATCCTAGCCAGACTGGTCAAGCAGCTTATATACCAGCCACAACAGTCGGGCTTTGGCATTGCTGGTATGGTCCACGTGCTTCGACATATCGTTGTCTCTTAAGCTTCCATGTCACGCAGATAGCTGCAGCCTTCAGTATATCGCGTTAGCTCCGAAGCAATTGCGGTGGACGAAGGGATTCTTGCACATCATGTTCGCTGCTATCATGGGTGCACATAGTCGAAGAGCCCCGCGACAAGCGCCAGAACTCTCCGAACCTTATGACAAGGCCAAAGCGAGTTTCTTTCTAGATGGTCATAAGCGCAGATGTAAGCTTTCGCGGCTGCAGTGGTTGGAAATTTGTTGGCACTGAGAGCTTGTTTCCCAAAATTGTTGTGCAGACACGGCGAATTACACTGTTCAGTTTTAATTACCTCGCAAAATCATGTGAAACAGGCGATGGACTTGTCGAGCGACAGCAGGCCTTCAAGGATAATACATTTCGAGGTCATTATAAGGCAGTCCCTAAATGTCAGCCTTGGGAGGCTGCGATGGCTTGAGAGACTGTAGGATGACATTACATAACCCACCGGTTTCGAGAAACGTTCGCAGTAGTTCCATGACATAGATGAAGCATAGTAGAAAGTAAAGCCACGGCCAATGGCTGCCGCTGTATTGGTACTTGCACAATCTCGAAGTTCGCAAGGGCCGGAAGAGCGATGCAGTGCGCCTCGGCTTTAACCAAATCAGGGCGACCGCGAACAGCAGCTACAACCAGGACGGAGCGCTGCCATTGCGCGCTCACAGCCAGACAGCCTGCGCAACAGGCGTCAACGTATCAGTGAAGGCACAGCGTAGCTGCCTGCAACAGCCGGACACGCTTCATTGCGCCTTGTCACGAGAGAAGAGTCTGCCGCGCCTCCAGCTCCCATCGATCACTGCGAATTGTGCACCTCCATGTCGACGGCATCACCCTCGAACTTATACCGTATACGCCTTCTCTGCGAGACCAACCTTGTCGCGCGCGACATGCGATTCCAGTGTAGAGGCATATAGGAGGATTCGATACCTGGGAACCCGTTCCAGTGTGCAGAAGAGTGAAGATTTGGCCCCGAGCTATCTTCAGCCCACCCCGTTTCCGCACGCCCACCAAGGTTCTTCACTTGCAGAAGAATAGCGCCAGTGCGCCCGTATCTGTTTAACATCGTGCAGGGTGCTACGCAGTCAAGGGGCTCATGACTGCTCCTGTGTCGTGGAAGCACTAGCGTTGATTTTCCAGGGCCAGAAACTCCTCACTTTACCACTCGAAAGCTCGGCCACCACGCGTCCCGCCGCCACAGTCACTCGTCATGTCAGACAGTGAAACTGAGCAGAGGTCGGCTCGGCTCGAGCCCGAGTTGCGCCATATGAAGTTGGAGGAGAGCGCGACCCTGGGCACGGGTGAGAGCGAGGGCGTACAAGTAAAGGCGGAGGACGCAGATCCCCAGACACCCTCTGCGATTCCACCTCGACTCAAATCTTCTCGAACCAAATCACAGTCGCCCATGCCAAAGCACGAATCCGAAGCCTCATCACCGACCGACAGCACTAAAGAGGAGCTTGTGGGAGGCGACATCGTGTTGAAGATGGAACCTGGCCCGGGAGGCAGAGCTCTCAAGCTCTCGCGCAGCGCTTCCCAGAAGGTTGTCTTACGCCCACCGCCGCTCTATCTCGACCTCCCAGACTCTACGTCTGATGCCAAAGACACCTTTGTCGTTCTTCCCGAATGCACATACTCCAATAAATACATCGGCACGACCGACCCAGCCCTCGAATGCGATTGTAGCGAAGAATGGGGTAGGTGTCGCCTCAACTGCTATTGCGCCTTGGCAACACGCTGACGATATTTGCAACAGATGCCATCACACAACGAAACAATGCCTGCGGCGAGGACTCTGACTGCATTAATCGCGCTACCAAGATGGAATGCGTGGGTGACTGCAGTTGCGGGCGAAAATGTCAAAATCAACGTTTTCTGCGCAAACAGTATGCCGATGTTACAGTCATAAAGACCGAGAAAAAAGGCTTTGGATTGCGAGCCAATAAAGATCTCGGACCAGGAGATTTCATCTTCGAGTACATTGGCGAGGTCATTGATGAGAAGACCTTCCGTCGCCGTATGATCCAGTACGACCAAGAAGGTATCAAGCACTTCTACTTCATGTCTTTGACCAAGGGCGAATTCGTGGATGCGACGAAGAAGGGAAACTTGGGAAGATTCTGCAATCACTCCTGCAATCCCAACTGCTTTGTGGACAAGTGGGTAGTTGGAGATAAGCTGCGAATGGGCATTTTTGCCGAACGAAAGATCAAGGCAGGTGAAGAGCTTGTATTCAACTACAATGTCGACCGATACGGAGCCGACCCTCAACCTTGTTATTGTGGTGAGCCGAATTGCTCGGGTTTCATTGGTGGCAAGACTCAGTCTGATAACGCCACAAAGCTCTCGCATGCCACAATCGAAGCGCTTGGTATTGACGACGGGGATGGTTGGGACACGGCAGTTCACACCAAGAAGCCTCGCAAGAAGAAGGCCAGCGAAGATGATGAGGAGTATGTCAACGATCTGAAGCCGCGATCGCTTGAAGACGACGGCGTGCCCAAGGTTATGGCTGCTCTTCGACAGTGCACCGAGAAGTGGATCGCTGTCAAGCTCCTGAGCCGTATACAACAAAGTGACAATGACAAGGTCGGCCACAGGATCATTCGTATGCATGGATACGAGACCCTCAAGAAGACTTTGACCACTTGGATAGACGATTTCAATGTCGTCATGCAGGTCTTGGATATTCTTCACAAATTGCCGCGCATCACTCGGAACAAGATTCAGGACTCTAAGATTGAGGAGGCAATAGAACAGCTCAAGAGCTGTGGAGATGAGCGAGTTGAGGGGTCTGCTGTTGAGCTACTCGCAGCATGGAGTAAGCTAGAGGTTGCCTACCGCATCCCACGTATGAAGCGGGACCCGAACGCGAGCACACCTGTGCGAACTGAGAACCACTTCGAGCGTCGCGAGAGGGGTCGAGAACGATCGAGGTCAAGGTCAAAATCGCCATCACTGACATCCGCGCCCAAGGGCCCCGCCAATTTGAATGCTCCGTCTGGGCCTCGTGTCATCAATGCCCCAAGAGGGCCTGCAAGTGGGTTCTTTCCGGGTCCACGTCCAGCTGCGCGACCGCGACCATTCAATCCACTGCCTCCTGGCTGGTTCCAAGCCACCTCAGATAATGGATCTACTTACTACTACAACTCCTCAGGGACTACGCAATGGCAACGGCCGACTATGCCAGCAAATCAACCTCCGCCGCCGCCACCAAAAGCCAAGACAGATACACAACTTCTGCAAGACATCATTTCCAGTATCACCGCAAATGTAACACCCACCGTACCATCAGACTCTTCAACCCCACAGCCTACTGCAGATGACTCGAAAGATAGAAAGCACAAGAACGAGAAGTGGCGTAATCTACCTCAAGAGAAGCAGGAGAGGATATACGAGGCGACTGTAAGTAAATCGCTTCCGAGTTAGTTGTACAGAAATTGACCAATTGACAGCTTTCTCCTCATGTAATGTCTGTCGCTGCACACTACCGCAAGAAGCTGGAGAAGGATGATCTCAAGCGCTTGTCGAAAGAAGTGGCCAAGAAGCTCGTCAGGGGAGATTACAAGTCTGGGCGCGTGAAGGACCCGGCCGCCAAGATCAATTCAAAGCATGAAAAGACAATAAGGAACTATGTCAAGGACTTCCTCGACAAGGCAGTGAAGAAAAAGGAGGAGCGTGAAAAGGCAAAAGCAGCGCGTGGAGATGCAGCACCAGATGATAGTGGCGCAACACCAGATACCCCGCAAATCGACATGGATGATGCGCTGGGATTTACGGCTGCCGTAGACCCATCTCCAAACGATTCGTCCTCGGAGCTGAAGCGCAAGAGGGAAGATGAAGCAGATGGTTCCCCTCGCAACACTCGTTCCCGGACAGACGAGCCACCAGTGCCGCCTCCGCCCCCACCGCCGCCAGCAAGCGATATGCCTATGGACGTCGAGGACGCCAATTTGACGCCCATGGAAGACGGATTGATGGTATCCTTCACGGAAAGCATACCTGCTGATGCAAAGCTGTCCTTGCGAGTAAGCGATCGACCCAGTCCAATGCAGCTCGCAACGCCTCCAACCAATGGTTCTGGAGAGGGTAAAGTCAATGGCAGTAGCAATTTGCGATAGGACATGGTTGATGGGACATCCGGGCTTCTTCACTATATCACTACAGATCTTTAATTGAACGTTGGATTTTGGCATGCGCTCGTTTACCTATATGTGAAGGTATCAGCCACCTTCATCAAGCAGTGACGACTGGAAGGACTCTCGTCCTCTTCTAATCTCAAGGCATTGAGCTTGCACTATTGTTGACGGCTTTGCGAGATCAAAGTAATCTCCAGCTCCAGAAGTCTTGCTGCGCTGAACGCAAAGGTCAGGACGCAAGAAAAACGGTATAAGTATTATCGGAAAAGACTGCTAGCTGCACAAAGCTCAGAGCATAATGCTAGCACTTCCTCATTGTGCATACTACTATCTACGTGCAGAAGGCAGTCCAAGACCCAATGCACCAGCCTTACAATAGCTTAATTTAGTGCAAAGCTGAGCCTCTCCTCCTCCCTCCACTCCTCAGCAAACGCCCTCAGCACCTCCGTCCTCCGCCTCGCCAACCCCTTTCCGCACTCCGTTTTCATCATTTCCCCAAGTTTATACAGCTTCTCCTCAAAATGATCAATCGCCCGTCCCATGGGCTGATCGGGAAACTTTGCTGCTCCAAACGAGAAGCAGCGCCCAATGCCCACGGCACCAATGGCATCGAGGCGATCTGCATCTTGCACGATAGCGAGCTCAGGATGCTGCGCAAGGACATCGATGACCGATTGCGGGTTACGCACTTCGTTCGTGTAGCTTACGTGCTTTACGAGCGTTTGGACTTTGGCTGCCATGTCTGCACCTACGCCATGGTCGAGAAGGATGTTGCGGACTTGGTTCTCGGTGTCCTCACCAGGTTTTGCGTATTTGTGGTCCCCGACGTCGTGAAGTAGGGCGGCCAGAAAGAGGCTAGTTGTGTCGTAGGTTTCGGTTGGGTCGGTCTTGCTTTCGGCTTGGAGAATGCGGTTCGCGTTTGACACTACGCGCAGGATGTGTTGGTAGTCGTGGGAGCTGTCATACTGGGACATGTAGGTGTGTACATAAGCATTGATAGCCGTGAAGAGCGGTGCATAGTCTTCGGCAATAGGTACTTTTGGGGTCGGGACCTTAGAGGGCGACGGTGCGGTTGCCATGCTGCGGTAGGAGAGCGGGTATGTAGATGTGATGGAAAGTTCCTCAAAGTTGGTATATATATGATAATTGTAGCAAACCTCGCGGTTCCTAACAGTGCAGCCTGTAGTCTTCGGATGGATGATTGTGCCTAAGATATATCACCGGTGGAGAAAACGTGATGCGGACGCGGCCGATTATGGGCTGAAAAAAGTATGGTTTCGTGTCTAGTAAAACGCGTGGTCACATGCTTTATCGGGTTCGCCCTTGAGAAGCCTTCGGCCGCCCTTTTGCACCCTACTTTGGTGGATCTCAGAGCTTTAGATCATAGGCTTGCATATAGTCGATGTTACCATTCAACAGATACCTGCGCGGTGCCCTGTTCGAGTAATGAAAAGGGCGGAAGTGATGGGGAAACCCTTAGTGCCTCGAGGATGTGGTCAAGGAGCAGCCGTTCGCTATGATAACTATCGCTTTTCTTCTGCCCTGCATCAGATTATGGGCGTTCCCTTTGGAATCGCTGTCACATGGTTTTGGTGTCGAGCGCTGGGTGTCGTGGAGCTTGTGGATCTGGGGAAGCGGACCTCGGCAGCCGCATGACATGACTTCACTGCGTTCGATATCGCCCCAACCCCCAAAGCACCCCTTCCACACCAGCTCATGTTCTGGGGCCGAATTTGCTGCTGATACACCCACGGACGGGTGCGACCGCAAAAATGATCAAAGAGGCGACGCACAACGCGACAGAAGTGTTGTCACAGCCCACCAAGTGGTTGGGCATGTATTCTGACTTCATCACAAAGAACAGCAGCGCCGTGTCACAAATCGAGTCAGCACTGCGGTCATTAACATACATTATTCCCGGTGAGTATGAGTATCTTCATGCTATGGTCGAGACAGTGCTGACATCAAGCAGGGCGCTTCAGAGAGTCAGAGATAGCTTCCGAATCACGTACGCTCGGTCTCCTCTTCCTGCGCGAATGTCGACTAACACCCCTCAGTACATTGCGGCGTACAATGTCTCTCATTATATCATGACTCCCTCCTCGCAAAAGCAATGACGCAAATGCCTGGGACGCGTCGGCACCCACTCACCCCGCACCACCGCTACACCAAGTTCTGGACAGAGAAGTCGCCGACGTACAAGCGCATCGCGACTGTTCTCCAGATGATTCAATATACCGAACTGCTGTGGGAAATGGCGGCGAAGAGGAAGGGCGAGAAGATGAGATGGCGTGTGGTTGTCCTGCTTGAGATCATCAAAGCAGTGTGCCGATTGCTGTTGTTACGATTGACGAACTCAAGGCCGCTACCATCACCGCCGCTACCGCAAAGAGAGATTGATCCTAGCTCACTCGAAGACTCATCAGCGTCCGCCGATGGCATGGATACTCCACCAAGCGAGCGGTCAGTCGAAGCGGAGAACTGGACAATGCCGAGGACGGGACTCTCGATGCCCAGTCTCCCCGATACATCAGACATCTCAAGCTATCTCCTGTCCAAGGTCCTGACCGCAGACGACATCAAGCCACCGAAGGCTTTACTCCACCGTGTCAGCGGCAAAGGTGAGCTGGCGGAGGCGCTTTACATCCTACGACCCGTCGCGTACGCTTTAGCCATGCAGCACTTCAGTGGCGACCGGAAGAGCTGGCGACCATGGTTGATCGGTGTGAGTATCGAGTATGGCGCTAGGCAGCTTGCAAAGAAAGACTTTCAGGAACGTCTCGCTGGTGGTCTGCGCGGCCTGACTGGTCTCGAGAGAGAGGAGCTCAAGAAGCGTGCTTGGGCACTTGGCTGGTGGACGATGCGCGGTGCATTCTACGAGAACATTACGAAGTAAGTCTCATGATGGTACATGATGACTCAACAGCTAATCAATCAGGTCATGGATACATGCCATTACTAGAAAGCTGAAGAGCAAGCCTCTTCTTGACATCGCTGGCGGTGTCATCGAAGACTATGAGTTCTTGTGGGATCAGTACTACTTCTCGACAACAACATTGTAACAATATCGCGCCCATTTTGTCCCTTTGCCTAGCACGAATAGCTTTTTAGATACCAGACACTTTGTACGCATTCTCTAATCAAATAAACCCCAAGGAAAGTGCACTGTCATCCTCATCACCACCAGCGTAATTCGACACGTTACTTCTCTGAAGGCAAATCTTGATGTAGTCACAACTTAAAAAGGCAGGTGGAAATGATCAAACTATGCTGCTGCGGTGGTACAAAGCTATCCGAGCCAAAATGTGACGCACTTGCCTCCAGCTAGAGCTCGGGCACGGCCCATGTACCTGGTGGCTTCCATTCGTGAACATCATTAGAGCCGCATCAACACCACCGCAAACGCGCCCGCCACCACAAACTCGACGCACACTGCCTCTCCACTCTCTCCCTCCATCGCCGAACCAACCAACATAAGAACACAACAACGATGCCCGCCACGACAGCAGAGACGCTGTCACTCGTGACTCGCACCGTCTCGGTTGCGCCGCTCGTGCTTCTCTCGGCAGCAGATCACTACGGCCGACAGGCAAAGGGGACACGGAAACGGGTTGTTGGTGTGCTTTTGGGACAGAATGATGGCAAGAACGTCAGAGTGTCGAACAGCTTCGCAGGTGTGTAGACGCCAGATAGCCCTATCGCTGTCTGTCACTGCAGTGGGGGCGGGGTCTTCCAAGCAGCAGCATCACGAAACTAACCAAGTATGCAGTACCATTCGAAGAGGATGAGAAGGACCCATCGGTATGGTTTCTGGACCACAACTATGTCGAATCGATGAACGATATGTTCAAGAAGATCAACGCACGCGAGAAGCTTATCGGCTGGTATCACACAGGGCCCAAGCTGCGCGCATCGGATTTGGAGGTCAACGAGCTTTTCAAGCGCTACACACCGAATCCTCTGCTAGTCATCATCGATGTACAGCCGAAGGAGGTTGGTGTACCAACAGATGCCTACTTCGCTGTAGAGGAGATCAAGGATGTAAGCGATGAGATGACCTGATGTACAAGAAGTATGCTGACCGACGATCAGGACGGTACAACGACCTCTAAGACTTTCGTACACACACCGTCAATAATCGAAGCCGAGGAAGCCGAGGAGATTGGTGTCGAGCACCTCCTCCGTGACATTCGCGACGTTGCCGTGGGAACACTCTCCACCCGCATAACCTCACAACTGCAGTCGCTTCAAGGTCTGCATTTGCGATTGCGCGATATTGGGCAGTATCTGCAGAAGGTTCTTGATGAAGACCTACCTGTGAACCACGCAATCCTAGGCAACCTACAAGATGTATTCAATCTCCTCCCGAATCTGTCGACACCCAAGGCGGCACCGGTTGGTGGAGCGACGAACGGTGTTGGCGCAGCGGCAGGTGCAGCGGGTGCTATCGACAATGGGGAGCTTGCGCGCGCGATGAGCATCAAGACGAACGACCAGCTTATGGCCATTTATCTCTCAAGTTTGATCCGCGCTATCACCGCATTCCACGATCTTATTGAGAACAAGATCCAGAACAAGCAGCAGGCGGAAGATAAGGAGGCGAAGAAGGACGAAGGCAAGGACGGCGAGAAGGAGAAGAAAGTCGACGGCGTGAACGGCGATGCAAAGGAGGGCGACAAGAACAAGGAGAAGGCAAAGGATGAGAAGAAGAAGCCATGAAGATGAGGAGATCTGGCCTCGAACGAGCGTTCTGATTGCTACTCAACAGTTTGGTACTGTACTGCTGCTTGTCCGCCCTCTGAACAGCGTACAAGGCGGGCACTTGACGGAGTCCCTGCATCAAAAAGCGTACAGCATGATGACAGGATAGAATTGAGACGATGACGCATCATGTCCAATGACCAATGCAGCCCCTAAACATGCTTCTAGTGTTTGTCGCATTCATCTAGTAAACCAGTAAGCCGCGCTGCTACGGCAGGGTATAACATCGTGTGCAGCAACTTCTCCTAAATCAAAACATCTCAGCGCTTTGTATTACATGGACGATCACAAGTCTCCCCATCCAGCGGCCCAGCCAGCCGCTGTTTCAACACCTATCCTCCTCTCCTCCATGCACTGTCCAAAGACACCACTACAGTTCTCGGCCAACACACAGGCCAGCAAATGCTTGCACACCGGTGGCATGCCCTCGCCGAGACTTATTCCACCGAACACGTAATCCAAAGCCCCCTTATTCTCGGCTGCAGCACCGCCGTTATTTTTGATAGTCGAAGATGGTGTATACGTAGGCACGGCAGGCTCGGGATGCGCGGACGGAAACGCAGCGAAGGCAAAGGCGGGACACGTGCAGTTCCACACGTGCAGGCGGACTTCGTAAGACGTGGTGCTGTCATAGGATGTGCTGAAGCGGGAGGAGCGTTGCTGGGCCGAGCGGACGTAGTGGACTGTATTGGCGTGCTTGGAAGTGTTCTGAGGTACTGGGGAGGATCCTTGAACCGTAGGTCCGGTAATGTCAACCGAAGCCTCGTTGGTGTCTTCTATTTGCACATCTGCAGCTGTTGTGCCATTGTTATTGACTGTAGCATTTAATTCCTCTACCCCGATCCGGAAGCAAGTGACAAGTCTTCGGTCGAGAAGATCTAGCGCTGGGAGGAACTCGTTTGGAAAAAGAACCTGCAGGGAAAGCAGCTGCTTCTTGACCGACTCTGGCGCGTCAACAAGGGGATTCACCTCTGCGTTATCCCGATGGAGCGACGGTAGTGAGTTCAGTAGCTGTGTCACAAAGTCGCGAGACGCAGGGATTGTCGAACCCGACATAGCGATCTACAGAACGTTGGTATAGAACGTTGGCATACTGGTGCTGGCGTAAGTCGGTGAAGGAGGACGCGAAGAACAGCCGAGCCTAGAAAGCTACAGTGCTAGTGTCACACTTGTTTCGCGCGCATCCACGTGATGTTGGGTACCTCCACGGTCCCGCCACTTCATCGGCCAAATGCGGTAATGCACGATGACATTCGAAATGCGCGATCGCTGTAAATCAGCGAGAGACTTGCCTCCACTGACCGCTTGATTGCGTGATCCCGAAATTGAAGTTCGCTCGCCAAGGACGCTGTTCGAAGCCGCTACAGTCAACCTGCTCAGGTGAGCAATTGCGGTGTCGTCATAGTCGGATGTTTGTTTCGTCCGAGGCGACCTGGTAGTCGAAAGGGAATTGCGGCTGGGGACCTGGAGCACTGGACATTGACAAATCATGGCTGGGGCGACTGCACCCATCCGATGCGGACATGCTCGCAAACACAGTCAGCGCTCATCTGTCCCGATCCTAGCCTGAGTTGCGGGGGTGAGCATTAATCAATAAGTAAGCCGGCTGCCACAGTGATACAAGGCGCCCTCTGGAACGCTGAATCAACGGCACTATCCAGGTGGAGATGACAGGATTGCAGCTGATAATACGAATATAGAGGTCTGGACAGGAGATCCTACAGTCGAGATGGATGGGCGGCAGGCTCAGAGGCCGCTGCAGGGTCTCCAACCTGCACCGCCCGGCAAACGAACGACAGGGTTGTCTGGCGCAATTGGCCTATCAGCAAACGCAATCGCAAGGTGCTCGGGCTTGCAGATCGCGGATGCAGAGGTGTCGCGCATTCCCAGATTCTTCTTCCACACGAAGCACGGTAATTACGGCTCAAGAGGGCCGGTTTGTCGTATCGAGTTCCTGCGACACTGGATGCACAGACGGTACGGACGTGAAGTGGTGAAGTGCGGGTCAATTGCCCACATCGATAAGCGCTCGCCAGTGCCCCTCACCGGACCAGTTGAGGGGTATAGAGCGGTGATTGGCGGCTTTGCGAGGTCATTCTTGGACCGACAGCTTCGGCAAAGGCGCGTAGATGAGCCCAACTTTGCATAACAAGGTCGAGAGACGAGGAGGGGTTCACATTGCGATAAGAAAATGTGGGGGAGGGGTGATAAGGATCCCCGTAAACATCCATGTGGGCATCTGCGGCCTGTGCCGGGCTGCCAAAGATGGTGTGCCAAAGTAAGAAGAACGATGACTCGTGACCTACTCCTGCAGGGAATGATGGGCAATGCGTGAACCGCCCCAGTCGACGTCGCAGAAGACGGGTGTTTCGTCCTTGTTGACCAGCTAGGGCTGGCGACTTTCACATGCCAAATGACGAGATGGGCGTGTGTCCCGTGAGCAATCATGCTGGCAATTGAGCAATTGCATCGCTGAGCGGCGAAAGATGGGCAACTGACACAGGCAATGTGTGGCACACCGTTTCGCTACAAGACATGTCGACCTGACCTTAAACCCTGTAGAGCGCTGATTGCAGCCCCGTGGCTGGTAGCGATGACCACATCCAGGTTTGATACTGGTATTGTGCTAAAAGACGTATCACAAGACCTCCAGCCATCGGGAGCTTCGACAGCAGAATGGTCGCGCAGACTGGCGGCAACTTCGGCCCAGCTGCGCTGCAGGACTACGGTGTGCGAACTCTGCAAAGGAAGTTCTTGCTAGACCGCCACCGGCCACGGTAGGCAGGTGGAGTGAAAGCAATTGGGCTGCTCGCACCCTGGCAAGTCGAGCGATTGGTTTGTCAATGGCGCGAAAGACTGCATGAACATGAGAAAGCAATTGCTCTGGAATGTGGAGCGAGTGTGGAACCAGCATCTCTGCGTCGTTGGCGGTCAGGCTGCCTCGCAAGAACAGTACCTGTAGCGTGCGGTTCAAGCTGCCTGGCGTCTGCTTGAACTGCAGATGACGGAAGCGGTGACCGGAAGTCTAGAGCAGGGACCTAAATAGGGAGCATTGGTAGGGCAGCCTACCGGCGGGCAGCAGGCAGTGCTGTGACACGTAAACGCCCCTTTCGGCGAGGACCCTGCGCCCAATGGCAGAGGACCAGGTCCCTCGGGACTCGCAACAGCTGGCGAAACTCAATTGAGCGTGCAACAGCGACGCAGAACGCGGTTTCAGCGCAAACGCAAGCTCGACGGCTGGTGTTGAGTCGTGGTAGGAGTCGTTCGGGCACTGCGCGCACCGACGGCGGGCTAGCCATGTTCGCTAGGGAAATGCGCCCGAGCGTTGCCCCCAGGAAGGAGTGACCCAGCGCATTGCAAACAGCACCAAGCCCAACAGTGACTCAGTAATCCTTTCTGACAGTGACCCATTGCGCACGCTTGCCTAGCCCTGGTCACACACCTGCAATTGGGCCTCCTTATTCGTCGCCCTTCCACGGCCGTAAATGCGAATGATGATGCCTGAAAGGGCACCATGGCACGCGCGCCAACCACACACCCTCTTTGTTCGCCGCAGTGGGCGGCAGTGTCTCAAAGGACGGATGACTCTCCTTGTCGCAGCCTAGCAGAGTCGGTATTCTCTTATAAGTCAGCCTGCCCCGGCTGTTCTTTGAAAAGGTTCCGCTGGTTCAGCACCATCTCGTCCTATCTCCGTACCTCTTGTCAGATGGTGTAAGCAGCAATTCGCCCGTCAATTGGATTCTACCGCGTTCCACGATTCAACGAGCCATATCACACCCTGCTTCGCCACCCATTGTAGCCAGCACACCCAGCATTCAATTCGCCAAATATTACTCAACCATAGTTGCAGACTACTGCTCACGCACTCTAAACCTGCTGCCTAGTCCCGACTATAAAGCCCTGGATCCCCCAATTGCTCGCAGCAAACTTCGTGTTCCCGGCTCCCCAAACAATGGCACATCCCATGAATAATTCACCACCGACCAACCGCCTTACGGTTTCCTCGCTCCTCTCCCCACCAGAAATGGAGCGATCTAATTCCTTCGGCTCTGCAATCCCCTCAATTGCCTTGCAGTACCCAAAAGTCGACCCCAGCACCAGCACACAATTCCATCTTCCACAACTTCCAATGTTCAAGATGCCTGCCTACGCATCGCCACCAATTTCGCCATTCGACCCACAATCTCAAAAAGAAAACATGGACAATGCCAGCGAGCAGGGCACACTGGACCCTCCACTGTTCCGCAGGGAATCCACATCAGATGCCCTGGCTTCTGACGTCCCTTTGTTCTCGTCTCAGCCGTCGTCGCAAGAGGTGATCGCTCAGCACATGCAATCCGTCAATTACGCACAGCTACCCAGCAGGCCAGCTGAAGAGGACTACAAGCTTGTCGCCCAATTCCAGGCAACAGTATTCAAGCAGGCTCTCAAAAACCGCACTGCATTCAACACATGGCGTGCACAAGAGCGAAAATTTGAAGAGCGCTACAGCAAGCCTGCTGTGCAAGCTGGCGGCATCCAGAAGCGCCCTTCGCCCAAGAAGCTCGCACCTGCACCAGCACCTCGATCCCGTCAGCCAAAGGTCGCCCTGCCTAAGGTCACACCTCGTCCTGCTCGTGAGCCCAAACCTAAACGTACACCCAAAGCTCAAATCTTCCACTCGTTCGATGAGCATATTGGCAGCATTTCGCCCAAGGCTGCGCGACCTGCGACCACGCGCGATGACCTTGAGTATAACGCCATTCCTGACTACTCACCGCCTCTTGAGACGCTTATTGGCAACGAGAAGAAGCTAAAGGCTGAATGGAAGGGCAACAAACTCGATCTATCCAACGACGCCGATCGCCACCTCCTTCACGAGGCTGAGCTCGAGCTTGCTGCCACGCTCCGCCTCAGCTGCGCCACTTACCTTTGCAGCAAGCGACGCGTTTTCCAGGCTCGCATCAATGCGTTGAAGATTGGCAAGGAGTTTCGCAGGACAGACGCCCAGCAAGCCTGCAAGATCGACGTCAACAAGGCTAGCAAGCTTTGGCAGGCTTACGACAAAGTAGGATGGTTTGATGCCGACTTCTTTCGTCAGTACGTCTAGTTGCACTTGGCAGCTCTTTTCTTGTCTGCCATTTGATACACTTTCTTCCCGAGTGCCGTGTGAGCCCATGGGCCACGGACTATGGTTTGTTTATGATTTATGCTTTGCATATGGAGTCAGGTATTGCTTCTTTCGCACTTCTGCTGAGCACCGACTCTGGCATCACGGAGTTGATCATCATGATCCTCCATCTCACGACGGCGTTTTTTGTTTTCCGGACACGGCATGGACAGGTTCTTCCGGGCTGGATAGGTTCCCGACCTCGGCGTTTATTGAGCACTCCCATCATTTTCCTTTATCTGCATCATGCGATACCCCCCTCCACAACGTACTGTTGTAGTCCACCTGTGGACCCTGAACCGTCACTAGATAGTGCTCTAGAATAGCAATGCTTTCCATGACATTGACCACCCAAACTTCGTGCACTTGCTGCTGGCTCTAGAATTGTGTGACGCAGCAATCGCGCAGAGAAGACTGGCATCTCTGAGCGCATCTGAGAGTGCTGGACCCTACAGCGTTGTGCATCGCTGCGGGCATGAGTGGGTCGATTGAGCGGGCTGCGGGGACTTCTCAGACCCGTGCCTGTGGCTAATTTGGGATGAGGCTCGGCGAACAGAGCATCCGCCGCGTCCGTCAGCGAACGTCGTCAGCGCTCGCCAGCACAACTTTTGCACCCACACGACGGCTGCTGCGGAATTGCGCGGAAGCATGTCGCAAACACAGCAGATGGAGGCCACCGACTCGATATCCAGCCAGGACCCCAACCGCGAGGACACCAAGAAGACGAAGAGCAGGAGACCCCCGAGTAAGCGTAGATGCCACCGCGCGCGCAGGGACGCGAGACTGACGGGTGCATAGATACTGCATTTCGACAGCAGCGACTGAAGGCATGGCAGTACGTGTGCAATGAGCGCAAGCAGGCTAGGCCAGCGACACTGACCTCGCGGCGACAGACCCATCTTAACCCCGAAGACCGTCCTCCCTCTCTTCTTCGTCGTCGGCATCATATTTGCGCCCATCGGCGGGCTGCTGCTCTATGCTAGTTCGTTGGTAAGACTGCGAGCTGCGTATGGACAAACAGACACCTGACAGCCGTCCCAGGTCCAGGAGATATCCATCGACTACACCAACTGCAACAATTCCGCACCTCTTACCGATGCCATCTTCGATCCATCGGCCGAAAGCACGCTCGCCGACATCCCCTCGGGCCATGTATCAGCAACGTTCAAGACGGCCATGAAGACGCAGCCACAGTGGGGCAAGGCCTGGGAGAACTATACATGGCCGTCAGGCAGGGTCCAGAACACCAGTGTGTGCATCCTCAGCTTCGACATCCCAAATGATATCCAACCGCCCATCCTCTTCTACTATCGCCTTACCAACTTCTATCAGAACCACCGACGATACGTAAGGAGCGTGGACATTGAGCAGCTGAAGGGATCAGCTCGCAGCGCGAGCGACATCAGCTCTGGCGATTGTTCGCCTCTTGATGTCGTCGATGGCAAGCCTTACTATCCCTGCGGTCTCATTGCCAACTCCATGTTCAATGACACCTTTACCAGTCTGAATGCAACAAACCCATCGCAGAATGAAAACAGCCCTAGTGTTTACAACATGACCACGGACGGCATATCATGGGCCCACGAAGGCGATTTGTACGGAAAGACAGACTACAAGCCATCAGACGTTGTTCCCCCACCGAACTGGCAGGAGCAGTATATCAACGGAAGCTATGACTCCTTGTCTGAGCTTCCAAACCTCCACACATGGGAGGCGTTCCAGGTCTGGATGAGGACTGCCGGTCTGCCGACATTCAGCAAACTCGCCCAACGCAACGACCGCGATTCCTTGAAAGCGGGTACCTATCGGCTGAAGATTTACGACCGTAAGTCAGCCCACGAAGCACTTCAATCTCCGGTTCTTCTTAGCTCACATGTCTCTAGGCTTTCCGGTACAGGCATACAGTGGCACCAAGTCCATCTTGATCTCCACGCGCACTGTAATGGGTGGCAAAAACCCGTTTTTGGGCATCGCGTACATCGTTGTTGGCGGCCTTTGCATCTTACTCGGTGCCGTGTTCCTTGCCACTCATCTCATCAAGCCGAGGTCAGTCGCTCGGTACCCAAGCGCAGGCAGTTCTAGATTGCTGACATTCATCCAGAAAACTCGGCGACCACACTTACCTGACCTGGAACAACGATCAGGCTAGCACAGCAACCACTACTGGGCGAGCCGGTGGAGCATAGTGACGGGTATCGCCACAACGCTTTTGTCGTCAGATTGTTTACTTCTTTCATTGTTTCTCCTGTTGCGCGATTGTACTGATTGCACCGATTTACGAGTAAGACCCGGGTGCTGGGGATTGTATGGATATCATGAGGCTAAGATAGCCTGGAGTTCTGGTGTTTGAGCGAGAGACTGGAACATGGTCTAATCTGTTTGGTCAATGCATGCATGTCATACTCGACTGATTTTATGCCGTACTTGCAACTACTCTGACACTACAAGAAATAAGCTTCATGTAAACGCTGTCAGGAAGCGTGGTACCGAGACAGGTCTTATGATGAGGCCGCATTCATCTTGCTAACAGGGGTCAGGAAGAATCCAGACAGACATCAAGATAAACCGAGATGGTCATTCTGGAACTTCAGGAATCCAGAACATGTACAACGTCTTCGAGATGAAGAATAAAAGCCTCGTGGCTATCCTCAGTATCCGTCCACCACTGCAGTACTACAGTTTAACTTCAGCACACTCATTCTCCTTAGCAAGCACTTGTTCTGCAAGTTACTTGAGCAACTTTGCGCATTCCGTGCAACCCCTCGCTACAACCGCTCAAATGCGTTACCCCTTCTTCCTTGCCTCGCTAGGCCTCCTAGCATCCGCCGCAGACCCCAAACCTTCCGATTCCGCCGGCAAGAACTTCGACTGCGGCACAGGTACCCAGTCTGCAGACCAATCTTACTTGGAGACCATCCAACAACTCCACGATGGCAAAGCAAAGGGCAGCCTCGCCGCGCGCGCTGCTGAGCTTGCAGCCCGCGACGACCCTGTCAAGATCCAGGCGGTCTTTCACATCGTCATGACTGAGGCTGCAAAAGATTCTATCACCAATGCTATGCCCCAAGCACAGCTGGACTCCTTGAACGAATCCTACAACCCATACAACATCCAGTTCGAGCTGCAGAACGTGACATGGAACACCAACGATGCGTGGGCAGTGGGCAGTGGTGACGACGATGCCAACATGAAGAAGTCATTGCGCCAGGGCACCTACCAGACGCTCAACATTTACTTCCAGACTGACCTGGCAGGTGGTGTGCTGGGCAGATGTACCTTGCCTTCTGCCCTTGGCCCCAACGGCAAAGACCCAGCTACCTTCTCCAACGACGGCTGCAATGTCAATGCCAACACTATGCCCGACGGGTTGATGTACGGCTTCAACAAGGGCAAGACGGCCGTGCATGAGACCGGACACTGGCTGGGTCTGCTCCACACTTTTGAGGGCAAGTCATGTGAAGGCCCCGGCGACTACATCGACGACACGCCAGTCGAGAGTACCGCGACCGACGGCTGCCCCACGGATCCTAAGAAGCAGAGCTGCCCTGCGCAGCAGAAGCCCGGCGAGTTCGACCCCATCCACAATTACATGGACTATTCCATCGACGACTGCTACGAGGCGTTCTCCGACCTGCAGGTCGCCCGCATGAAGAGCATGTGGGGTATGTTCCGAAATGGCAACTAGCAATTTGAAGGCGTTTGGGTCAAGGCACGAAGATGGTGGTGGTGTGGAGCAGGATTGCTGAGTTTTGTCTTGTATATTTTGCTGATCTTGCGTGGTTAGACTGGCTTTGCACATATTGGGTTTTTCGCGCTGCTTATTGGAGTTATGGCTTAATTGTGGTTTGTTCATATCTAAATGCATTCGCTTCAGCTATGAACCCATCCTTTGCACTGCTTGAGATTATCCCAAATACCCTTGTGAAGACCTTAGCATTCCTGCAGCATCATCTCAGTATCAAGACCGTTATTGTGTAACATTTCCTTCGGATGACATTCCGAGCCTTCTGCACTCGCCTCGTGCCTTTGATTAGTATCAATCCTTCCCGCATCGTGACCTGGTCAACGGCGACCGCTTATGGCTCGCAAACCCGTCCCAACGGCGTCAGGGATCATTACTAGATTCACGGGTCCAGACTATGAGTCTAGTCTATGTCTATCCCTGCAGGCTGAAACGTCTTGTGGAACCACAGCCTCGCCCTCCATAAGGCAAGACACTGATCCGCCTTGCGAAAGCCTAGCTTCCAGGACCAAGATGTGACACCACGAACGGTAATAAACGAAGGCTTCTGGAATCGAGGATACCCAAGCCAGTCTATCTACATGTCACGAGAGCGACGAGGTGCTGCCGCTCGCAGTCCTTTGTTTCCGGATGCGGAAAGGCTGTGCCGCATGTGAACGCAAACAACATCCAAACACGCGGAAGGTACAATAGAAAAGCGACAATGTTTGTCAACACCTCAGGCAACCACAAGGCGCGTAACTTCCGGCTGCTCCCCCCTCAACCACGAACACTGAGGGAGTACGAGGCTCTCTAAGTAAGGACATCGTCTCGCGGGACGTTAACCTACCAAGCAAGCCATCACAAGACAGGCTTATAGCCCTTCACGGCCCACTGTTCGAACTCCCGGCAGATCACCAAAGAACCATATCGCCCCACTCCACAAACGCCACCCACCCTTCACACTCCTCCGCCGAGCTCAGCCCAGCACGGCCCCGCACAACCAACAAAGAAACCCCTGTCAAGCAGACGGCCGAATATCTAGATGCGGTCAATGCATATTTTCGAACGCTCAGCAATCACGAAACCTCCCTCCGTTCTCAACTTCGTCCTCGTCCTCAAAGCAAGCCCCACTCCGCAAGACATAGTGTGCTTGTGCAACTACTCGTCTCAAACCAGCGCTGCACCGCCGCCTTACACACCTTGAGATCAGTATGTCAAATACTGCTACCACTACTGCGCCCGCTATGTGGATGGAGGCGGAAGCGCACTGGGCGTTTGCGACGCTGTCGCAGTTTGATGCTTGGTGTGGGAGCACGTGTCATATGCTCCTGCGCTACGTGTTGCGCTCGTTGCTCGTTCTCGCTCTTGTCGGCACTTTCATGGCTAGCCTTGTACGCACACTCGATCCGAAGCGGCGTGTTGAGTTGAAGAAGAGGCTGGGGCTGGCCGATGCGAGCCGTGTGGTGTGCAAGAGCAAGTTGGAATTGGCTGCTGGCACGTTCAGAGATGCAGGCTTGGGTGCGAAGATCGGTAAGGGGACAATGGATTTGGATGGACCGGATGTGAAGGACTCTTGTGCTGTCATGTAGTAATAGGGACGTATCGAGCTTGTCCTGGGAAAAGTCAATGTTCATTCTTACTATGGACACTTTGCCTATATTAGTGCAAGTAAATATGACGAAACCTTAGACCAGGTCCGCACAGCAGGAGCAGCTACAAGGGTCTCCTACGTACGGCTTGGCGTTGCCAAAGTCTCGATATGCCACCATTGTTTACCTATCATGAGTGTAGACATCAAGAGCGGACAAAAGAAACAGGGTGAAGCCAGGAGTTGTAAACGAGCAAATAAACACAGATGTAATGATTTACAGAGAATTGGTATAAATCTCGACCGTTAAATGACAGACAGGAACACCATCGCCTGCTCTAACGATACATCAACCTCCAGACACTAACACAAATAGGCCCACGGGCAATCTGAAAGAATTTCATGGCAAGAACCTCGAAAGACTTCACCTGATCCGCAGACCTCCAAACTTCCCACGTTGTTTGCACCGATCCTTGTCGAGGCTGCTTGCTAATCAACACTGGAAAGGGCGATGCCCCCTAGTGATCGAATTTTGAAAGGTGACATGCCGGGCCAGGGTGAGGCTTGCAGCATGTGGAAGGCCGAAATGCAAATTTTGCCTTGATGTTCAGTACACGCCAAAGACAAAAACAGGAGACTTGTTTGGCGATAGCTGTGCAAGTGCCATTGATCTTAAGATGGGTCGGCCTTGTTCATTGGCACGACCAAGCTCAGAGCTTCGAAAGGGCCTTGCAAACTAGTCGGAGGATTTCTGGGCTTCAGTAAAGGCTCTAAAGATCCAGCTTCAGTTTCAGTAGGCGCAAGTGCGGTCGATACTGGTTTGTTTGATATGATCCTCGGAGCAGTGACGATGGTAGATTCACCTGTCGGTAGGGGGCTGCTTACTATCAGGCTGTCAGCATACAGTCCACGCATTCAGAAGTCGTCACAAGAGGTACTTGGCCAGGTGACCTCTCCAGAACTGCTCAAGGTACTCGCTGTGACCACACTGCTGCCAATTGCCGTTGGGACCGGCAAGGTCCCCTTCGTCTCAACATTAGCCCACGCATCCCATGCTGAGGGCATTACAGCCCAGGCTAGAAGATGTGCGGGCACAAAGTATGGACGAGGAACACGTGCAACGTGGCAGTACCGCAGCAAGAAAGACGAGAGCAAAGGGGCAACAAAACATGTATTAACCGAAAGAGGAATCATCAAGGGTGACAGTGCAGAAAAGGGGATGGACATAGGAAGGTGACTTACATTCTTAGTCGCAGCTGGGCACGACAAGTCGAACAGAGGAGAGACCTGAGCAAGATCTCCTCCGGGCTTGATGCCAAAGGAAGGGCTGGGGTTACCCCACTGAACGTCCTGGAGGATGTAGTAGTAGAGGTTGACATTATCGTTCACCAGTTTGCAGGTAACATCCTCCCAGTAGATACGTGCGTTATCCGCACTGGGAACAGCCTGGTTGACGGTCTCGCCGCTAACAGGCCATCCTGTCTCAGTGACCCAAACGGGCTTGCCCTGAGAGGCAGCAACGGTCTGGTTGTATGCGTCGAAGAAAAGGTCGGCACCACTACCGATACCGTTGTTGAAAGAGCTTTGAAAGTATGGATACGCATCCATCCCAACCCAATCCAGATTGTTGATGACATCATTGTTGCTAGCATTGACATAGACCTGCCATGTGTCGACGTGACCCAGCTGGGCACCAGACAGAGGGGTTCCAGCGATAGCATCACGAGTCTGCTTGATGTAATTGACGAGAACGCTGGGCTCAGTGCCGGGGTTGCCTCCAGCACCATCGGCTGAGATACGGTAGAGATCTTCCGAACCAACGGAGATACCAACAACCAGATCGGTGAAGGCAGTACCGAACTGATCGATAGCCGCCTTCAGCGCAACAATCTCGTTGTTGAAAGACTCTTGTCCAGCGGATGCCCACAATCCAAGGAGAAGCGTGGTCTGAGTGTTGATAGCGGCCTGGATCGCTTCAATGACAGTGTTTTGGGTTCCGTGCTGGATCATGGTGTAGAGACGTGCGCTGGTCCAACCGTCGGTGCCGGGCAGGTTCTTCGCCGCGTTGAACTCATACTCGAAGTCGGTCAGAGTCTTTGCAGCGTCGTTGTTGAACTGAGCACCGTAGTTGAAGCCCTTAATAGCAGCATTGGCAGTGGACAGTAGTGCCGCAGAGGCGGCCACGGAAGGTGCGAAGCGCATTATGGATTATAATACAAGGACTTGAATAGAATAGGGAATGGAACAGGGCCGTAGAGAAGAAAAGCAGAGTGTAGGACGGCTTGGTTGATATAAGCAAGCCGAGGAATGGGTTGAGTAAGAACTCGATCGGAACCATTACGCTTGACCTCACTGACGGCAAGGGTCGCGCAAAAGCTAATTGCTCATCGGGTAAGAAGCACTTGCGGATCGGCAGGGCAAGGGCATCCGCCACTCCCGTGCTCTCCTCATTTGGCCACGCCATGTGGATGACACGCGCAAGACTTCTGAGTGAAAGGATACTGATGCATCGCTCCATCGTTCATGCGGCCTTCTCTTTTAGGGGAAACATCGACTTTTTCGTGGACGTCGACCACTCTTCCGCTGCAGCAGGAACAAGCTCTCCAACACGATGAGCTTCTCTTTTTGGCCCGGCTTGGCTAGTAATTGGCCGTTGTGGAGAACAAATTCTCAACGGTTCTAGAAGGCGACGTCAGGACCTCATTTTGGCGCCGTACCTGGCGTGTCCGATTAAAAATAGCTCATGTTTCCGACCACGAGATTGACATCTGAGTATCAGATCCATAAACAATTTGTCGTAATACTTCAGTATGCAAATGAACAGCCTTGTGCAGCCATGTTCATACCTAGCGTGAATGTACGGAGGGGACTGTACACTTTCGTGAAACAGGACAACAAGTTCGTCAACGTTGACATATGGCTCCACCACGAAGGTCGCCGGCGAAGGTCGCTTGGCTCAGAAGAGCCTCAACGTGGATCAAATGAGATCATAGAATAAAACGGGGACGAGGAGGAAGCCAGCCTTAATCCGGGGTGAGAGGCATTAGACGTAACTAGAAATGGCAGCATAATTGCACAAATCATTAGGATGAGGTTTCCTGGGCCTTCCTGGAAATTTGGATGCTGCAAGAATGAGGCCCAGAGCAGCAGGATACTGCTCGCCGTCGCCAATCCCAGGAATGGGGCGCCCGGAATGATGACGTGGATAGCTCACTGATCCAAACTCAGGGGAGCCGGTTCATGCGCCAGCAAGCGGGCCGGTGTGGCAGTGCGCGGCACTGACGCATGTCAGCGAAGCATAGGAGAGAGTGAAGAGGCTTCCAAAGTTAATGCGATGATGCTGTTGCTCGACATGTGTTCTGCAGAAGTGCAATGGGAAAATCTACGCTACGCCTTGGCAACATTGGGACAGGGATGTTGAGAACACCGCAACTCAGCGTGTCCACCAACCTCGAGCGTACTGCTGACTTTCATTGCGAAGAAAAGAATCTGTCCCGCTGTACCCCATCTCACGGTCTGTCGATGCGGTATAACACCTCCGCGGCGTTGAACCATGCTTCATATTGCACGTCCTCGGGCGTTGTATCATAGTGATAATGCCCTCCCTCACCATGATCTGAGAAGCAATGTGTGTGCTCGATTCTCAGATCTAGCCCTGGGTCATGCGAATGCAGCACGCTCAGACACACCAGTGGGGCTTCCATATCGTAAAATCTCAACCATTCCTGCTTCTGCTCGTCGGTGATGAGAGGGGTAGGCGAGAAGTCAGGCATGACGTGCAATTTTGCCTTGCCTTCCGATATGATAAACACGCCCCCAAGAGATACAGGCCGTGTGCTGTATGCATCACTCAATGCCTTGCGAATCGCTTCGGTGAAGTTAAGAGCACCAGTCCTCGAAGACGCTGTGATGTGCAGCACATCGCCTGTCAATCCTGCACTTCCAAAAAGGTTGGCCATAAGAGCACAATCGTGAGAGGGTAGTTTTTCACACAGTGCACTCCCATCTTCGTTGACTTTCGCGAAGCGCGTCTCATTGGAGATCTCCTCGCTCTCCCACCGCAGATTTGGCATCAGCTCTGAGTTCATCCCAACCACATGGAATGGTCCTGCTGCAGCTCCGAGCAGAGCACCCCGCTCTGGTGGCATCTCCATCAGTCTTGCAAGGTTGAGCAGATCGTACTTCTTGGTGAAGTCTGGGGTAGGTGCTAAATTGGGCTGGCCGCCCACATCGGCGATGCGTGGAGATCCGCTCAAACCAGGGAAGGCTAGGTTATAGGGCGCTTGCCGAAGGTTTGGGCATACTTCGACCGATACAGATGCTGATTTGAAGTTGTTTGCCAGTCCGCTTTGGATGACAGTGCAGAGGTCTCGAAGAGGAGGGGGTCGGAGGTCGAGTTTTTGGACGCTTGCCTCGAACATGATACTTGCCTGATCAAGTGGAGTCAGAAGACAAGGATGCAGGTGTTCGTTTTATAAACGATTGATCTGAAGTATGAATCATTGAATGCAGTTGTGTGAAGATGAATAAGTGTGGGGTCTCCGGCGTTTCTTCCGAGGTTCAGCTACGTTGTGGGAACTTCAGCTTAACGTGCTGAGCTAGGAATTATTCTTTGGATCTACTCATGCTATACAAATCAATGCTGTCATCAAATTCATTCCTCATCATTCATGAAGTTTCATGCCGTCGTCAAACCATATCTTCAACCTTCTTACCGCAATAATCATGCGCATCGCTTCTAACATCAGGCGTGACTTCCGTAGAAGTAGGGCTAGGTACTTTGGCGAGCGGACTCTCCAACTTTTTTTTCTCGGCGAAATTATATGCTGGCAGCTCAAATGCCCTAGGCACGACATTCGACCTGTCCGCTTCAACTCTGACAGCCCCATCCGTTGCCTCATGCATGTACCCATCCCCAGTCATTTCATAGACTTGCTTCCCATCCGGGGACAGCTCGAACTTTGCCCTCTCTTCAACCTCATACGAGGGCTCAGCTGTATTGGCTGGGGGTGTAGTCTTCGCGGCGTTGGAGCGTCTCTTATGCCTGAGGCAGACGAATAAGGCAACAACAGCTAGAATAGCTGTGCAAGTTACTGTGGTGCTGGCAATAATTGTTACGCGAGTCCTAGAGCTCATCCCTTCGGTTGTCCGTCTAGACGATTCGAACACCTCTAGCGTGCCGTTCATGTCTGAATAGACCCGAGAAGTGCGCATGATACGTCCAAAGCTTTCTGATGGCCACCCGTGGACGGGCGTTGTCACTGTGGCATTGCCCTGCGCTGTACCGCCCAGCTTTTCGATCAGCTTGCTGCTAAGCTCGTACGGCCGGTAACCTGCAGAGAATACGCTGCCCCAAGTCATAGTGGGCAGGTCCATGATGGCAATGGATTCGGCTTCCCAATCGCAAAGATCTGTCACGTTCCCGTGTTGTGTTCTCCCTCCAAGGGTAAGAAGTTGGCGCCCTGCTGCAAGGTGACAAGTATGGCCATATCGAGGTGACTCGCCTTCAAACATCTTGACCCAAGTAAATGAGGGTAAGGAAAGAACGTACATGTCGTCATAGTATTTGGGAATCTCATTTGTCGGATCCCAGCCCCCGTACATGTATATGTTGTGCGATGAATTGTCCGGGGCCGACGCTATGACTGTGCAAGAATCGATTCGTGCAGGAGGGATATCGCCAGAAGTGGACTGAGAATACCAGGAGCTGTTACCCTCAGTTGCAGGATTTGATGCAAGGTCGAAGACGTCAACGTCATCAAAGCGCAATAAGCGTCCGCGGCTCTGTGATGTTACCGGCTGGAGCCCGTCGAATACTTTGCCGCCTAGCGCCACGAGCAGTCCATTCTCCCCAATCCCGGGCACATATTGCAAGCCGCCACCTAGACGAGGTTGCGGGTCCTTCATATTCGCTGTTGAAATGTTTTTTGCTGTGCGGTGTACCAGATCTATAGCGACCATGCCATTGAGCAAGACTTCGATGTCACCTGTGTATTTGGCGCCTATGTTTGTGCCATTGTTTATTCGTCCATGAAGGTAGAATGCTAGGCCTTGGTCAGGAGCTTCCGCTGACGATCCATAGCTTGGGGTATTTAAAGTGCCAATATCGAACTGATCCCAGGTATTAGTCTTATTGTCGAACGACCAAAGTGGATAGATATTGCTCTGATCGCGGAACGCGTCCGGATTGACAGAATTAAGGAAGGTCTCATTCCCTCTGAAAATCGTTCCGCCGTAGGTCCAAACTTCAGGACTGCTGTAGGGACCATGAAACAGCGACCCACTGACCATAGCCTGCCTCACGCTGGATCCAGTCTTTAGATTGGGTGTGGTCTCAAAAGCCAGCCATGAAATATTCTTTTGCCAGTCCCACGATTGTTTCAGATCGAGTTGTAGCATGAACGGGTCTAATCATGTTAGCAACGATATTGCAAGTACGATCGGAGAGGCCTTAGACAATCGTATGTCTTCAGGTAGAACGAACTTACTGTAGCCAAGAGTGTTGTTACTGGACGATGTGTTGAGACCCGGTACATTGAACTGTGAGCGAAGTTCGTTTCAGTAAAGGTGGACGCTCGATCGATGTCTATGCCACATACTGTTTGTACGCCTCCATATAAGTGCAATATATCATCCTTGATGACGGCTGTAAAGGTCAGGAATTGATGTCAGAGAGCAGGCACATATCCTCACACTGATGATACCAACGAGAGCAGAAGTATGAAATCACATCTTGTGGCTTCCAAGTAGATGGAATTTGAGCACTCGTTCGTCCTGCCAGCATGAGCACGGGCAATGTGAGCTCGATAACGTTTCGTGTGATCATGTTGACGCGCAATGCAGCAACTTCAGGAATTTTTGAGAAGCGAGCTGAAGTCGAAGGGAGAGGCACACCTTATGCTCTTCGTGGGTCGGAGAAATTCGATACGTTGATGTTAAGCCAGGTGATCTAGATGATGCCCACCGCCCAGATGCAAGGTCATGCTCTTAGGTCATTGACACCGCATCGAGCCGTCCTTTGAAGAATGGCCAGTCCAGCTTTATCAGATGGCGTAAGAAGGTCGCAAGCCGACATTGCGCCATGGTATTTCCCGCGCAAAGTCGGGACGAGGATTGGTCGTCCGATATCGAGGCGAATCCTCCCAGGCTATTGCGCAGGACCTTGCCAATCGCAGACTGTAAGAGTCAGGTTAGTAGTGACTGTTTTAGCATGCTCACCGGGGTCCTGCAGCGGTTATACCTTTAGTCGAAGCTCTGCATGCTTACTCACCACGCTAAGATCCATAACAATGCGAGTCAGTCAACACCAAGTCCACACGCCTTTTCGCCTATCTTATGAAAAGTCTGGGACGAAGCTTCGACTAAAATTGAGGGACATCCGGTGCATTGATACATGAGCACACCGAATGGTAGGATTAGACACTTCCAATCCTTCATGACCCTTGCTTGCTCTAGAAATTGTATCGACGAGGCTGGGAGCCTAGCTGCTCTGGCGATAGCGTACTGTCCGCCGTTCAGCTCGAATGCAAGGGTCCCGTTGAAATTTGTGCTGCTTAAACTCCTACAAAGAACAGTCCAGTCTCAGGCCTTCGTTGCTCTCACGCTTGCGTTACATGGTGGGATGCCGTAGCAGCGAGGAATCAGTCGTTCATGGTACGATTGGCCTAGCTTGGTCTTTGACGAACCGGAGAAGGGGGGTTCCTGGTGAAAGGATTTGATGGTAGACAATATGAACACTTTCAGTGGTACCTACCAAACACGGCGAGGGCAGATGCTCTATATACATTGTCATTTGTAAGATGAGCTTTGATAGTTGCGTACGTCACATGCTGATGAGTACATGGGTCACCAGAGCTCAGTAAGCGGGTGGGACTGCCCTTGTGCTCGTTTTGGTAAATGCTAGAATCAGTAGAATGAGGCAATGGCAGTGACATGACTAGTTTGAGGAGCCTCCTAAATGCGTTTGATGGTCTAGCAGAAATGAGTATCGATCTTGTGAAGCGGTAGAATGAAAGCTCATCGATTGCCCCAATCTCGAGCTAGGGCCTTGGCGTCGAGCTCTCGGAGCAGCAGGCACCATGCACCGCGTCAACGCCAACAAATACAACATCGCCGCTGTCCATCTAGCCAACGCACGCCCTTCCATAACTTTGAGCAGTCGCTTCGAAGACATACTTGCACTTTACAGCTCTAGCATCTCTGCATACTCCACATCACCACCGCAAACATGGTAGGCGCACGATCGAGCCCCGCCGAAGCTCTACCTCTTGCTAATAAGCCCAGTTCATAGCTCGTAGCGAGTATGATCGTGGCATTAACACCTTCTCGCCAGAGGGCCGCCTCTTTCAGGTCGAATACTCGCTAGAGGCTATCAAGCTCGGATCCACAGCGATAGGTGTTGCAACAGGCGAGGGTGTGATCCTCGGTGTCGAGAAGCGCGTCACATCCACCCTGCTCGAGACTAGCTCAGTCGAGAAGATTGTCGAGATTGACCGTCACATTGGATGCGCCATGTCTGGACTGCAAGCCGACGCACGCAGCATGATCGAACACGCACGAGTCGAGAGCCAGAACCATGCCTTCAACTATGCCGAACCCTTGAGGGTAGAGAGCTGTACCCAGGCGATATGTGACCTGGCGCTGCGATTTGGCGAGGGTGCCGAGGGTGAAGAAAGCATCATGTCGAGACCGTTCGGTGTGGCGCTGTTGATTGCTGGGTACGACGAGGATGGCCCAAGTCTGTACGTCATATAAAATGTACAACAAGTATGAAACCACTGTCTAACTAACCACAGGTACCACGCTGAGCCGTCCGGCACTTTCTACCGCTACGACGCGAAGGCGATTGGCTCCGGATCCGAAGGCGCCCAGGCTGAGCTGCAGAACGAGTTCCACAAGTCGCTCACCCTGCCAGAAGCTGAGGTCCTCGTCCTCAAGACGTTGAAGCAGGTCATGGAGGAGAAGCTGGACAGCAAGAACGTGCAGCTGGCGAGCGTCACGAAGGACAAGGGCTTTAGGATCTACACTGACCAGGAGATGGAGGAGGTTGTTGGAAGGCTGCCCACAAACTAGATGGCGATGACAATATGAGGAACAGAAACGAATAGAGCATGCTAGAGCATCGGAGCACTACATCATGATCACGATCAAGAAATGAAGCAATGCCACAACATTACACCAACGATAGCCCTCGCGGTTCGAGGACATCAACGGAACCATAAGACGAACACACGAACACAAGAAAGTCTATTCCGTACTTGCAGCCGCTAATATACAGCAAGCCAGCTCAGTTCATCGCTAAAGCCAAGCCTCGTATAATACACCCCCTCCTGCAAAGAACAAGGCATCTAGAAAGGGTTGTCCTCGGGCGCAATCTCCTTCTTGAAGAAACTGCCCAGAGGAGTCCTCATCATGATGTCGTCGCGAACCTTGGGGACCTCGGCGAAGAAAAAGAGGGCGAAGAACCCGGCAACGCCGCCAAAGCCGGCAGCCAGGGTACCGCTATTTTGTGTAAGTGTAGGCTCGGAAGAAGGTGAAAATATAGGAGTTGACATACGCCTTGATGAGGGTGCGGGCGGTGATACCGTGGAAGTTGCGCTGGATAGTGTACCTGCGATTGGCGTTAGTTGGCTGGTCAAGCATATGTTCGGTCTGCTTTCTGCTGCTCCTCCATTACAATCTTGAGGTGTCTCCCAGGCACCCACACAAACGAGCAGCAGGGGTAGCTCTGCTCAGGCTAGCCATTGTGTTGTGGTCTATCATGCCGTTCCTCCTCTTCATCCATGTTGCCGCCGCATGGCCTCCACTTTCTGCCATACCCCAGACCTTCCAAATCCATCCCAACCTCTCGAAAAGAAACATCGTATACGTACTGAGGACCGAAAGGACTCCTGTAAGCCTTGTAGGGGCTGCGCTGGCTCTGTCCAGTAATCAGCTTCAATCCTCGTACCATCGTCTTCCAAGGCGCCCTAAAGCGACCAATGGCTCAGCAGGGTATCCGGGAAGCTTACGAAGGCGGCGATCGACTTGCCCTGGACGGGCCTGGCGGGTTCGTGGACGTGCATCGTTGCGGGTGTGGGGTTGCGATGTGGTGACGATACCGGTGGTTGTGCGAGAAGTTGAGAAGCTGGGTTGAGATGCCAAGGCGGAATGAGTGAGCCAATCAGAGGAGAAGGGATTTTGCGGGATGGTCAGCGAGGCTGCCGCGCATCATTGTCCTTCGAGGTTCACTCTACTGCAATACTAAGCTACGGTGGATTGGAGATGTTTGTTCTTATATTCTTGCTTTTCTAGTAGTTTGGGTTGGGTATCTAACGCTGATACTGCCGTCTTGCAATGGTGACTCAACAACTCACCTTTCCCATCTGGCCTTCCGGCTCCTTCATCGTCCCTAACATTAGCGGGTATTGAGGATCAAACAAAATTTACACGCATTCTATCGCGCCAGTACTCCAAGCATGTGTATACGTAAAAGTTGAAAACTCACGCCTGGTTCTCACCCTCTTTCCTCGCTGCCTTCTTTGCATCAATGGCTTCTCGCCATCCTTTTCCATACAGCGCGGTAGCATACGTAGCGAGCGCACCAAAAACTAGAAATAGTGCGCTGATGGTCGAGAACCATCCGACGCCAATAGCTCTAACCGCAGGAAGAACGACGGCTGAACCTCCCGCGGCGAACATGTAGCGCATGAAGTAGTTGCCAGCTGTTGCTCATTAGCACTGCATTCGGACGGACAGCTGGAGCTAACCTACCAACAACTTCAGCAGATCGGCCTTGCATGACATCCAGACAGTACGTGTTCAGGCTTGGGAAGCAGAACAGCTGCGCAACACCTTGCAGGAACATCATGATAACCGGCAATGCGATGCCACCAACTCTCTTCTCAACACTCCAACCATAAATGAGCATACATGCCGGAATAACACCACCGAGAAACCACAGACAACTTCGTAGCCGGTCTTCAGCTTCACGATGACCCCGAATGCGAATATACTTTTTGACAACGTAGTCTGCGTACCGCCCGCCGAAGAAGGTGCCGAAGAGATATCCGCAGCCAGGAGCAATGTAGAAAAGCGAGCCTTGTAGTGGAGAAGACAAGTTGAAGCGCGGATTGAGGACGTAGCGAATGGGTGTGAGGAGGGAATACATGTTCCAGACTAGAGAGGAAGATGAAAGGGCCTGTATGTCGTCAGCATTTTGCTTGGGTGAGCAATCGGCAACAAGTACATACGACCAGAAACAGGTTGGGATAGCGGTACAAACGAATGACGCGAAATGGGTTAAGCCATTGCCACATCTTGTGCGCTTTCTCGGATGTTTTCAAGCCTTCGAGCTCAGTGGATCGTCTGACGTGGATGGTCTCAGGCTGAACAAAGAAGCAGAGGACCACTGCGGTACCAGCCAGGGCTGTCTGTAGCCAGAAGATGTCGCGCCAACTGCGGAAAGTGACAATGATACCTCCAATGAAAGGACCTTATCAAATAAGTATACTGCGTGCCGGACTGAGAAGCCTGATACTCACCGAGTGCAGGACCGATCAGTGTTCCCGATAAGAACCAGCCCAATGCAGTGCCACGTTCGGTCTAGAAGCTCTGTTAGCTAAAATCGGGAGGGTATTGGGAGAATACCTGCTGCAGATGCAGTATTCCCATCTGTGTCCAAGTTCGAGATACGTAAGAGCGCGATTTGCTGTCACGAGGAGCATGGTGGAGAACGTGATCTTTTGTGGGAAACTGAGTAGTACATACTGGCTTGTAGATGTCACCAATGACTGCACTTCCGACGACTAGGAAAGCAGTACCTTGGAATGCTGTCAAGATTCTGAAGACGAAGAAGGACGCCAGGTTGGGTGCCAAGGCTGTTCCAATAGAGAAGGCAGTAAAGAGGGCTGCGCTTATCACCGATACCTGCAAGGCAATGTCAGTCTAGCAGTCCACCAGGCACGGCCAGCTTCACCATGGTGTGTCGTCCACTGGTTATCGCTTACCCATTTACGGCCATAGATGTTCCCATAAGGTCCGTAGAAACACGGACTGATACCCATGAACAACATGTAAAGCGCGTTCGATACGTTGATGATAGACCCGTCTGTTTTGTATGTCTCTGCAACTTCTGGCACAGCTGACAGGACAGTAGTAGAGGAGATCGGGGCGAGAAAGCTACAGAAAGACACAGTGGCAACTATGGCTATCTTTCGTCGTTCAGAGAATCTGCTGTATGCCTCATCCAGGTCTCCTGTCACTACCTGTTCGGCATGAGCCATGTCATCGTGGCTGATAGAGGATATGGTATGTTGCAGTTCAAGGCGGCGATCCATATCAGGAATGATCGAGGCGTATTGCGTTTGCTTTTCCGAATCTTCATTGGTCTGAGATGCAGCAGCTGTTACTGAGATTGGTTCGTCTTGTGGAGCCATAGTTGGGAGGCATGAAATGCAGATTTGAAACAAGGCTTGATTGCTGATACCAAAGGATGTGGAAACAGTGAATGATGGAATAACAATTGCAATTGTCTTATCTAAGTGAGGAGGCACAAGAGAAGGTGACTCAGTTGAGTAACAGCGCGTGAAGCGGACATGTTGTTTCGTATCTTGCAGCGTTAGTGCTGGTCTTATCCGCGGCTTGGGGCGTGTCGCCGTCATCAGAGAAGCTTTTCCGTGAAGAAATGTAACGCATTGCGAGCAGTTGCCGAAAAGCGGAGTAGCGTGGCAGGGGCTCGGAGTAAGGCTGCCACTCCGATTCGGTTTCCACGCCGGTGGCTAGAAACCAGCCGACAGTTGGCAAAAACGCTACCGATAATTGGATTTTGAGACTTCTGCTGCTGGTGAGTTGGCTGAGAGTATCCACGGTCGGGAATAAGGTCGCATCGGCTGCTCGGCACTTAGCGAACTTCACGAGCAGAGGTACATTCCCAGCCGTGAACTGCGTGATAAAGGCTAGAGGCTGAAGGCAGCGAGCAGTGAAGCTCACAAAAGCATATGTATATTGGTATCGCTGGGCTATGGCCCTTGTCCCCCTTGTCCTAATATGTGGTGTACCCCTTTAACGCCTGTTAAAAATCTCGCGAATGCTGAGACGTCCAGAAAATGCCGCAAACGCCGGATTATGCATGTGTTCGAACATGATTCTTTGTCTGTTCTTATATACTGAGCTTGTCTAGGCTCAGTCGATCTGCGCTCCGGTGACGCTTCACCATGCCGAGCTTGTAAAACTTTTCTTCACCCGTCGCAGTTCGACCTCCGATGTACCACTTCTCCGCGCCCATAATCTCGTTGAAGCCGTCAGAGGAGCTATCAGACCCTCTCCTGTTTCGTTGGGAAGCGCCCGGAATGGGAAATGCTTTCGCGTGTACTGGCGATGTGGAACGGTGGTATGGTGTTGCATGTTGCCTGGTGGGCTGGAACTGGCCTGTGGTGTGGACCACTGTTGTTGTCGTCGCACCAGGCGAGGGCGATCGTGTCTTTGTAGTAATCGTCCGTGTGGCAATCGAAGCGTCGTAGCTTTGGGCTTGGGCTGCTGTGGCAGCGTGTGTATAAGAGCCTGCTGCCGCAGCCTGTGACGCGCCTGCTTTCTGTACGGTCGGCTGAGCGCGAAAGGCTGCTAAAAAGCCGCCAAAGAAAGGTCTGTTGGTTGTCATGGTGTTCTCGGAGGCCTCCCGCCCTACAAGTGAGTACTGGCGGTCTTCGTGCATCAACGGCTGCGTCCCTCAGTATGCGCTTTTGTTCCGGGACAGCCTCAAAGAGCTAATCACTCTGTGACGATGCCAAACGGGTGGTTTGAGCGCGTTTTACAGTACGGCGGTAAGTCTTCCCATATATGACTCGAGTTGTGCGTTCGTATTATGCGGTTTCAGGCGGCGCAACAGTGTGCGTGTGACGTAACTACGGATCACGGCTTTGCAGCGTTATACACGGAGTAGCAGGCGGTCTGATGCACGGTGTAGATGAGGATAGCGGGGTATGACGGCTTTCTTATACGCGACCGCGGGGAAGTGGAGAATGGAGTCCCAAGAAATGTTGTGGAGTGGTTCGAGCCGGACCCGTGAAGGCAGAGGGAAGAAATCGGAAAGCACCTGATCCTGATTCGGCGCTGCACTTGATGGTTGACCGAGGCCACGAACAACACAACCGCATTTGAGAACAAGAAACAGTCCACCACGGACAATTTGTGAATGCCCCTCCGGAGGCTGTCAAGTCTTCTTTGCGAGGTTTCTTCCCATTCGATGTGTCACTCTTGGATGTGCGCCGCATGCAAGATTCGCTCATGATCCTAGGCGCAGCTCCTGCAGTGGTAGCCCGCACCTCCACGACCTTACGATTCCGCGAAACCTGTATGGCTGCAGCAGCCCCAGCCGTTGCAGGCGCCTACATGCGCACGCGGGACTGGTTCGCATGTCACCAAGATTCATACAAGCCGCTTGCCCTGAAGAAGCAAATCATAGCACATGTTCAGAGCGGCCGCCGAAACGTGGACCGCGATCTGCCCTCACGATCGCGATGAAATGGCAGCTTGATCCTACCATCTCAGGTAACTTAGTGAGCCTATAGCCGCGCTACAACAGTTTTTATTCTTGCGCAAAATTCAACAGTGAAGTCAGCTACTCGTACGCATATATCAAAGAACTGTGTCATGCTGTGCGGGCGTATGATAAAGGCAGGCATGCGTGTGCGAGTTGCAAGCCACCGGTATGATACCTCACAAACTGAATATTTGATGCGCTATTTTTGCGTGATAAATGGGCGACTGGACATGTGATGCTGGCTGCCGGCTCCAATCCGTTGCAAAATTCTTCTTCCTCAAACATCTGGCACGCCAGATATATTGATGAAAAAGAAAAGGCCTGTCAGATTGCCATCAACGCCCTGCCGTCCAGGTCGACCGAAGTACGAGCCCAGTTGGCTGAAGATCATCGCCACACTCGCCGAAGCAGGTGCAATAAGGCCTCACTCCGGGGCATCGAGGCTGAAAGTCATCAACCAGGTTGGAGAATCTGTGGCTTCTGTAGGAAGCTCAGAAGAGGACGTTTACTATAGAAATGATTCTATGAAGTATCGTCGAACTAAGGAAGAAGAAAGAGGGACGGAGTTGGAAGGGTTTATATATTGGATGAGCAAGGCCCGTGCTGAGCTTTGCCGCTGAAATTTTCAAACCTCACGGCCATTTCACGTAATGACCCACATCAAACTGCAGGACGGGCAACAAAGGCAGCAAAACTTTCTAAGCAATGTCAGTTGCCTAGACAAGCTCCCTCTGCAAGCGGAGCTGATCTTAATTTGGCAAAGAGTTAAATAATTGTCGCAGTGCTGCTGCTGTTCATTGGCCGAGTATGAGGTGGGCTCAGTGGCGCTATCCTAGAGGAGCATCAACGCCATCAACGAACATCTCAATGCTGCCCATTTCGTCTTCTTGTGCCACCGAAACGATGCATTCTACGGACAACATCGGCTTCTGCGCACATACGTGAATCTTTCTTTGCGCACCGACCAGCCGGCTGCATCATGTTGGCCAAGGCTGCTATTCCTGCAACAAAGCCTCGAACAAAAGTATACAAGCCTAAATCCAGAACTGGATGTAAGACATGCAAGTGAGTGATGATTCCGGTTACTCATCCAAAATCGCATCTCGCAGACCGGTTCTGTCCAGTCTTGACAGGTCCTGGTGGTCTTTGGCAAACCTTGATAGCTGGATGTAATCGACGGGGGGCTTCGTAGTGCTTTGCTTCCTTATTCACACACGATACCGGTATGCGATATGCGAGGGGACTTGCTTCGCCTTCCTCAGCAACTTGACGATTGCACAATCACGTCCACTTTCCGTGGTTTTCGATACGTACTGGCGTAATACAAGGAGGTACTGATGCTTGTCTGGTAGGATACGCAGGATCAAATGTGACGAGACGAAACCCCACTGTAGACGATGCACGACAACAGGCCGCACATGTGACGGTTATGATGTCGGCATCTCTCCCTTACGTACTTCTCCACGTGAAAAGACTCCCTCGGCTTCCCAATCTCTTCCGCCTCCTATTGAAGCTGTTGTCGACTTTGCGGTCGAAACTCTGTCTCTTCATGCGCCACCGCTCTTATTGCCGCTGCTTCGTCTGGAGTCTGATGAAGAGCGAATCAGCCTGCAGTTTTACGTGAAACACGCAGGTCCTGCGCTCGCAAAGTCGTCCAACTCAGCCTTTTGGCAACGTCAGGTCCTGCAGGCCGCCCACCAGTATGCTTCGGTCCAGCACTGCATCATTGCACTCGGTGCCATGTACAGGAGATTCTTTGAAGCCACGCCGTCGCACATTGACAAGAATCTTGCGGGCCAAAGGTACCAATTCGCACTGAACCAGTCAAATAAAGCTATACAACAGCTGATCCAAGATCAAGCTAAGATTAGCAAGATTGGGGCAGCCGATAAGCTGACAGCCATGACTTGCTGTGTTCTATTTGGTAGTATGGCGAACTTAGAGAGGCAGCATAATGCCTCACTCAGTCACCTACGGAGCGGTATACGCATGCTCAGAGAAACCAAACTGCAGAGTTACAATGAAAGGGACAGCCATCCAGTCAACATCAATTCACTTCGATCAATATTCACTGGACTAGACATTCAAGCACGGAGCAGCATGAACTGGTTAGATGTTCAAAGCTGGGAGCCAGTCATACCTTCCATGCGTGCTTCTGAACCCGTTGACATAGACACCAACTCCCCATGGGCTCTATCCGAGCTACATTGCCGCATAGAGACTCTGCTCAACGACACCCTCGCCTTCAATCGCGGCTGCGTCATCCGACCCTTCACCGACCGCGACACAATCCAGCTCGAGCATAACGCCCTAGCCACACGCTTCCAGCACATCATCAGGACCCTCGACACCCTCCGTGCCCTCAATCCCCGTATCGACGCCCCGCAATCAAACTCCTCCAAAACCATGCTGCTGCTCGCCCAAACACAGCACTGGCTACGCTCCTCCATCGCCCCTCTGAGGCAGCATTTCGACGTCTCCAGCCCCCTCGCCACCCTCCCCTTTGACGCTGCGCAGCACTTCACAGACATGATGCCGCACATCGAGGACCTCCTCTCGCTCACGCCGCCATCCGTGCCCGTGTATTCCGCAGCGCCAGGTCCGTTGTCCGCACTCTGGCTCATCGGGACCAGCGCGCCGACGGAGTGCGTTGCACTGCGGCGGAAGGCGTTGGAGCTCATGCTGAAGCATCCACGCCGGGAAGGGCTTTTTGAGGGGCGCCTGATGGGCAAGGTTGGGATGGTGGCATGGGGGCTGGAGCAGGGTGCTGCAAGGAGGGAGATTGGAATGGGGGAGTATGGCGATGGGGTGGAAGACTTGGTTGTGCCTGAGCATTTGAGGTTTGTGTTTCTAGATGTCGAGTTTGCAACGGATGATGAGCGGCGAGCAAGGGTGAAGCTTGCTAATGCAGTTGACTTGAGGAGTGGGGGAGGGACGGTTGTAACTATCGATTATTGATATATGGTACGATCTATGAGTTCTGTTCCCACAATCACTCCAAAGGTCATAATTACGTGGGGCATGCTTGACGTGTGTGTCTTGGTTTTACATCGATATAGAGACATAGAAATAGTACCTTGGACTGCTTACCCAGTCCCTGGAGCTCGCGGCCCTCATAATGATGTCCTGACTGCCAGCAGTCTTCCCTCAAGCCTTTCGTCGTAGCCATCATAATGCAACATCATCCCTAGTATCAACTCCAAGCTTTACAACTAGTCAAAGCGCGTCGTATCGTACCAACTCCATTTACCAAAGTGGCCAGCTTCCCTCAAGCTCCTAGACTTCAGTCAAGAAACGGTCCAAGTCAGTCAACCGGACTTCCCGTCCTCTCCCTGTCATCCTCCGCCCATTCAACCCCACAGGCGCTTGCTCAACGACTCGCCAATTTTCCCAGCTCGTGCTCACGATCCGCTTCTCTGGTTGCGGCACTACACCCACAGATACTCCACACCCTAGGTTTCCACGCTTCACTTGCATGTCGATCTTGCCACCACAAATGCCGCGTAACAAGTGACTAACGGGACTGGACTCGTCGCTCCAGACGCTGGAGTAAGACTCTGCACCAGGGTACAGGATTCGTGCTTGCAGAGAGACAAGCGGCGGTGGCGTTGAAGGCGCTGGTGCAGGTATGGATGGGAAGAGGACGCGGAGTGTGTCTGCGAGGGCCGCGAGGGCAGCGGAGGACGTCGACTTATCAAGGGCAGGGAATGTGGATGGAGACTTGGTTGGCAGTACCTGCTGCTGCGGAGGCGGATCGAGGCGGAGGCGAGTTCGGCTGCTTCGCAGGCGTGGTGTTGAATTTGCCGTTGGGTTTGGCGTCGCTTGGTACATCGAACGCACTGGTGTCGCTGCGAAGGAGGCTTCTGGCGTGAGGCTTATTTCTGCGCTCGAGTCGACAGAGGCATTGAGCGGTAGCTCAGGCTCTTTGGCGGTCGTATAGTATCCAGAGATGTAGACGCGACGAGCTTGCTTGAGGAGAGACGGGTAGAGGTGGTTCAGAACCAGAACGCCATGTGGGTAGGATACGTATAGAGACAGCCCTTCTGTATCGTCTGCCGTGGTAGACATGCCTCCAGCACGTGCTGCTCTAGCTTTGCGCGCTTTCCGACGGCGCATGTGGTCCTTCAACTCATCATTGACCATACGACACGTCCTCAACAAGGCCAAGGAGGCTGGCAACTGCAGCTGTGGCTTGCCACCACTGTATGCATCTTCCTTCTCAAGAGCAACTTCGGGCGGTGTGGCGACGGACAGGAGCGCGGCATCGTGATTGCTGCGCACAAGTGGCGCGAAGTCGAGTGGGAGGCCCGGCACGTCGACTTTACGCGCTTTGTCGCGTACGCGGTGACCGAAAATGGAGGTGTAGCCAGCCGAGATGGTGATCGCGTGTGGGTCTGCCAGGAGGTAGTCGTATATGTAGCAACGCAGCTCGACTGGCAGTGAGAGAAGGCCGCAATGCGTGTCGACCGTGGGGGTGCGCGCTGGCACCCGTGGGTCATCCTTGCTGCCCATGCTGAAGTATCCTGCAGATACTCGGACGCTGTGAGGTGATCAAAAAGTTACAGCGGGCACCAAGAGCGTAATATCGATCGCGAGATAAGTTTTCATGCACTGGAAATGGTGGAGAGCTGAACTGTAGTCTGGAACTGGTTCTGTTTACACTGCGGGGGTGATCGAGCAGGACGTCCGTGTCGAATGATGTCGAGGCAACGCGACGAGGCGAGGCGAGTGCGAGTCATGGTTGTGCACAATTCTATCCCACCGCTTCTTCGACACGTCGCGAGCTCCGTCAGCCAATGAAACTGACCCCACAACAGAGACTTGCTTCAACAGCTTTGCATAAACGGGCTCTAGTGGATGATCCAGTTCGTTTGCAGCGGATCTTCAGACGCCTTTCGCTGTCTCCCGAACAGGTTTGCGTTTCATAAAGGTCCATCTTGACCGGACCAAAATCAGGGTCCAATGTGTTGGTCTTGCATCGTGTAAAAGTGATCCATGAGTCGTACCAGCTTCTATCTTTCGTTACTATATATGATAGGTCCAAGAAGGCTCCAGCGCATATTGGGCAGCGATACACCACGCATGTAATGCGTTGTAGCCCTGTACGAAGTCGAGAATTCAGCACACTCTGAGCCTGAAGGCGTTTGACCAAGTCACGCATCGAGATTCACTTTTCGGTCCTACCAGCTTTCACTTACTGCTTGTCGGCTACTAATCCATAGCCACAAGGTAGGTTATTGCGAAAAGATCCGCGCTGCGTGACAACAGGAGTTTTTCTTCCAATACTCAAATTTACATCTTCGAGCTATCAGCGGTTATCGATGGCGGTCGGACCAGGAAAGTGTAACTGTTTCAAGCCGCTAAGGGCAAGAATGACATTGCTTAGTCTTCTTCGCTATCTTCCTGTCTTTGCTGCTCGGCCAGTCTTTGCGCATCCTGCCATTGCATGGCGAACTCTCGCATCATGCCCTCCCCACCACTCGCAGCATCCACAACATCTCTTGGCATCTTGTGTGCACTATACTGAGGTGTTGTAAACCCATATGCCTCAGGATCATCCTTTCTTACCAGCCGGAACTCTGGCCGCCAGATCTCCTCCACATCATCTTCGTCAGAACGGTCAGAGTCGCTCGCGCTTTCGATGTCATCTAACGATATGACCGTGGTCCCACCGGCCGCTGCAATGGGTACGCGTATCACTTCTTCCTTTCCATTATTTTCCTGAGCATCGGGCACCTCCATCGTAAGCAGCTCCATCCACGAGAAGAGAAGAGGGTCGGTCCGCATAGCCCACGGGTTAAAGTCCACGACCCATACTCGGTCGTGCGGGGGTGGGATATATACATCGAAGGTAAAATTTGGATCAGGGAAGGTGTCTCGCAATTTGGCATCGAAGAAATCTTGTATCAGCTGTCGCAGCTTATCTTGCATGTTGAAAAGAAAATCAAAGTGGTTCAAATCTCGCTGGCATAGCGCAATAAGCTGTCGATTTCGCACAAAGCACCTGAATTCAACGCTGGGATTGAGGTTGATCCACTTTCGCAAGACAAGGTGGTATGCTATCTCTGGGTCTGGTGTTGTCGTTTGGTCGGCTGTGTCATCGAATGCGTGCGCTAAGTCGTGGGTGACGAAGTCACTGCTCTTGAGCAGTAGGTAGATGTCGTTCGGCGAGGAACACTCCATGCTATTGGTAGCTGCAATCCATGTTGCGTCTTTTGGTGCGCTCCAATTTAGCTTAGGTGCAACCTTGCCGCCAAGTTCTTCTATGGTGCTCTCAATAGCCTCGTGTGTATCGCGCCAGTGAACACTAGGATCTAGGTCCTCTTCCTCGCCGCCATCGTTGTTGTCCGCGCCAGAGAAGATGCCGCTGTCGTCGTCAGACCACGTTGCGTTGTCTATCTCCTCAGGAGGCAATACTATGCCGTCGGATCTGAGGTAGTCGAGAAAGGCCGGGGGAAGGGGCACAAGGCGCGCTTTTGGCGTGATTGCGCGGTACTTTGGATGCCAGCTGTGGTAAGAGCAGTTGAGGATGTGCTGCTTGGTGACTGGTGGGAAAGGAAGCTCAGTGGGCGGATCTTGGGTACTCATGGCGGCCAGTATGTTTGCTGTTGCGCTGGGCGGCGTGCGTCGCTACATGTGGATCTCATGTTGGGTGAGTCGTCATTTGGTTCACCAGGAAATCTTTGGTGGGGCAAGTGCCCGCGCCTGGAGCACCTCCGAAACTCCGCATCTTCGTGCCCGCAGGCTGAACACTCGAACAATTACATCACAAACCATGGCTGACAACGTTGGACTCACAACCCCAAGAGGCAGTGGAACCTCTGGCTATGTGCAGAAGAACCGCTCGCTTCTCCGACCCCGCGACAAGGTTGCGCCGTACCAGAAGGACTTGGATCATGCGAGACATCGCCCGCGCCAACCAGACGCTGATATTCTTGAACACGAAGCAAAGCGCGATATCGAAGTCAAAGTCTTTGAGCTGAGAGACAAGCTTGAAGAGGAGGGGTACGGTGCTCCTAAAGATGGACGTTACGTACATACTGACAGCTAGCAGTGTTGATGACGACGAGATTGACGACCAATGCGAAGCACTCCGCCGAAAGCTCGACCAAGAACGCAAAGACGGAAGAGACCTCGGTCCCAACGCCAAGCGATTGAAGTCGCATCAGGTCCACGACCTTGCGAAAGCGAAGGCAGAGGAGAGTGACAGAATGAGGAAGGCGTTGGGTATCAGCGAAGACTACGAGGAGGGCAGCCATTGGCGGAAGCAGGAAGAGCGACTCCGGGAGTCTCTGGCAAAGCGCGAGGCTGAAGACGACGACACTGCTGAACGCAGCAGGGACGCGCGCCGTTATAAGGAGGAAGACTCTGACTGAACTGAACATGATGGTATACTGTTACGTATCCCCTCCGGACGAGCGAAGGTGCCCAGTGGACGTTTATATGGAGGAAACACTCAAAACTACCATCAACGGGCGGCTTTCATCAGAGCACGCCACCTGCTGTTTTGCAGATCTTCGAGTTGGGAAAGCCGTATGGATGTAGAGGTCAGCTTTTCTACCATACTTCAGCATCTTTTCAAGCACTGATACTGTTTAGAAGTCCCTTTTTGAAGATTATTACTGTTAAAACACCCTCTGTTGCTCAAAGTCATACATAGAGAAGGTGGCGCAGCAGCATTGAACCTGGCTACATAGCCAGGTAATATTGGCTACAGAGCGTGGGTACTGAAGCAAGAGCGCAACCATGCACGCTCACTAATATCCAAAGAGCTTCCCCTCGTATATGAGCCAAGTATTGATCTGTATTGAAGGACTGAACATGGTTCCCCATTAGTACATAGAAGAGCCTCTCGGCTGCCCACCGAAATGTTACAAATGTTACGCTCTACTACTGCAGGAACCCATTAAAGTGGGTAGATCGACTGACCCACTTGATCATCTCTCACAAGTACGCATCTTCCCGAGACGACGCATTTACAGGCTGGGCTTGTTACGCAGTATTCCAGAGCGTCTTCGATCAGACTGATAAATATTGAGCTTGTACAAGGACGAATCACCCTTGTCGGCCATTGTTCCATCACTACCGTCAATTGTGCTGTCAAAATTGAAAACTGTTGGCTGATAATCTTGACTACGTCCATCGCCGCCGATCTTTGAGGCTTCCAATCGTGCATACACAGCAAATTCATGGATACTGCAAGAGGCATTCGGCTATGTGCAGAGCACTGTCCAAGTCTGGGAGGCGTTGCTGCACATCGCGAATGCATGTTGGTGCTGGAATCAGAAGAGCGCGTGCGCTCCACGTGCTGCGTTCTACACCCTGACTGGACAACACCGAACAACCCGCCAAGTTAGCATTTGGCCGCGGTCCTCAGTGGCACACCTTGGCTATGAAACCACTGCTGTGCCCTCTTCAGCTGACACGGACGACAAGCACTTCTCACAATGCGTTCTTATCCCCCATGCAGGCGTCACAGCCATTCTTTCTTGGGAGAGGCTGTAGTCAGCACATGCAACCGTCGATTGTCCTGATTGGCCAATAAGTCAAACACAACACCACGGCTATCGTGGTGTATAAACCACATCTCCGCGTTTCTGGGATCGCTACTACAGACAGTAGCACATCACCAATATGGCCAGGTTCCGACCCATCGCGGTCATACGCGAGACATGGAAGATCTATACACCCATCGAGCGGCGAAACATCGCCATCTACATCGCCGGTATCATGATGTACAAGTTCGGTCTTGAGGCTTTTAACGGCTCCGTCATCGCACTTGCAACAAATCGTTACGATGAACTCGAGACGCGAACCCATGTCTCAATCACATTTCAACGAGTCGGTATCTTGACTGGTTTGAACCAAGCTTTCCAATGTGTGGGATCCATACTCATAGCACCCTTGATCAAAAGGTACCCGACAAAGAACGTTCTGGCATGCGCCATCTTGATCTTCGGAGTGATGAGCAGTATACTTCTCATCCTGGATGCAGCGACTGGCGGCACCTTTATGCCGGAAGGGCACCCTGAAAAGGACTTCAGCTATTATGGAGATTACAACACCGATGGCATGATCCCAATCTGTAAGTGCATATACCATTACCTATAAGTATTGATTCTACGGGCAGAGAGCGAAACCGTACACATGGCAAGAGCCCAGTAAACTGACAAGATGTAGATTGCGTGTGCGGCGTTGTGTATGGCATGGTAGAGCTCATTCGCAGAGTCATTCCTCGAGATCTTGTAGGTGGCAATGTGCAAAAGTTGCGACGCATGGATTCGCTTGTCCACATATTTTACGAAGTCTCAGGCACAGCAGGAGCGTTCTGCACAGCACTTGCTCTGATCCCACACTTTGGCAACAACTTCTCTTTCATAATCACGCCGATCTTTTTCGCTGCAGCCTCATTCCTTTGGTTTTTCATCCAAGAGGCAGGTCCTCCGATCGAAAGCAATCTGCTTCTCGAGGGCCAGCCAACGTATGTCAAGGCTGTTGGAAGTGGCTTCTACTTGTTCTTTGAATCAATTTGGACCGGCGGCAAGATTATCTTCACGCACAGAAAGTTCGTATGGCTGCTCCCCGGTTACGCAGTCGCACTATATGGCCATCGATATCTCGAAAACGCCATCGCACCCGCAATCGCTCGCCGATATCTCGGAAACTCAGCTTGGGCGCAGATCATGGTTGGCGGATCGAACTTTGGCGAACTGCTTGGAGCACTGTTCGTGTTCATGTTCACGAACCTCGTACAAACTCCAATGCCCTGGCTGCGGATTGATGCACTGGCACTCATGATTGTCTGGTATCTGCCATTCTGGCATCCCCCCGAGGGCGATGTAGGACAGGCATGGATCGTTGCAGCGACCTTCCTTCCGATCAGCTTCGGCTGGGCAGCTGGCGATGTGTCGCTTGCTGCATACATTCAAGCGTAAGACTACTTATATCTTTCCATACACGCAACATGCTTACACCATAGACAGGTCTCTTGCGCGTCTTGAATCAGACACGAAGAACGTGTCAGCACTGGGCGCAGTAATGGCGTTTCTCTACAGCTCATACATCGTTACCTATGCCATTGCATCGGTATGCTTAGGCACCTACATCGATCGCGTGTCCGATGCGAACAAGGAGAACATACAGTCTGCTATACGAAATGTCGCAGGCATTCAATTTACAATCATCGCAGTTCTCGTTATGGCGAGTACATTTGTTCCGAAAGGGGCGTTCGCCTGGAATCCCAAGATGCTCAGCGAAGAAGCGCTGGACACAGATCTTGAGGACGAGGACATGGAGTACGTGCCTGCTGGGCACTCGAAGAGTAAAGATAGCCAAGATAGCCACGAGATGGTGAGCAGAGTAAGCACGATGTAGATGTTTTGTCTTACAATTTGTTCGATAAACATCAAGATGTGATACCCAAATTTCATCACGAATCGCCTTCATTTGTTAGGCCTTTGATCCCAGAGGCTGAAAATCCTAGTGTGATCAAGAAGGTCATCGGTATCGCTATCCGCCATCCCAAGCAACATCAGCCTAATGTCTGATTCTGGCTTGCATCTCACACGTGCTGGATTTCATCAAGCCCATTGCCTACGACCCCTCGCTATACATGCCATGGTAATTTCGTGTTCACTCACCGCCTGCACCAGCCGCTTTACGAAGCAATCTGGGGCTCCACGCTCAGGTTACGGGAGCTAGGAAGCGCTGCTCCACCAGGCAACTTCCACTCGATCTCCTGCCGTGCTTCTCCTAGTGGCAACCTTCCCAGAACCAGGCCAAACTCATCTAGGCATTCCTTTGGTGCTCAACTGGGTTGATCAGCAATCCCATGGCGTTCTGACAGTGACCTTGCGCGGCGTTGCTGAGCCTTGGCGCCACACGTGGGTCGCTTTCACTCTCCGGTTGGCTGGAGCATGCAACATCGAGGAGCACCGAATGCCAAGCTCGAGCTTCCACACATGCTCCGGGAAGGGATGGGGGTGCCACCATTGCTTTTAACGTATCGGCGGCTCAGATAGATAATGGTGGAATGGTATCTCACACTTTGTCTTGAAGGCTGTAAGGCCATTGATCTGCGCCCTCCATCCGACTTCAATCCCTAACAGTGAGAGCGAGGTCGGGCACGTCGGCGAATGATCACAGCATTACAGTCACTCTGAAGCCGTGGGTGCCTGACGGACAAGCTAAGACACGTGCTCCACCTCCCAACACCTGCTACCCTTGACTCGAACCTTGAGTAAACGGTCGGACGACATCGATAACATATTGCTAAGTACATCAGAGTCGTGACTGCATGCTTCAAAACTGGTCTGTTCTTTGCCAAATATCATGCCTTCATCAGTAGCCATGCAACCTCCTCAGCCCCAACAATCGGTGGAAACCGACACACACTCGCATCGCGGACCCCTCAGCAGAACATGGCCGCAGCTGTTCAAAAAGAGGAGGAGATACAGTCCGGTGCGAGAAAGCGTGCAATCACAGGCTCAACCTATACCTCAGCCACTCCAGAGCCAATCACCATCACAATACAACCACATCCAATCTCAACAGCAACAGCAAGCGGAACTCCAACCTCAATTCCAGGCTTCCGTATCTATACGGCCAGTCAAGCAACCATCCATTTCGACTGCAAGCATTAGGAGTCCAAGCATTACAGCAGACACAGCGAGCACGATATCAACAATCAGTGAGATATCAAGCCTGCCCCCGCAACAAGCAAAGAGAGTGCCTATAGCGCGCCGCACATCCTCCATCGCAACGACTGACAGCAATGGTACACTCCTTTCCCCCCTTCATACCATACCAAACACAAACTCACACTCCCACAGCAGCTGGCGGCGTCACAACTCCACAGGCGGATCTGCTCGCTTCCAAATCAAACTACGAGCTCATCTCGTCTGGCCAGCACCTCGAGATGGGCTTGCACTTCAGCACGGCAATGGCGACAGGCGTGATGATGAAGCGCGCAACGCACCGCGCGGCCGAGCAAGCGCGGCGCGACCGTATGAAAACGGCTATGGTGGACCTCGCAGAGTTTTTGCTGGACGGTGAAGTCACGTTCGGCAGCGGGACGACGTGTTTTGTGGTTATGCGTGGGGATCCGAAGGAGGTGGATGGGCAGAGTGTGTTCAGCGAGACGAGTGGCATGAGTGGTATGAGTGAGGGGAGTGGGAAGGGGAAGCCGGGCGAGAAGAAGACGGTGAATAAAGCGCGGTTGATTGAGATGGCACTAGAGAAGATGAAGGCGCAAGAGAAGGAGATAGAGTTGTTGAGAAAGGAAGTCGAGGATTTGAGATGTGGGGACAAGGCGGACCAGATGGATGAGTCTTGAGATGAGATGGGGTTGCAAGGAAGGGCTCTGAGAGAATTTCAGCGTGCATTGTCAAGATATCCATTCGTGTCAGGCGGCATAGGTGGTTGATAGGCAATTTTCAGCCTGAATAGAGCAACCTACCTCTACTCAAGTACGGACTGAACAGGTGGTGCTTCCTCTCTGCACTTCTGTGGCTTTCCAGTATCTCATTCAAATACCCGGAGAAGCCAGGAGCAAGTCAGTGTTTCTGCAGTCAACTCGGTAATAGACATCATCTCGTCCACATAAGCTAATCTGCGGCTACTAACTTACGATCAGCAAAGTGCAGCCGGAGTGGCTTAAACCACACTTATCATGCACATCATATGGCTCGGCAGCCGTTCGGGAAGTTAACCGCCTCAAGGCTAGCGACGATGCCGCGGTACACGCCATGCATGGGACTGGCTAGTTCGAAGCGCGTTTCATGGCTGTCTAAGTAGGGGCTGCTGAAGTAGCTCTGCATGTTGTGATACACCTCAGGCAAGCAGAGCAAACAGTAAATACGTCTTTTTGGTGTAATCCGTTGCGTTCTTCCTCAGCCTTTGGAGGTTGGCCTCATTCAGGTCAGCGACATCCATGTTCTTGATCAGCTCCTCCGTTGCCTGCAAATTTGAGGCCTCGTTGTTGAAGAAATGCTGCATGTATAGCGCATCGAACGTCAACTGCTTCAACCTCTGGTCCCTGAGCTCAGTAGCCTGAGCAGGTGTCGCGGAGGCAGCATCGGCGTCAACATTTGTTCCAGCACCATCGGCGCCATGCGTCACACTTTGCGTGTCAGCCTCAACTTCCGTCTGCGGCTTGGCGGTCTTGATGGCCTCGATGTGCTTCTTTAAGATCCGTGTGACGTCCGAAGAGATCTTGCTCTTAACAGCGGCAACACTAGCTGGAGCCCAAAGATCGCTGCCCAAGCTGGTCATGGTACGATTGACTTCTCGTAAAAATCGGAAGGCGCTGGGTGAAGGCTGGCTCGGTAGTGCTGGATTGCCTTCCCACAGTATTTGTGTTTGGGTGCGGCCCTTTATTGAGGCGTCAAGAGAGGCTTCGTAAGCTGGCATTGTCAAATGAGCGACAAAAACAGCGAGAGTGGCATGCAGCGGCTTCAATACATCTGTCGTGAATGGCGTCGGAAAAGTCGAAGACCTCTCTTGGAGACGAAGGCGTGGTATTCGATCGCCAAAGTCACGAATGACACGCAGAACGAATATAGCCTTCTGTACAGACCTGCTATCCTTGTCGTCAATCACATCCTGTGTTACTTGGGACAAGCTTTTGCCCAAGTTCTGCAACGAATGACCGATCGCCTCTTGTGTGACATTCTCTAACAATCGAGGATCATCTGCGCTTAGTAAGATTTGCTTCGATTCTCCCAGATCGTCGTCGTCTGATACTTCTTCAATGTCGTCCACGAAAGTGTCGTCCCAACGCGCTTCCTTCATATTCTTCACGATGCCCTTGACCTCGAGGACAGAATTCATCCAGTCATCAAAAGCAGCAGTGACATCCAGAACCGCTTCATTTCTTCCCTGGTGAGTATTGAGGATAATCGTCTTGAACGTATGAGCTCCATTGCCGAGGTCTTTGCCATCAATTGTCGTATTCCAGAGCGACAAACTGGTCGCCGTGTCGTTGATTGTCAACGTGCCCAAGCTAGCTGTGAGAGTTTTGATCACATCTTGTAGTGCTTCTGTACGCTTTCGTACGATTGCCTCCAGTTTCTCATTCATGGTGTCACGTAAGTCATCAAGGACGTTCGCGAACTTGACTCCTGCCATGCGCGGACCGGACAACATCCAAGTTTCGATCAGTTCCTGTCGCAAGCTCGCCACTTCTGCCAACCGGTCCTCGTCCCGAAGAGCAGCCTTGACCTCTTGCATGAAAGCTGCAATCGTATCTTTCGACCACCGATGCAGTAATCTCTCGGCTTCTGATCTTTCAAGTTCGTCGTGACGCGGCCATGGTGTGTAGTTTTGTACCTCATCTCCGATCCAACGGTCATGCACGTCTAGATTCAGCTCATACAGGCCGCGTACTTCAGGGTCCTGGATCAAAGGATGTGCTTTTAGCTTTGCGAGAACGTCGGCTAGTTGCCTTGGAAAGATTGTTTGGGTGTCCTGGCAAGTCTGGATGCAAAGTCGAAGGGCGTTGATTCCACGTTCCGCAAGCCCGTCCTCACCTTTTCTCAAATCGTTCACCATCTTGTCCTTACGCACTTTGTGAAAGTGTTTTAAAACATCAGATGGCGTAGAGCTCGTGGCCAAAGCGTACGCGCACATGCTCTCCACCAAACTTGTAGTTTCCCCTGCGGTACTCGCGAGTCGCCTGTCGATCCTTCGTAGTAGCTTTCTGCGCGCCGAGAGAAGTTTCTCCCACAACTGATCCACAATTGGCGGCTTGCCCTTCGATTGGCTCAAGGCCTTGTGCACAAGGCGAGATATGACCAAGACTTTGGCGACCAACAGATGCTGATCATCTTTCCGCATAAGTCGTGTCTTGACGGATGGTGCATTTCGCAGGACCGAAAGCTGGGATGCAAATGTGTATCGTTCGACATCTGCAGGCCCATATCAACAATAGATCCTCCAATTGCGATGTCCCAATGACTGACCACTGCCTCTTGCATATGTATCCATCTTAAATACATTTCCGGATACCTTGTCCAGGACTCTTGTGTTGCAATTCTGGCCCACGCGACCAAGCTTCGCTTCGACTTGTTCGATCTGAGTCTTCATGTCGATGATCGACTCGGCAGTATCGAGAAGGCTGCGATAGCTCGCCCTTTCAATATGTCAGCTCAATATCAACTGCAATATTCCATTGGACTGTATATACCCTACAAGGGATCGCAACTTCTCCCGGTTGTCATCGGCCGTGATGCGGAGCTGCTGTTCGAGCTTCCGCACTGTTGGAATCGGGTACTGGAAAGCATCTTCCCATGACCGGAACGTCCGAGGATCTGGCGCCTCACTTGCCATCGCCAGTACTGCTCGTAGATTTGACACGGGCGATGTGCAGCAACGTGTACATTGAGGTGCACGCTGCCAATCGGGCACTAGCGGGGTTTAGTCATCACGACTTGCAACCTATTCTAAGATCATGTTGCAACCGCGAACCATCCATAATCATGTCATGCTTGAGCGCGCATACTTGCTGTCACGGTTTCACCCCTACGCACTTAACCGAAATACATGTCGCGGTGTTTCGTCACATGAATACATTAGAGACCCGAAGATACCAACTGAATCAACGCGGCTGCCAAACTCTGATTTCAAGAATGTTCGCTGGGTAACAAATAGTGGGACACTCCTGCAAGCGCAGTGTTGTGTGTGCGCCTCTTTTCATCTTCTCTATACTGACTCTCGCTCTCGTGATGCTCTTCTCAACTCGTCCCCACATTGCTCCTTGGAAGATGTCAAGCAGTCGAATATCACCAGTATGGTCTTGGCTCCCGTGGCTGCTACAGAACATGAGGCATTCCCTACGCACGACATGAGCAGTAGCCTGACTGAGATTTTGAGCATGCCCAAAGATCCAGATTAGGGAACCTTGCTGATACTGATTCAAAATTCGAAGCCTGCGGCGATCCAATACTAGCGGAAAGATTGGTTCGCCCCAAGTCCAGCAGAGATGCAGCTTGATGTTCTATCATTCGTAACCCGATATTGAATTTCAAAGATCCGGCCTAATTATCGTTACATAAGGTGTGTCGTAACGATTGAAAGTGAAGGAGCTTTGTCGCACGCCCGTAACCTGCAGAAATGGACCCAGGGGATTCATGTTTGCGAAGCACCCATGATGAAGAGCGCTTTTCTCGGAGCCAGATGGCTTGTCCCGGATATTGTCGCTCATTTGGGCAACACGAGAGTACGCATGCCAGGATCTCGTCGTCTGGATGATTCATAATACTTAGATCATGATTACCAATATCACATTTGTTACAGAATATTTCAAGCCGCATTGAAGAAAGTCCAGGCTCTCCAGACCTTAATCAGAATATGTCGAGTCTTCGACTCACAAGTGCGCGTTAGCTAGAGCTCTTCATAGAATTAAGATTACGCCACAATTCCGATATCCCATTGGTATACCCATGCATGCAGAACAAATTCCCTCTTGAACAAATAACGCCAGCACATGCATCATCTCACCCTAGTATCAAACATCGTACCCTATCCCACAAGGTCCATACCATCGTCATCGTCTTCGCCCTCGGCATCAACATCGTCACCTCTCAGCGGGGCGGGCAGCTTCACTCGCACTTTCTCATACACTTCCTCGTACTTTTGCTTCTCTGCAATACTGTTGTTGTGTTCAAACACCTTGATCATAAGACCACAAGCCACCGCCATCCACAAGGGCCGGTTACTCTGCTTAGCATGTTGGCGGACCGCATTGGCAGCGGACGACGATTTGTCGGTGACTGGCTCAATGAAAAACCGGGCTGTGAAGTAACACAAGGACATGACAACAAATTCGCGGTTTTGCGTGCGTTTGAAGAGATCGTGAGATTTTTGCGTAGCATTGTTCATCAGGGTCTTGAGACGATTGATGGAAGGATCGAGCGTGCACAGGGCATTGACGAGAGTGAATGCCATGCGTACGTATTGACTTGGATGCTCCTCGCATGCTAAACGTAGCTTTGACAATAAAGGACCAACATTCTCGTGGTCCGTATGAGCCGGATCCCTTGCAATGAGCAACCGATTCATTGCAGCGAGTATAGACAGTTCACTCGTCAACGTCGCGACGTGGTTTCTGTCGGTCAAAGCGAAGGCGCCGGAAGAGTATGAAGCGAGCGCTGCATTGAAACGGCCATTCGTTTGGTCAATGACGGCTTCTAGATACGACAGTGACCTGACGTAGTTCGGCTGATTAGAGTATGGCGCAAATGCAACCCGTTTCGCAAGAGTACTTAAAGCATCACTAGCTGTCGTCTGGTCTTCTCGTTGAGTAGCGATGAGTCCAAGGGTGAACGTAGTGTGCCAGTCCAGCACCTTACGCCACTGCGCCTGCGCACATGCCATGGATATAGGTAAGCCAGATGGAGGTTGACTACGCATCGACTCTCGAGTTCGAGAGCGAGCTTCATGGGCCAGCTGAAGTGCTTTCTCGTGTACACTTTGGTCCAAAGCGCAAAGGTGAAAACATAGCGCCTTTATATCTTCTCTCGGCAGCCAGGCAAAAACCAACTCATCGCGACCTTCGGCATTCCTTCTGAAGATACCACCCGTGTCTGTTGTGAGGCTGCCACCGGCGGTTCGGTCGAGCGTCACAGCAAAGACACCGTTCTCTGTCCCAAGGTCATTGTCGTTCTCATCCGCAGTAGCTTGTATAAGGGCTGTTGACTTGGCACGGTCGGGGGCGCTCTGGTGTACGCTACAGGCCAAATCAATGATGTCAAAGAGAGTGCCGAAAGATCCCCGCTGCTTCGCGGACATGATGAGCTGAAGGCTTCGAGCTTGCGCAATCGCTCGCTGAGTCTCAACCAGGCGATCTTGAGCACTAGACCTCAAGTGGATCATTGCCTCAAAAACGTAACAGGCAAAGGCTACTGCTGTGTCATCACGCTTCTCAGCATAAGCAGTGATAGCGTGCAATTGCTGGAGCGCTGGTATTGCCTCCAGACGATCGGTGCTTTGCAATAACAACGAAATTTTTAGAAATCGAAATGCGTACACCCATGCGATCTGTTGGAAGGTCTCAGCCTCTGAGATACTTTTGTCAAGAGCCTTGAATGCTGCCCGATGGTTTGTCTGGAACTGATATCGAGCCTGGAGGTGGAGCATACTGTATCGAAGATCTTGAAATCGACAACGCGCACACAGTGATATGCCCTTCGACAGGATTTCGTCAATCTCAGTAGTGTTGTCCGTTTCCTCAATAAGTAAGCTTGCATATCTCAGTCTTAGCTTTGCCTCGTCTCGCGGCTGCAGATTGAACTTCCTAAGCGTAGCATCCATACAGCCCATCGCAGTCGACATAAGCTTGTAGTACTGCCGAATATCACTGTCCTTCCTCTGCCGTGCTACTGCCAACCCAATGTTGCGAGCTGCAGAAATGTACTCGTCTGCTGCTGACAGAAGCATTACTGAGAGATCGGGAGGTGATGCCTTCTGTGGCAGCTGTACTGGGGCGGCTTTCGTGGGCGAAGTGAGCTGATGCGACGGGGGTAGAGGGATGACGACCTTAGGATGTGATTTCGTTTCAGACGATGATTGCCAGAAAGGTGTGTGTTGCGAGGGCGTTTGTTGCGTTGGAGAAGTTTGGACTGGTCTCGACTGCTGCACCGACGTCTGATGCGAAGGCGTGCTCTGTACTGGTGTGGCCTGGAGAGGCCTTGTCTGCTGAAATTTCTGTGATGACATGCGCTGCGGTGTAACTTGTACTTGTGGTGTTGGGCATGGCTTTTGTTCAATCTTCACCTGGACCTGGTTGTTCGTAGGCCTATGCTGCTGTTGCTGCTCCATCTTGACAGGGAAGTGAGTCTGAGAGGGCCTTGGTTGCTGCTGCTCAGCTCGAGCCTGGATCGGGGTACTTGGCGGCACCTGCGGTGGGCGATGAACGCCCTCGTACTGTGACGCAGTGCGCTGTACTGGCCTTGACATAGGCGGTATATGAACCTGCTGTGTGCTTTGCCTGCGGTACATGTCCTGGGTACCATCCATCTGCGGTATCTCAGCATTGCTTGTTCGCTGTACCGGATCTTGTACTTGTCTGATGTTCGGACTGGACGTTTGCGCATTCGGTATCTGGGGATACGACGTCAAGGTAGAGGCTTGCTGAGGTATCACTACCTGCGGCTGCGCTCGATGCTGTGCCTGTTGTTGTACCTGCGAATGTGGGTGCGCTCGATGTTGTGGTTGTGTCTGTGGTCGAGGCTGTGGTTGCAATGCATGCTGATACTGCGGCTGCTGCTGCTGCTGTTGCGGTGACTGTTGGAACTGCTGCTGGGGTGACTGCTGGTACTGCCGCTGTTGTTGGGATATTTGCTGATATTGCGAGTGCTGGTACCCTTGCGGCTGGTACTGGGGCTGCGGCGAGTACGCCTGCTGGTGCTGAGGCATTTGCATGTACTGCTGGCTCTGTGGCTGCGGTATGGCCACCTGTGGTTGTCTCGGCTGCGGTTGCTGTTGGTATCCATGATGCACCTGCATCTGTGCTGGAGAATATTGCTGCTGGTACTGCTGAGGATACTGCGGAGCCTGGCCATGTTGCTGGTAGCCATTCTGCTGCGGAGGAGGAGGATACTGGGCGTTCGCCCGATTGGCGTAGCCGTACTGCTGATTGTACCGTGGGTCCATGGTCATTATATGCGTTTCGACGAGGTGCGGCCCCCAGGCATCGTGCTATGTCATGTCATCCTGAGTGTTTGTGAAGTTGTGAAGACAGTCGAAAGTCGCGACGCTGAACGGCAGGCGCGACCGCGGCGCACGAAGTCACATGCTGATTGGACACAATTAGCGCGCGTATATCGACTACGAAAGCCATCCCTGCATACCGAGGCATGTCTTGTCTCGTCCGAGCATCACTGGCATCCTTCCAAGATTTTCTCCTTATTTTCACACACCGAATACTTGTACTTATACCGAGTAGAATCACATGAAAGAGGGCCTGAACTTTCACTATATATATAGCCACGGCTTCCGCACCGCACATTCAATTTAGACTAGGTTCTTCTCCATTTGTGTTGCTTCAACAGAGTCGAGGACGAGACATTGGACAATTCAGCAGAAGGCCGGTACGATCGGTGTTTAGACAAGATGTCGTGGATTTTTCGTCACAGTACAACCTCATACACGCACCACGACTCACCAATCCCACTGGTAACCAAAGCTGGATCTAAAACCTCTCTTCCGGAGATCGCTCAGTCCTCGATTCCACCATGTCGGTTGAATCCATTCCTGTTCAACGGACATCTCCAGACGATGTATACTGCTCGGAAAGACCCCGGGCCACCTGTTTACTACAAACGTCACATCTTCACCTCGAATCATACGGTTTACCCGGGTACTTTTGCTGTTGACTTCGTGGTCTCGAAGGGAGACGGAGAGGCGGCGACCAAGGACGCCGAACTGCCAGAACGCACCACAAACTACTCCGACAAAGAGTGGGACAATGTAGGTAGCGATGACAACAAACCCATGGTCGTTGCGCTCCATGGCCTCTCCGGTGGCAGCCACGAAGTGTACCTCCGCGAAACCCTCGCTCCCCTTACAGCAGCTGGTTGGGAAGCGTGTGTCGTCAATGGGCGCGGATGCGCCCTCTCCAAGGTCACTACGCCGCAACTCTTCAACGCAAGAGCCACGTGGGACGTCCGACACACCATCAAAGAATTGCGTGCCCTCTTCCCCAACAGACCGCTCTACGCCGTTGGTTACTCGCTCGGCGCCAACATACTCACAAACTATTGCGCAGAGGAAGGGGATAAGTGCGTTCTCAAAGCTGCGGTTGCGAATTCCAATCCTTGGAATCTAGAACTGTGCCATGTTGAGCTGAACAGAACTTGGTTGGGCGTCAATGTGTACTCGCGCACGATGGGAAGGAATCTTATGGGCTTGTATGAGAGGCACAAGGAGCAAATGTTAAAAAACCCTGGTATCAAGAAGGAGCTGGTGGAGAAGTGCAAGTATTTGTACGAGTTTGACAGACACGTGCAGTGTCCAGCGTGGGGATACCCGACAGAAGGAGCGTACTACAGGGATGCACAGAGTGTGGATGCGCTGGTTGCGATCAGGATACCCTTCCTGGGCATCAATGCTGAAGATGACCCGGTGAGTCAAGATTGCAAGAATGATCTGTGTTCTTTATTGGCTGTCTTGCTGACTCTGCACGTAGATCTCCTCGATAGCCGCCATTCCGTATGAAGAGTTTAAGCAGAACCCGTACACACTGTTATGCACCACCGACTGGGGAGGCCATCTAGGATCCTTCCAGCTGGGTGGTGGCAGGTGGTTCGCGACAGCCACAGCATCCTTCCTGAACAAAGTTCACGACACCATCGACCACAGCGCATCCCAGATTGAACGCCAGGAGGACAAGGTCGACGCCCCCAACAAAGTGTTCCCCATCTTCGACCCCACCCATAGACGACTGATCCTGCCGGAAGCGTAGACGGCGATATAGACTTGCATTGCGCGGAATCGGGTATCATAGACTTGTAGACATCGTAGACTCTTTAGACCAGCTCACCACTCCCTCCTCAACCAAAGCTGACCCTCTTCTTGGGCTTAAATTTGCCATCCTTCTTGGTCGACTTCTTGGGCTCGTCGGTCTCAGCATTGTCAGTGCGCGCAGGCTCGGAGTTCCTCTTCCTCTTCTTCTTCAGGTTTTGTTTCCTCTCCTCCTACGAAGTTGTTAGTGCGCAGTCCTAAAGTATCAGCTGCCTCTGCAAGTAAACTCACAAAGTCCGCCTTCTTGTCCTCCGCCCGTCCCTCAGCCTCCTTTCTCTTCGCCTCCCGAATCTCCTCCAGCTGCCTTGCACGCATAATCTTGCTCTCAATGTGTCCCTCCTTTTGCGCATTCACCACGCTCATGATCGCCATCATGCTCGCTGGGTCGTCAACAAAGACTTTGCCTTTCTTCTGGCCCTTTGGCTTCGCAATGCCCGCTGGTACGATCGAGTTCAGCTTGGGGATGTCGAGCTCAGCTTCGGTGTAAACGCGCTTCTTCTTTTTGCCATCCTTGGACTTGATTGACTTTGTCTTCTGCTCGCCGCCGGGCTTTGCGAGAGAAAGTGACTTCTGGCGGCGCTTTGAAATGCCCTCTGGTTTCTTGCCGCCGGACTTGGGCTTCGATGCACCACCACTTTTTCCTTTAGGGCCAGACTTGCCCTTGCTGCTAGGTTTTGTGGGCGCCATTGCGTGTTTTGTGGAAGTGTGAGGGCTGCTCGAACTTCAGACCGAGTCCTGGAACTTTTTCGATTTGATCGGCGTTGCGAAGGCCCACTCACCGACAGCCAACGTCAAGCGGCGGCGCCAAGTCCAACCTCGTAGCCGCAACCGCAGCTCGTGCAGCGGGCTTCAGACTTCCAGCAAACCACGACCACCCCCTCACTCAAGCGCATACACATAAACACATCGGTATGATGGAAGAAAACCGCCTTTTTCGCTTTCCCAAGCCAGCGTGGCTGAACAGTGCAAACACGCGCACCTTCGGTGTCTACACAGCAGGCGCATTGGTAGGCAGCATCGTACGCGCACAGCAACCGGCAGCGTGTACTGACGAAGCACTTTAGTTTGCACTCGGCTTCTACTCGCTCATTGACGTCGCTGTCTGGTCCAAGTCGATCCAGAACCCGTCAGACCCGCCCGTGCACGTTACCTTCATCGACTGGATACCGGGCATCTGCTCGGCGCTGGGCATGCTCGTTATCAACTCGATCGACAAGTCGCGGCTGTCCGCCGATAGCTTCAGCTACAGCGGCAACGGTGTTGCCTGGAAGGCCAGGCTGGTACTATTCCTGGGCTTTGCCCTGCTGGCTGGTGGCCTGGCGGGGAGCGTCGTCGTGCTGGTCATGAAGTACATTGTGCCAGGCTACGTCTGGCCTACAATTTGGATGGGTGTTGGTAATGTTGTTGGTAATGCGCTAGTTATGCTGAGGTACGTTTACTATGGGCCTGGAAGGAGGCCTAGGCTGACATTATGCAGCTCCGCCGTGCTTTGGATCGCACAGAACATGGAGGACGAATACACCTACAATCTGGCGCTTTGAGCGCCCTTGTCGAGTGTTTGATGAGTAAGTATACAGCTTGCGCAGGGTTGGCAGTGTGCACGAGAGTTTGAATGATCACGACAGTGGAATTGCAGGTTTGATGTCTAGTTATGGTTGTATGCATATATTTGGAGCGTTCTATGATGCTGATGCCAGGATGTGGTATACTGCCACACTGGCGTTTCAATTAAAGGATAATTTCGGCATGACCCAGTCAAAAGTAATGCTCTTCTCACAGCCCTACGTAACAGTACAAGAACGCTCAAAGTATACGACAAATCCAAAAACAAACTCTCCTACCCCAGTCATACGTACATATGCCTCATAATCACATGCCGAAGCCGTCCATATCTGGCGCTCTGCTAGCCCGACTCATTTGCGCAGCTTGCCGTAAGTCCTCATCGCTCGTTACCGCCGGCTAGTCAGAAGTCTTGGTCCTCGTGAAAGAAGAGCGTGAAGCTGATAATGGTTGAGTATATGGTCAGGCCACCGATGATGGACATGGCCGCTGCGCCGCCAGCGATCTGCTCTGAATGCCAGAGCAGCGTGGGAAGAGCGATTCCCATGACGACGAAGAATCCTGTGAGAAATCTTCCGAAATCAATCACTCCGTTCCCTGAGCTCTCCATAAAGTCATCCTGGTTCGATGCGCGCCCACAGATCCAGTTGGGTAGTGGTGCGATTATGTAGGTCGCTACCACAAGGAGGGTAAGGTAGTTGTGGAAGAGCGCTGCGGAGAGGATAACGAGGAGGAAACCTATCGCAAGGACCTAGAAGATGCTGTTAAACTCTTAAGGGTCCTTCGATATGTTGTGAGGCTATGCGCCTGGGGGGAACGTACGAAACTCAGTCCAATGATCGTCTTGATGCCGGCCATGATTGATCGGTCGTGCAGTGTGCGAGCCTTATGTTCGAGATAGTCAGGTCTGAGCCAGTGCGGAGTGCTTACGCGGATCGAGAATTCGCTGCTGTTGGTGGTGTTGCCTGCTTCGACAGCCTGAATCCGGCGCGAAGTTGGAGCTGGACTTGGCAGTCGCGGCTTAGCGTGGTAGCGAAGGTAAGAGCTACCGAGCTATCGTCACCCCAGCTGCCTTACATTATTCCACCACAGCTTCCATCTCCCAGGCTCTCTAGGACTTCGACATCTCGGGCTCGCACGCCCCACCTTTCTTTCAGAAGATCTTCAGCCAACTGACTTCTGCACAACACTCTTCACCCCACCTAGAGTCTACCCCACAAGTCGCGCCTCCACCATGTTCCGTAACAACTACGACAACGATTCGGTGACGTTCTCACCGCAAGGCCGCATATTTCAGGTCGAATATGCACAAGAAGCCGTGAAGCAGGGTTCAGTCGTCGTTGGCATCGTCAGCAAGACACACGCCGTGCTCGCAGCAGTTAAGGTTGGTAATGCCAAATCATGATGGGGCGACCCATGGGAACACAAGTCTAATTACCATTGCAGCGCAACGCAGAGGAACTGTCCTCATACCAGAAGAAGGTCATCCCAATCGATTCGCACTTTGGTGTCGCTCTTGCCGGTCTCGCCTCCGATGCCCGCGTACTCTCCAACTTCATGAAGCAGCAATCGCTCGCGTCCCGCCTCACTTACGACCGTGCTATTCCGCTGTCCGAGATCGTATCACGTATTGCGGACCGCGCGCAGACAAACACACAGCAGTACGGCAAGAGGCCATATGGTGTTGGGCTGCTGATTGCAGGTGTTGACGCAAAGGGCCCTCATCTGTTCGAGTTCCAGCCTAGCGGTGTCACACAGGAGATGGTTGCTTGCGGTATTGGTGCCAGGAGTCAGATGGCTAGGACGTACCTGGAGAGGCATCTCGATGAGTTCGACAGTGCTAGCAGGGAAGAGCTCATCAAGCACGCATTGAGGGCGCTCAAGGAGTCGCTGTCTCAGGACAAGGAGCTCACAGTCGACAATACTAGTGTTGGCATTGGAGGCATTGGGGAGAACTTCGTGCTGCATGAGGGTCAGGACATCGCTGAGTGGCTGTCGACTACATTCGAGAACGCTGAGGGCGGCAACGAGGATGGCGGAGAGGCTATGGAGACAGACTCATAGAATGAGAGTGATAGTGAGGCTGCATACGAAGCGCGCTTAGATGATCTGCAAGCTAGGGGAGATCTTGACTTCAGCAGGAGATCTCTCAGCCGCTCAGAGTCACTTTAGAGAAGAGGCAGCTTTTCGTAGTGTGCAGCAGCATGACTACGAAAATACGACGAATATGACTTCAACTCACCAACTAACCCCAAGCTTACTGCTTGTGTATCAAGACGTTGACTCTGATGTTGCTGCCCTTACTGATACTGACTGGCTGTGGACCTCGAGGATGCCGCACGAAGCTCATAACTATAAATGCTACCTTCTAGTTACGCAAAGAAACAACACAGAACAGTCGTGAAGGCCTCCTGCGTAATTTGCCCGGTTGGTTTGGTCGAAGTTCAGATGCTACACCGGCGGCCAGTCACGTGTTGGCCGAGCTCCGCGCAGCCATCCGCAACTTTCGATTCAACGAGAACATCTCCAACCCATCCGCGACCCGCAAACCCACCCACCACCCCGTCAACCCGCATCCAACCATCACAATGGCAGCCGCCTGGAAAGTCGCCGGTCTCACGTACGCTCCGCTGCGCCCCAATTGGTCCTGAGGACGCCGTTAACAATACCTGACAGCTACAACCGCTACATCTCGGTCGCATCGCGCGTCGTCCGCCGATCCCTCAAGGAAGATAAGCGCATCGCTGCTGAGCGCAGAGGCGAGAGCGAGCTCAGGTTCGCCAAGTGGGAGGTGAGTCTACAACGGATGGGGCCACACAGAATTCGTAACAATGGGGGCTAACGGTCGGTCAGAACGGCAAGCAGGGCGATATCAAGGAGCTGAACGACGCTGCTCTCCAGGCCCAGGCTGCGGCTAAGGTCGAGGCTTCCGCTTAGACGCGTTGCGCATAGGCTGCGGGAAGAGAGCAGAGGTGTGAATGTGTACATGTACTATCAATGCCGAAGGAAGCTTTCTGGAGGACGGGCAAAAGCCAATGCATAACCTGATTTGAGCTCACTGCACACGTCCATGTATACAGTGCAATCGTGATGTGACGCCAATGTGAATTTGCGAACCAGCGTTGACAATGACGTTCATGTACCAGCTGGAGGTGATGGAGCCATGCAGGTGCATCAAACTTTCCCGCCAGCCGCTTCGGCGCGGGACGACTCCTCCACGACCATGGCAGACAGCTCTCACCGCCACAGCACCGCCTCGCCCCGGAATGCTGATGCTGTCTCGAGTCATGATGGAGCTGGTAACAATACCACTACATGTCGCGAATGATTGTCGTTAATATGCGCAGGTCCCTCCCACGTGGCCATCACTAATGCCGCCCCGCAAACCAACCTGCCATTAAGGCAGGCACTTAGACAGCCGATCTGTGCGCCAGAGCCAAAGATCCATGATATCACAGAAAAGTTCCTAAAAGCTAGTAACGGTATGCTCTTGTCTTTTGCCAACTCAACGTTCGTATGTACTGCAAGAGAAGGATGGTGGGGTTGTCGAATCACATGGTTGCCATGCGTTTTCCCAAGCCGTTGAGCATGCATGATTGCATAAATGAGTTCAGAATATCAGCACTGACAAGTCGCAGCTCTAGAAGTTGGGCAGCTGGTCAAAGATGACTATTTCACACTATTTGAGTCTATTGGGGCTATCGAGGTACGCATGACCCCGCAGCGATGGAAGTCGACCAAACTGATGTCTTCAGATCATGGATCCCAAGATGGATAGCGGCTTCCTTGCACCAGGGCAGACGCTTGAAGATGACTACGATACATCGAGTCCTTTACTGCCAGAGGAGATAATTGGCATTATGGACCAGCTGCTATGCTATGAGATGGCGTGGCACACAGGGTACCCCCTCTCCCAGACTCTATTCACCTCCGTTTACATCGACAAGCTGCTATGGCCTGAACCCAAGACGCTTGAGCAGTCTCAGTTCGTTCCGAATGGCGAAAGTGCACACGGTCATGCTGTACAATCATTACTGCAGATTTTGAGAGCTTACTGTCTAGCACTCATCAAAGGCTGTGACTATGTGATAGCAAAGATCACCAGTCGAGATTACTTCGAAGAGGAGGACTTTTGCACTCAGACTTACAATCGGGTATTATTCGTCACGACACCAATAGATGTTTTTCTGAGAGAGCTTGATGCTGCGATAGAGGTCATGGAAGAGTGAGTAGAACACTATGACACGCGTATGCTTGTGTTAATGGATGACAGCACTGGCCTCCAGGTCAATGACGCGCTTCGATCAGCCATCATCTCTAGATTGAAGTTTAGACAAGACTTCCTCAGAGCTCTGGATCTAGACCATCCGCTCGAGCAGATGTCGTCTTCGTGGTCACCAGTACTTGAAGGCATGACTACAATCAAAGCTACCCACCAGCTTGGGCAGTCTGTACCTGGCGCTTTCAGTACGAAGATGCAGCGCAGACTTGCTTCGACAGTGCCGCCCCGGCCTATCGTCGAGTTTGAATTTAAAGATGCGTTGGACCTGCTTGAACACCTCTGCATCGATTGCGAGGAGGCAACTCGATTCATCGACCTTCCTCAGGATCCTTTGGAATACCAGTCTTTCTTGTGGGTCTTTGCATCACGGTCGCCTGCGCCACTGGCGTACTCAAGATCGTACTTGTCGACACTGCTCTTCCACCCAGAGATCCTCAACACCGCGATATCATTACCACTGGCAGATGTCAAGGCGCTTGTCTTTCCTTCCTCACCTGTACTTGATGCTACCAATTGGACGCTGTCCCCACCTCGAAACCCACTGCTTCCCAAGCCACCCCGATTGCAAATGGCAATGCTTATTGACGAATTCGTCGATCGATCAGGACAGCCATACCTCGACTTGTGGGTGGCACTCGGCCAGAACCGCTGCCGCCTCCGCCGCATGCTGACCCATGTAATCACCGCATGGGACCTTCTCCAAGGCGACGCCAGCCTTGTGGACACCGACCTCGCCTCCGCCGCCTCAGAGCTCTCCCTTACAGACCAACTCCTCGAATTCTCCCTCTCGACGTGGACCTACCACAAGAAGCTCTGGATGATCGAGAAAGTGATCCTCCTCGGCTTCGAACAGGACATATACCTTCCCGATGAGTTCTCAGGAATGTACCTCTTCCTCTCGCTCATCGTTACGCGGCGCCGCGAATTGCTCGCACGCATCCAAACACACCACACCGCGCGCCACACGACGCTGCTGCGCGAACGCAAACTCCGCCTCGCCGCCGACGTTGCCGCCACGGCGCCCTACCTCGACAGCCTCGCCGCAGAAGCAACCGGCACCGCGGCCCTCAGCCTGGCACTCGCCCGCTTCTACACAATAGCAATGTACTGCGACCTCCTCCCCGTGCCCCGCCGCCCGTTCAGCTCGGAGGCGCTGCGCTACGAGCTGAGGATGAAACCGTTTCTCGCCGTGCAGCCCCCGGAGGTCCCGCCGTTCGAGGACTTCAAAGAGCACACGCAGCCGTACGGGCCGTACGGGGCGCCCGACCCGGGGTTCAAGGTGGACGTGCGCAACGAGGGGAGCGAGCTGTGGGCCGAGGTCGACGGGAACGTGAGGGCGGCGAAGGAGGCGTTTGCGGAGCTGAAGCGACTCGGTGCGGGCGCGGCGCGGTGTGTGGGCGTGGAAGCGGCGTGGGGGAGGGAAGTGCAGAGCCTGCTTGCGAGTTGTGTGGCGCTGGGGGTAGCGGCGGCCGGGGTGAGAGATGCAGTGAGGAGGGGCGGGGAGGAAGGGGATGTGAGGAAGTTGGGTGTGCGGGCGGAGATTCCGGCGGGTGGCGGGAAGAAGAGGTATGCGGAGGGGTGGGTTGTGGTCAAGGTTGCGAAGGAGGAGTGACGTGTACTGTAACTCATTTATAACTCAAATAGATAGAGATAAAGGAGCATGTATCGTGTACTGTAACTCATTTATAACTGAAATAGATAGAGATAAAGGAGCATGTATCGTGTTCTCCTATCTTATCGTATCGTGAATCTTCACCGCCGCGTGTCCACCCTGGGTATCATAACATAAACGCCATTGTCCTAACGCCATTTCGCCAGAAGCCTGATCATCCCAGACCATCTCTTTCCATGCCCACCCACCTCAACCCTTACACCTCCTCAAACACCCCTCTCTCACCCTCTTTATACTCTTCACACTAACGCCGCGCTCGCCAGATTGTTTCGCCTTGATGCCCGCCTCCTTCATGAGCTCTTGCATGAAGAGGATGTAATTGAGGTAGATCTATAAGGAGTTAGTTGCGGCGTGACGGTTTCGACCGGGAATTCTTTCGAAGAGAAGAAGAACGAGCGTGTGCGAGGATCGGACGGACCAGAATGTCGACATTCTTGCTCAGCGGGCGGTTTGCGTGCGCTTTTATGATCTTTTTGAGCGTGCCGCGTGGATACAGCGTTTGCGGCATGGCGAGTGCGAGATTGCGGAGTGAGCCGGCGCGCTGCGGTGTTGTGGGTGTGGTGTTGTTTGTGGTGTTGTGTTGGTGGACGGTGCTTGATGTTGGTGTTGATGTCACAGGACGTGCGCGAGAGCTGGCGCGCTGGCACGTGAGAATCACCCTCCATGTACAAGTTGATGGTACCTGCGAAACATTCGGGCAACGTAACCGTTGCAGCAAGATGCACTGTCCATATTCTGTCTCGTCTGTCACTAGCCCAGGTGAAGGACACAGTCACGAGCAGAAGATTGGAGATGAACAAATGAGAATCCATATAATACTCTATCTGGAAATTGGGACTATCACAGGATAATGTTACACAAGCCCCGAGCCAAACGAGATTTTGCATCTAACGCGCTCCTCAACACGACTGTATTTACACCTTAAGGCCCAGCTCCTCAGCGTACGGCAGAACGAAGAGGTCACCGACCGCGGAGACCGAGGCCTTGTTCTCGAGTAATGTCTTGGCGGCCTAGAAATTGTCAGTGTTCTGCGAAATAGCAAGTACAGTTGGAGAAAACTTACAGACTTGACGGCCTCCTCTGATACACCGTCGATAGCCTTGGCAACCTCGTCGATCTGGTAAGCCTTGGAGTTGTTGACAAGGCCGTTGCCAGAGAGCTGGAGACCAGCACGGATGTCCTGGCCGTTCTCGAGCTCCTTGAACTTGGCGGCAGCCTTTGCCTTGGAGATCTGCTCGCTGGAGATCTCGCCAGCAGCAATCTTCTTGATGGCCTCAACGGCAGCCTTGGCGGTCTCAGCGACGGCCTGGGCAGAGCCAGTGATGGAGGTGTACAGAAGACCAGCGTCGGAGTAGATGGCGCTGGTGGTCTTGACCTGGGTGGTGGGAGTGGCCTTGGCCTGGCCGAGGATGGTGAAGCCAGGGGACCACTTGACAGCGGACTGGCCACCGAGCAGGGAGCCGAGAACAGCAATCTCGGGCTTGTAGAACTGGCCAGTGAAGGAGCTGGAGCCGGGGAAGGCAATGACGATGGCGTTGCCGCCGTCGTGGGCGAGGCGCTCCTCACCACCGTAGTACTTGGACTGGTCGCTGCCCTGGCTGAGCTGCTGGAGGGGCGTGGCGGGGACGTCGTCGAAGAACTGGCCAACCCACTTGGAGAAGGCGCCGTGGTCAGCGCCGTTGGCGACAAGGGCGAAGTTGGACTTGGCGTATGCGCTCTTGGAGAAGTGCTCGATGGTCTCGGCGTCGAGGTACTTGGTGTAGGGCGTCGGCGAGGCCGAGGCGGTCGAGTTGCCGAGGCCGCGGTGGAAGGCGAGGCTGTGGGCCGAGTTGATGGCCATGTCGATGGGGCTGCTGATGAAGCGCTTGTGGGCGAAGTGGATCAGCGGGAGGACCTCCTCGCTGTAGACGTGGGCTGTGGGGGGTCAGCAGGCATCGCCAGGGTGTGCAGCGCGGACGGCGGGCGTACGCTGGTACTTGGTCTTGCTGGCGACCTCGCCGAAGAGCTCGACGAAGTAGGGCAGGTCGTCGCGCAGGAACTTGGCCTCGAGGACGAGGTTCTCGCGCGAGTGGTGGGCGGTCAGGGCAGCTCCCAGCAGCTCCGACTCGCGGACGATGCGCAGAGTCGACCTTCGCTCGGTGGCCTGTGGTGCCATTGGGCGTCAGCAGAGCTCCCTTGACGTGATGCGGCGCGCCGGCGCCGCTCCAGTGCGGTGGGCCGTGGGGGAGCATACCCGGAATGCGAAGTTGGCGAGGCCCTCGGTCAGGCCGGGCAGCGGCTGGTACCGCGTGCCGGCCTTTGCGACCAGGGCCAGCGTCGTCGTCGGGCCAGCAAAGTCCCTGCTGGCGAACTTGACGCCCTTGGCCTCGCCGGCCTGGTACTGGAAGGATCCTGAGGCCGGGGCGGCGAGCCCGCGCCTCTGTGTCGACGGCAGCGGGCGGGCCGCTCGTTGCGCGCCCCGGCAGGCGGTTGTGCGGGACAGCATCGTGAGGAGAGCACCGATCGGGGGGCGCTGGAGCTGGGGGTGGAGGGCAATGGATGGGTGGTTGATGGACGACGGGCCTCTGCAGAATGTTGCGGCCAGCGCCAAGGCGTCAGCTTGTTGTGCCGCCGCTGGTTGGCTGGCCCGCCGCTCGAGTCCCGCCGCCGGGCTGGGAATTTCTGCCCTTCGCAGCGGCGCGCCCGCGACGCCAGCTCCTGCTCTGCTCCTGCTCCCGACGCACCCGCCCAATGTCTGGCCGGTAGCCCCGAAGGCACCTGGATATCTGGCAAATATCTGGGCAACACCATGTCGTACAACCAGCGCGAGACTCCGGTAAGTCGCCCGCGCTGCCCTGCGCCGCGAACCACTGCCAACCCTACCTAGATCCTCGCGGAGCTGTGCACCTACCTCGTCGACGACGTCTACGGCGAGCTTGCAGCGGTACGTGCAGCCTCCCGCAGCCTCCAGCAGGCCCAGCAGGCCCCAGCAGCCGCCCCCCCCCCCCCCCCCCCCCCCCCGCCCCCCCCGCCCCCCCCCCCCCCCCCCCCCCCCCCCCCCTCCCGCCCCCCCCCCCCCCCCCCCCCCCCTTGCCCGCC